>OY998152.1:8562156-8787013 GCA_963921925.1 Sphagnum tenellum | reverse complement strand
GAACTTGGATTGGAATAAATTCAATTCAAGCTGCATGGAATTTTGTTCAATATTTTCATTTGGATGCTACTTACTTTTGATATTTTTCATCATTTCATCGACATTGGTAGTGTGTAACAACATAGAACCCAAGTTAGATTTTAAGCAATTTTGATTTTTATTACAGCTTTTGCCACTTCAATTTTTAAAGACATAAATTTGATGCACTTTAGTGAACATCTTCTTAAATAGAATAGACCCAATTGAATTATGAGTGAACCCTCGTAGTGAGGCATGTTCAACAAATATGCAAATATGTTCATGAATGAATCTAATGATTTTTCTTGTTTTCCTATAGATGCAAACTCACATACTTTTTGTAACAATTTGATACTCCTATTGGTATAAAGTTTTGAGAATCTTGAAACTTTTTGATAAGCTTGAAATAATTTGCCAATGTAGGAACTCATTTAGTAGAAACTATTTACTTGTAGTTGTGTTGTTTTGTGTAACTTCATGTTCAAGATTGTTCATGTCATTGTTGTATGAATATTTTTTTTGCTATTTATTAAACATGATGACACACAAGAGAAGAGGGAGCAAAGAATGATCTTAGTGAAGTGTAAACTTTGTTTTGGAATGTCTCAATGAAGCTTGACGAAATGCATGTCTTAATGTGTCTTAGTGAAGCTTGGTGAAGCATGAATAATGTGTATCAAAGGAAGCTTAATGAGACTAAGTTGTGTTAAAAAAAAGGGAGAAATTTGTAGTCAATTGCTCACCTTGTACTTAAGTGTATGGTTTTTATAGTTGCAAATCAACATTGCAATCTCTACTTTGATTTTTAAACCAAGTTTAAATTTTAAAACTTAGTGATAATATAACACCTGCTAGGTAACTTTTTTTTAACATTGTGTGCCACATTTGATTCCATGGAATTGATGTGAATGTAACATTAGGGTGTGTGCATATGTGATACCTTGCTTTTTCGTAACTCAAACTCAACACTAAACTTCCCACTTACAAACCTAGTTACCTATGCAAGGGGAAGGAGCAGGGTTTAGAGGTTAGGGTACCAAGGTCCCACATAATCTATCAAAGTGTTTGCTTTAACTTGGGGAGGGAGGTGGGAGGGTAAACCAGCACCTATGTTGGTAGCTTCACCTTCTTGAGCTAGGCCTCTTAGTGGCCATATTAAGCCCAAAAAAGTTTAGATTTGAATTTAGAGACCTTGATTTAGTCAAAATATGGGACATTTCTAATATTTAGAAATAATAATATTAAATCAATTTTGAGATTTTTACAATGGTACCAACATGGGGGGAGGGGGTGGGGGGGGGGGGTTCACCCAAAGGCTACCTATCTACCTAGGGTTGGCAGTTACTATTCTCCCCTTTAATATATGATGAAGTGCATACTTTCTCTACAAAGGAAATTGGGAGACTGGGTGTTAAGTCATCAATACTTAACAATTTTTATTTTTTTCAATTTTTTGCATGCACATCATCCCACCTTACTTGGAGGTCAGAGGTGAAAAAAAAAGCCCCAACAACACTAGATCTGCTTGCAAGATGAGTTGTGGAGAGAGAGAGAGCAGGGAAGGGACACTTGCAGAAGTGGAGTCAGAAGTTGTGTTGACAAAACTCCCTTATGCTTTTGCATGGATGGGCCTCCTCTGCCTCCCATGCAGAGCCGCCTGCATGAAGCTCAGGTTTCTCTTCTGAAGTTTCTCTTTGTTTTCTCATGTCATGACATGAAGAGAAAACAAGCCAAAAAGCTTCTGGAGACTTGTAGTAGTTAGGAAGTCAGTCCTTTGCTCAGGTTTTTTTTGTACCTGGAAGCTTTGTTGTACTAGTTCTTCAAATTGGGAAATTTGAAAACACCCAAAGAGATGAGAAGAATGGGTTGAAGCTTGTTCAATCAATCAATCAATCAATCAATCAAAAAAATCATTAATTAAGTAATTAATTAATTAGTTTATTAAGCATGTCAATTAAGCATTTGAAGCTTTATGGTGGTCTTAACACTTTCCTAAAAGCCTACAATGTCTTTTGCAGAACAACACAAAAATCTATAAAACCTGAGGATGGATGGATGGATGGATGAATAACAAAAGTCAATACCGTAGTACCTTTTCAGGTTTCGTGATAATTAAATTATTTTTTTGGAAATACTGAATTTTCTAGAATTTTTTTTATAAAATTGTCAAAATTTATAGGAAATTCAAAAATTGGTGGAACCCAAGGAGCTTTTTTTTGTTTGTTTGTTTGTTTTTGTTTTTGTTTTTTTTTGCTTCAGGCCAAATCCACCATTTGTTGAGCATTATCCAACAATTGAGAACATTTCTCCAGCCTATAATATAATTTGGTTGAACATTATGTCTGTCTGTCTATTTTTGCAAATAATAATTATTATTATTATTTTTTTATTAATAATAATTTAAAAAAGCAATGGAAATTGTTCTAAATGGTCTCATAATTCATTTTTGTTAGAGGTTCTATAAAAATCTGTCAAAAGAAGCTGCATATATATTTATTGCTGAAATTTGATAAATTATAATTTTTATTGCCAAAGTGGACTTGCAATTATCAGCTTGCCGAACACCAAGGCAAGGATATTGTGTTTAGATTCATTATAGAGTATTATAGTAGCTTAAGGGATTTTGGCCCTTATGTAATAATAATAATAATAATAATAGGTCTATTTATTTTTATATGAGGATTTTTGAAAGATGATTTTTTTTTTGGCTTTTGTTGAAACTTGAGATTAAGTTATAGAGTTATAATTTCTTGAAGGATTTTGGTTTTTTTTTTAAGAGGATTTTTTTGTTGAAGATTAGGTATATTTTTGCATGGTGAAATATTTGAGTTTCCATAATTCTTCTTTCGCCTCAAGATACTTTTTTAAGTAAATGGCAAGGCCACACAGTGTGTGACCCACCCCTTGTTTTTTTTTTTTTTTTTCATGTAGCTGAAGTGGAAATCATCCACAAGACAATTTAGCCAGATTTGGGGATTTAAAAAAAAAATTCAAGCTGGTTTCTTGGCTACTTACTAGAATTTAATATTTTATCTGAAATTTAAATAAATAAATAAAACTCAAAATTTTGCAAGTAGGAACCCAAAGAACACATTTTCCAGCTCTTCTGAAGAAAAAAATAATTTGCCATTTGACAAAGCATCACCAAAAAATGAAAACAACAACAACAATGGGCCAAATATCATATCTCTCTATATAAAGTTTCACCAAATGGCAGGCCCCCTTATCTCTTTTTTATCATAATGCTCTTTTGTTGACAATGAATAGGTATGGTGTTTTTTTGTAGAAGGGGTATTAATGGAGACAAAAAATGGTGGTGACCAATGTCGAGGCATAGCTATGCATGCAACCAATGAATCAAATGAACATACATCCAAGAGGGTTTTCATCTTTTTTTTTCCTTTTGGTTTAAAACATAGCTATGATTATGTTTGCCATTTGCTCCTCACAACCTCAAAACAAGGGGTGTGTCACACCGTGGCCTCATCATTTACATTAGAAAGTACCTCAAGGCAAAAGAATAATTATGGAAACTCAAAGATTTCACCATGCACAAATATCCCTAATCTTCCAAAAATCCTCTAAAAGAAACCAAAAATCTTTCAACATATTATAACTCTATTAACTAATCTCAAGTTTCAACACAAGCCAAAATACAATCTTTCACAAATCCTTGTATCAAAATAGACCTATTATTATTATTACCTAGTAGGGGCCTATAAAAATCCCTTAAGCTACTATACTCTAGAATGAATCTAAACACAATATCCTTGCCTTGGTACGCAAGGCCAAAAAAATCTTCAAGTTCCCTCTTGTCCACCCCACCCCCACCAAGATTAACTAGGTTAACCTACTAAGAACACGTCTAATTTTTAGAATGTAGCTTTTTGGGAACACTTTGGGTACATAGTGTAAAGTGATTCATTCCACAACCCTAGAAAATGTCCACTAGTTTGAACCATGCCATATTTAATTCGTTGTTATTATTTAATGTTTGCCTAAGGGATTGGGGTCTTCATTTTATCCTAATGCTTTGAACACTAGTGGACATTTTCTAGGTGTGTGGAATGAATCGTTCTATACTTTGTACCCAAAGTGTTCCCAAAGAGTTACATTCTAGGGATTATACAAGTTCTTGCTAAGTTAACATGGTTAATCTTGGTGGGGGAGTAGGGTGGGCAAGAAGGGAACTTGAAGATTTTTTGACCTTTCAGCCCCACGTCCCCGGGGGACACATCTTCTCCTCGGGGAACCTCTTCTCCTTGGCCGACATCTTCTATTAGAAAAGACGTTCCCCATGGTAAAGGTGGGCCCGAAAGGATGATCTAACCCTAAGGAGAGGGTGATCATTGGGAACCAGGGAAAGGGATTTGGAATGGTGGGCTTTGGGGGATGGTGGGTGGGGCTCCAACCGAGTTTGGTTAACTAGTGCAAGCTTAGTAAACACCGAGGTTTAGATCATGGGGTCCACAACCCTAAGTGTTAGGACACATTGCAAAATGCATCATATTTAATTCATTCCTACATTTTAGTGTTTGCCAATAATCCCTTAAGGGCACAAGTTTGAAATGGAAATCCCCAAATCTTTTGGCTACTAAAAAGGTTTAAGGCAATCAACTCCATTCACATGGTGGACCTTCAAGAATTTGTAGGAGTACAAGTGAATCTTCAATTGTTAAAAAAATGATTCCATTTAGAAGAACACGAGCATGTAAGGGTTAAAAGAAAAGGAAAAACGTTGTTCAAATTTGTCACATTTTTTTTTCTCTTCTTTGGTTCAACATTTCTTTTTTTTTATATTTCGGGTAGCCTAGGTGGTTATGTCTCGCCAATCTTTGGCTAACTAGTGGCATCCTCTTTGATTTTGGGCTAGAAATTAATTTTCTCTCGCCATTTTTTTTGGAGAATCTAGGCTACTACATGTAGTTTATGGTATGAGCTTCTTGGCTACAAGCTTGTTTCTGATGTGGAATTTAGAGGAGAACAAATGGCACTACAAAGTAAAAAAATGGCAACAAAATGCAAAACAAAGTTGAAAATGTGGCATGCACATACAAAAATCAATAGAAATTGTGGCTACAAGAATTATTTCCAAGGGGAATTGAACCCAAGTCCAAATTGACCTTACCCATTGCAACTAAAGATGGGCTTGCAAAAACATAGTTATTAGTTAATACATATCAAAAAGTGGAAAATGCATACATTGTCATCACAAACAAGGAGATGAATGGAAAATATATGTAATGGAAAATTCATTCAACACATTACAATCCAACAAGAAAATCACAAAAAGGACAATATGTAAGGGGGTTTAGAAATTCGAGTTTATGTTCCCAAAGAAAATTAGTCCTTTGTTACCCTTCGATTTTCTTCTGATTCCATGTTTTGATTGCAGCAACAAATGGGAAATAATCTAAACTATAAAAAAATTGCACACACATGCACACAACCAAATCCAAATGTGTTATGAGTTTATTCCTCAATTTGTTCTTTGTGAAGGATAAGGTAGAGAAATTTTGTTCATCTTCAACACTCCCCAAAACCATGGCCATAAACAATTCAACAAGCTTCAACCATTCTAAAAGCTTATGAAAGATAATCTAGTTGTTGGCCAACAATGCCCAAATCCATGAACATAGATTACAATTTGTTGGTGGCTTCATAACTACATCCGCATTTGACATCATGGTGATCTTGGAAAAATATCTTTGTTTATCTAACAAAACCTCATAAAAAAGGGGAAGATTGAAAACACAATTGACCCCTATGTGCTTCATGTGGCAATAATGGGACTTGAGAATGTTGCATTGAGCCAAGAAGTTATGTTTAACTTCAAGTTGCAGCCAAAATTGGGGGTAGATAATGTCAATGACATTCATGATTTCTTATGATGGGAACCTTTGATCCAACTCCTCAATTAACCTTTGGGTAGCACTACTACATTGTTTTTTCACCACTTCCACAACCACAAGCCAATCAACTTTTGAAACCCAACTCAAAACCCCCATTAATGTGCAACATTTATATTGCATATAAGTGTGACCAAAGAAACGAAAAAAACATATTCAATCCCAAATGTGGGATTAGTAACCTACCCATGATGTAAGGCATCATTATAGTGTTCCATTGTCTAAGAATTGACCAAAATATTTCAATCCAAACTCAACTTACTCATTGCAATACATGCAATATAAATCTCATGCACAACTTTTCAAAGTAGCAACAAAATCACAAATAAAAACATCATGGGCCTGAGCAAACTTAGACAGACTCTAAACACATTCAAACATGGGAATGATGCAGGCCAAGCCTAGAAAAACCTTAATGTCACATAACAACTCCAAGTTTGACTTGGTAAAATCATGGGCAACATGTTTTTCAAACATTTGTACCACCAAATTCTTGTATTCTATCAAGATTTTTTTGGCACGAAAAAGCATGGGATCCAACACTTCTTCACATTGCAAAAAAATCTTCAATGTTGTGCAATTTAAAAACTCACCAAACTTGTATCTGTCCAATTGTCGTTTAAGAGAAATATTATATATAATATGTGTACACATGATTTGTAGGTAGAAATGGTCAATACTTAAATGAGGAAGTGGAAACCATCATGCAATTTTCATGTGTGTTAAATCATTCATTGTTGATGATATAAAAAATATATTTTTCCATATGTAATGCATTTACTAGTGCTTAATTAAATTGTCACAACTAACGAATAATTATGTATGTTTATTAATATTGTTGCTTGGTTATTTTTGTGAGTGATAAAACCTTGGAATTTGCTTTATATGTTGCAAGAGATACCAAGACAATAGAGTCTGGTTTCATTGCCTTATGCTACATTTAGACCCAATGGCAAGTCAATGGTAACTTAATGTTATAGATGGCAAAGTTATTGTTGAACTCACCTATGTGATGTTATGTAGCACTAAAAGAAAATTGGCATCCATGTTAGGCAATGTTAAGTAGATGGTAATTTAACATTAAAATCTCAAAATCTATTGATTTTGCATTGAATGTAGCAACGTTGAAATGGGTCGTTTAACTCAATGGTAAGTCAACACTTAAAAATAATGTTCATTGCCCTCCATTTGCTCCACATTTCCTTCAATTGAAACCCCTTCCCCTCCTCCCTATCTTCTACAAGGTTCTCTTATTAATGCTTCAAAAACATAAAAAAATTGCTCATGATTCAAGAACATAAAAACTCTAATCAAGAAAACATGGAGTTCCTCAACATTAGTCTTTCAAATTATGTGGATGAACAATTTAAAAGATTATGAACAAAATTGAACCCATTCCTTCAATTTTGATGGACCATAATTTTGCAAGTATATGAGTTTTGAAAACTTGCAAACTTGAAAGGAACATTACAAAATGTGAAACACATCTTGTTGCAAGAACTTGCAAGAGCTTGAAAATGAGAAAAACAAGAGCTTACAAGTGAGGATGAAGCAAATAGGATCATGATGGAAAGAATATTTTGCACACATCACAAGAAAATGAAAGGAAAATCCAAATTATTCCAAACTATAACATCATGTGTGAATCATCATCATCAAAAAGTACACATTCTAAAATTTCAAACCCTAAAGTGACCTTGACTAATAGGTTTTAATTGGGAGTCTTTTTGTTAAGTAACATCATTGTTAGTGATAGGTTAGTAAAAATTCCTTATTATTCTTTTAGTGTTAAAAGTGTTAACATTTTAGATAATATCACATTACTCCCAATAATCCATAGTCTTGGCCTTTCTTTAAGCAAATAATGATTTATCAACTCCTTGATAAATTGAAGTTATAGCAACTTTCATTTTTTCAAGTTTTGTGAACATTAAATGTGTAACCTTTTTTTATGTGCACCACCCATGAAATTATTATCCCTTACTTAGAACATTTTTTCTTTTATTTTGTGTCATTTCATTTTTAGTTTTGGTTAGTTTAAGGTCATCCTTTCCCACCAATCAGAGGGCTCTTGGGCACTTAATGGCTTGCTACTTTCACATATATTTCCATCTCATGGGTTGCTAAAATATAAAAGAGATCAACATTTTGGGATATTAATAAACATTCAAGCCAACCCTTCTAACCAAAGTCCCAATAACTATTGCATATGGCATTTAGTTATTCCCTTAGGCAAATTTTGTTATTAGATATTAATATCACAAAATTTCTAACATGTTAGCATACATTTCTCTTGGCAATTGTGTGGCATAACCTAGTCTCAACTAAAAAAATTGTCAATTTGAAATCACACATGGAAATGTCACCAAACGAAACAAGAAATCAATGAATCCAAATGCAAAGCCTAATTGCCATAGTCAAATTTTGTAGAATTGTAGAAACAAGGAACAATTAATATCATGAAAATGTCAATACTATAAAGTCCAAATACTTGTTAGTGATTTAATAAAATCTAAACTACAAGTTATCAAGGATCAACACACTTCGATTTCACTCCCATTGGGCCCATTGGTCATCTTTGTGTGGCAATTTCAATAGTTACCAGACTTGTCCCCAACTCATATGAAATTGTTTCCCACAAAAGCAAGATAGAATGCATTCCCATACACAATAGTTCAAGATGTTAGACACAACGTGAAGCATAACACATGCCAATACATCACACAACTTAAAATTCCTTATTGACATGATTTTTTTCCCACATAGGTGAAATGAAACATATCCCTACACACAACAACTCAATAAGTTGTACAAATAAGAAACAATGTTCCAAATAAAACATTAATAGGATTTCATGTGATAACCAAATTTCACTACAAAACAAAATCTTTGGATTTCCCAATATGGTGGGTATTCTTTTTATGAATAACATAACCAACCTTTCTTCCACAAATTTTTTAAATCACCCAAACATATCACAAGTTGAATTGCCACTTTGATCATTCTTGAGAGTCCTTAGGGTGCTTCATCATTTTTTTGATTATGACCCCTAAAATTTGCTTCTAAAACTATATTCCTTTTCTTGAAGTTCATGGTGTAATGGAAATGCATATCTTCAAAAAAAAAGATGACTCATGGTAGAAGGGCATTTTTCCCTAACCAACATAATATTGAAATTTTAAACCACAACTTCTACCATCATGTGGTGCCAAACAAACTCCAAAGACCAAAAACAACAACCACTTGAGAAGGAACTTGTGGTTTTTTCAATATTCCTAGAAATTTTTCATATAATGTTTGCTTCATGCTTTCCATAATTCATGTCCTCCAAACCACAATGCATAAACCATTCACACACACTAGAAGTGAAAAATAATTAGACAATTCCAAACATTGAGTGCCATTGAAACCCTAAATCACCATAACCATGCATCCCACATAATTTGCAAGAAACAAAAAAAACACAAATGCAAAGAAAAATTGTCCACAAGCCCCTTTTCTCCCATCACCATCAACTATTGAATGTTTGTCACCTTCCGAGATTTTTCGACTTTCAATGATTGATGTGATAATGTTTCCATCCATTAGGGTTTCATCACCCTAATTTTGCATCACAAAAGAACCTAATGACCAAAACCGCGGGCATTAACTTTAATATTTGTCCCAATAACAATTTCTAATGTCTAATGGATGTTCTCTTGCAACACCTTGGGAAGGGCATGGTGACTTGTAATTCATGGGGTTTTCTTGTTCTCTTTTTGTTCTTAGTAGTCTACCTACATGTTTAACCTTGAGGTTTTTCTTTTTCCCCAAAGCTACATATGGAATTTTGGTCTATTTTCATTAGGTGTCACATTAGGATGAGAAACTTCAACCTTTTTTTAATTGGAAAATCTTCACCCAAAAATCATTTTCAAATTAATGTACTTCCAAAAACAAGTGATTTTTTAGGGTTTGCATTGCCACAACGTTTTTTAAAAATGTAAAAATCACCATATTTGTATATTTGATTTTCATTACGTAATCAAAAACATAAAACAATTGTTTTATTTATTTATTTATATTTATCCAAAGTCTATAGTTTCAATCCATTCGTGAAATTATAACATTATTTAGTGCACCCTACAAATGAATATTCCAAACATAACCATTTCATTCCCTTCCCCTATGGATTTACATGGATATGAAAAGACACATTAACTTTACCTTTTCAATACCTCCACCACCTTCACCATTACATGGGCTTTGCATTGCTACATCCTATTAGTGACAATGAAATGACAAAAAGAAATAAGGGTTTACATTTGAAAACTTTGTTATTTTCAGATATATATAAAATTCAAATTGTATAAAGTATCGCCCAATTATTATCCAAGGGAGATTTAATGAACCACCCCTATTTTTAATTCATTGAAATTCTGGAAGCAATTAGGGTGGATACACATTAAATCAGCTAAGCAAGTGGGGATTAAATCCTTGAATTAGCTATTTAAGGGAGAATATTTTAAATCGGAAAATGAAATTCAAAGAGAAAAAAACATGTTAATCTCTTGAAATAATCTCAACATTTTCAAATGAAATAACACATATTTACATTTCACATGTAAACATGTGTATGAAATTGGAAAGACACAGATTAAATTTTTTTTTGAAAAGACACAAAGATTCCAAAAGACATTGAAAAAGTAATGAAATTTGTTTCTTTTTCAATATCTTAGGATCCATAAAGACATTTTGAAACGTTACAATTTGTAAAATGTTTATTTTTAAAAAAATTAGGATTTGAAATTAACATATAATACATTTGTAGTTTGGAATTGTCTTTTTGTACAATCTACAACTATAGCTCATCCCACCTAAACCAACTATGATGAAATCATCGTCATTGGAATTTTTATCTCTTTTTCACATACCTTTTGAAAAAAATAATTTCATAATGAAGTTAAATGATCATCAATTTAGAATTGAATGAATTAATTTAGTTAATAAAATACATTCCATAAATTTTTTTAATGATTATATATATATATATATATGAAAATGATTATCAAATTGATAAACCTCCACCTTCCTTACCATTATTCTTGCCTATTTCTCACATACACTTAGAAAAGTTTCCTTTCAAAGTGAAGCTAAAGATAGCCTTTCACATTAAGAAATGATGATAAATTAAAACTAAAATGAGTATAAATTTTTTAAATAAAATTTCCAATTTTTAAAAAATTATTGATTTAACTTTGCCTTTACCTTTAAACGATTTTTGAATTTTCTTTAATAAAAATTACTAAAACTTAATTCTAATTTCTAAATTTTGGTACATTAAAAATGAGAATGTCTTCACCTTTATACAACTATCTCTTCTTAAACACTTTAGTAACATTACTATTTAATTATAAAATCTTGAAATTGACAGCATATATACATATATGTATATATAACTTTGAATTAATCCCGGAACTTTTTTTCCCTGGCCACAAGGTTTTACTAATTCTAATTTGGTTTATAGCCAGATTTGGCTAGATTTATCCTAAGGATGTTCATCACTTTTTCTCATCTTCCTATAGATGATCACCACTATGGCTGAATTTGAAAAATTCCTAGAAAAAACACAGACTCCTAGACAGTTGAGAATTATACCAAATTTTGGATTTTTCAAATTTTGGCTCACAATATTAGTTACTTTAAGGGCAGCGAAAAATTGTTAATTGGTTCAACCATTTCAATAGCAAGTGATCGCCCTAATAAAGAGAAAAAATTAACGAGATTATACAAATTGCATTCATCAATAAGTATTAGATGTAATTTTTGGGTGGGTATGGAAATTTGTGGAGTGAAGTTTTGAGTTAGAATACCACCATTTGTTTTTGGTAGTCAAAACACGAATGGGGAGTGATCTAGTTTGTCAGCCTAGCAATCCCAATTGGCTACTTGAGCATCACTAATCTATGGGTTAACCCCCTAAGATAATCTTGGGAGTTGTTTGTATTACCAACCTACAACTAATGTTTGGAACTTCTTTGCCAAATATTTATTTAATTTTACAAAATGGAAAGGTTCAGCAGTTTCAAATTTAAAATTTTCCAGAATTTCAACAATTGAAGAATTAGTAATACAAAATGGTATGATACATCTCGTGTTAGTGCATTTGCGATAGTAAAAAACCCAATGGTTTTCAATTTTCAACAATTTCAACAAATATCGATAATAATAATAATAATAATAATAATAATTTGGCTAGACCTTTTGCCAAATTATTTTGTGCCCAAAACATACATACGTTATAGGTAGGTATGATGGCATAATTCACAATTCGTGTCAATGTGTTTCCAATCCTTTACTTCCCTTTTGGCACTTACCGAGGACACCAGGAGTGATGATGAAAACCCCGAATTGTCAACTTGTTCAAGAATATTTTATCAGTGCCAAAGCACATACATTGTTGATCTAGTCTCGCAGCTCTGGATGGGAGGAGGGCTCATGGTCATCTATCTTGCAAGTGGTTGTGGATTCAATTCCGTATTTTTGTTACATGGGTGAAGTGTTAGGGATAGAGTACAAGTTTTTTTTGTCAGTACTAAACTTCTAAGCATCAGTGCCAAAGGATCTGGTGGTGCCTGGGGAGATGGGACTCACATCGATCATCATCGTCATCTTCCCCACCCAAGTGGGATTATGAATTCAATTCAGTTTTGGGTTTGTGTCTAGGTGAACTTGTATAGGGATTAGTAGAGAGTTTAGGGTTTAGGGTTTAGCGCCTTGAAATACCTTGATGATGGATGGGCTAGCTCACTAAAGAGGCTTAAGCAATGAGTTATAAACCTTACTCGTATCTTGGTAAAATAATGCATTGTTATTTCCTTTCTTTCTGCGTGGACATAGGATTCGGCACAAGAGTTAGATCTGCATTGTACTAACATGTCAGTTCTCAAATCATAATCTAACAACATCAAGAATACTACACCCAAGGAAAAGTATCAACTGTTGTTGACTGCAATTTCGTAAGCAAATTGTACTACATTTCTACGTGTGTTGTTGTACACTATGTATATAGTTTTGGTAGTAGGTACAATGTGGTAATTGCATTGATTTCTTTACAAACTGGGACCTAATAAGGGTTTGATTTTTCTTGTCTCGTATGAAATTGCGAATTGTCTACACCTACATGAAGAGATTGTCATTAGATGCACATACAAAATGATTACAAGATGGATAGAAAACATGTATGCAACAGGTGAAAATGCTTGCGTTGTTGTTACCTCTCAAAGCTTGTCCGATTGCTTCAAAATGTAGATATATTCTGTATGTTGAGCAGTGTGCAAGACAACCAATACTAAAATTCAGAAGAATTTTGGGTTTCTTGAGTTGGTACTTCAAGAGATAAAATCCTGAAGAATTTTGGGTTTCTTAAGTTGGCACTCCAAGAGATAAAATTCAGAAGAATTTTGGGTTTCTTAAGTTGGCACTCCAAGAGATAAAATTTAGAAGAATTTTTGGGCTTCTTGAGTTGGCACTCCAAGAGATAAAATTCAGAAGAATTTTGGGTTTCTTGAGTTGGTACTCCAAGAGATAAAATTCAGAACAATTTTGGGTTTCTTGAGTTGGTACTCAAAGAGATAAAATTCAGAAGAATTTTCGGGCTTCTTGAGTTGGCACTCCAAGAGATAAAATTCAGAAGAATTTTGGGAGTTCTCACTCTGCAGATTATCAATGTGTGTGTGTGTGTGTGTGTGTGTGTGTGTGTGTGTGTGGGCCTCCATGTGTGTGTGTTAAGATGGTTGCAAATGTTAGGGAACTAGGGGGGACAATTCTAGGTCTTGGGTCTAGATGCTAGTCCCAAATTTTGTTCAATCAACCAATTGTTTTGCATATTGCAATCCACAGACAAATTCTAACTGTTCTCAACCTCAACTAATGTGAGGAAACAGAGCAAGAAATAGTGGAACCCTAAATCATTTTAAGGAAACAGAATATCAATTTGTTGACTAATAATGTCTCAGCACTCACAATTGAATACACATTTGGAATACATACATACATAGAAACTGTGTTACAAATTTGACAATTGAAAAATTCCTCATAACATCTCCATCTGTCTTTCTCTATGGGGCAAAATTATTCCCTTAAGGAACCATATCTTGCAGGGCTGAAGATTGGTGGGGCTCTTTGAAAGCCCATATATAATGCTGGGTCATACCTCTGCAATGCATTGGTGTACAGATGCTAGTAAGATCTATGCCCTTGTCTAAAAGACATACATACCCACTACAACTCTGTTGCCCTTTGAATTATGGGCACAAGCATGGACTCAACTACATCAACAAGAGTTCCATGCAAACGACAGTTGATGAGATGAAGAAGGTGTGTTGTTGGCATCTCAAGAATTGAATCATGGTGGCAACTGCTGCCTTCAAGGATGCAAGCATAAGTTAGTGAGAGGCCCACACTGATGATGCGGATCAAAATGCATCATACCATTTTTGCTCATGATCAGCCTGGAGCTTATTGCTTCAAGGTCTTTGGATCTAACATAGTTCTCAGGGTAAAGGGACAGAGCTCTTGCTTCTGCTTCAAATATGTACCATTTCATGATCCAGACTCCAGAACTGATGATCTCTATGTGTGTGTGGAAAGAAGGTGTCAGACTTGTCAAAAGCATCCATAGATTTATCGATTCGTACATTGTTTGACAACTTCTGGAATCTGGAATCACCGAGGCCAACTTTAGACTAGTTCAAACATATAGTTGTTTTGTTTTGACGTAGGTTGTTGCACAATCGACATAGCCACAAATTGTACAAACCTACAAAACCCAAGGTCACGGTGCCCCATAACCATGAACCTTTTTATGTCAGCCTTATTTGTGAGCAACTTGTCCTACGAGCGGCTCAAGCATCCTATCCTCTTCTTTCCATTTGTTCAAAGGTTTTGGCGTGCAAAAAAGCCCATGAAATTGTTGTATATGG
Source organism: Sphagnum tenellum (assembly GCA_963921925.1). Lineage (NCBI taxonomy): Eukaryota > Viridiplantae > Streptophyta > Sphagnopsida > Sphagnales > Sphagnaceae > Sphagnum > Sphagnum tenellum. The sequence continues at coordinate 8,772,123 of OY998152.1, read as the reverse complement.
TTGTGAGCTACTTGATGCTTGTGATCATTTTGAGTTTTATGATTGTTCATGGATTTTTTTCAGGATATCTTTTCACGTGTTGAGATCTATTTCTCTCACACAAATTGACCTCCATTCTAGAAATTTATTTATTTAATGCACAACCAAGAGCATTTCATCCATTTGCGCCATAACAACATTCATGTCCATAGTAATTTAGATGAAGTGCATGACTTGAATAGTGTGAACAAGAGATTGGAGAGCTATAAATCTACTCACAATTTGCAACCCTTAAGGCCAATGATTCGACATTTATTAATATCATGACATCAATGTTCTAGCATTTATTAGTAACTTGGGGCCAAACAACAAGCCCAAAATGCTCAAAGTTTGGCCCCAATTTTTTTGGGCCTTGACTCCTAGTGTAAAGGGGGCCTTAGTCTCCCACCTATTTGCAACCCATGTTTTAGTTTTATGGGTAGAGTTGGAAAAAAGTAAAATAACTTAAACTTGGATGTGAGAAACATTGGTGGATATCAATTCAACTAGGGCTAGCTTAGGGTTTAGGGTTTAGGGCTTTCTGGGGCAACATGGATAGCATGGATGGAATTATCCGACCATCCAAGAGGAACTACGAAGTAGCTAGTAACAATGTTTTGTTTTTTTTTTGGGAGAGAAATTCCAACCTTGTGCTACAAAAAAATTGGGGCAGCGATCATCCAATGCAAAAAAAGAAAACAGATTTTTTTTGCATTTTTTGGGCCAAATACTGCATTTGGAAGAAGTTGTGTAGTTTGTCCTTGGAGACTTGGCCAGTGGCACTTTGCCAGTAGACTCTAGATGGGCAGGTATCATCATCGTATCCCTTCGATGGAGGGTTTTCATCACCAAACAATTTTGATGGACCGTTGGATGGTGGGGTTAGCTTGAAGGTTGAACTACCTAAATCTATGCTCACCAATTAGGTATGTTAAAGGGGTGATTATTTAATATTAAGTAAATATTAACTTAACATAAAATCTTCATGGGAAATTAGGTTTAGGTTTTAAATGACTAGCTTGGTGTTAGGGGATTTAATCCTAGAGTCCTTAACACCAAGTGTGAATGCACCTTTAGAATTCTAAGTCTAGGTAGTAGGTCATAGGTTGTAACTTGTAGCACCTAGCATCTAGTTAAGTTGTCACGAGTTATAATCAACAAAGGCTTTTCACTTTTCAATAAAAATTGTACAATGCACATTGCAATGCTCGTTTCAACGCACAAGTGTAGTGTCTTGAATACTATCTCTTGTGTGCATGTTGCCTATTCTTTCATGAGTCCTTTGAGTTCAAACAATGAACCATTAAATTGTGAACATGGACTCAAAATCCAAAGTTGGGAATCTGTGATGACATGCACATGATGTTGTATTTTGAAATTTTGATGTCAAGGTTCACAAAATTTTGACGTTTTGTCTTTGAAATCTTGCAACAACTATTATTAAGCAATGGTGGTGTTGCAAAGTTGTTCAACAATGAAAGATTCTTAATGGGAGAAAGTATTGAAAATTTGCAATAATTTATCGTCATGAGCAAACGCAAGTTGTAATGACCTTCTTAGTCATTCAAATTGTTGATGGCAGATGCACAAACAACAATTTGCACAATGTAAAAATGGTCATTACTCACAAAAAAGGTAAGTTTATGGCCACTTAATGTTTGCATTAAAATCAAGACTCTAAAGATCATTTGTAATTTGATGTTATTGTTCAAGCTTCAAAATTCAATGGTTGCATTAAGGTTCAAACTTCATTCTGCAATTTGATGTTGCTATTAGGGACTAGATTCCATAGTGTTGCATTAAGGTCTAAAGTGTCAATGATTGTTTTAACACTTGAAAGTTGAAAGCTAAGAATCATATGAATCACTTGTGTTGCATGCTTCAACCTATTTGAAGTTTGTGATTTGCGTATGCACAAATATAGTTGTTGGTTGTTGAGATTTTTTTGTTGCACTTGTAGGTTGTTATGGCCCCACTTGTGCCTCCTCCCATTTTTTGTATCAAAGGGATTTTAGATTAAACCATAAGCCTTAAAACTATGGTTGAACAATTAAAAATTAGTGTTGATAAATATTTCAAAAAAAAAAGTGCTTCCATTTTATTTTTTAAAAATCTTTTGACAAAAGGCAAACCATTTATTGACTTGAATCAATCAAAGATCTTTTCAAATTCTTGAAAATCAAAAAATTCCTTCTAAACATTATGGTGACAATTATGGGTTGGGAATTCCAAAATCCATTTATGATGTGGTGTTGGAGAAAACCAAAAATATTGTTAAAAATTCTAAATTCTTGGTTATTTGTTGATGATGTTTCTGGATATTTGTGCATGTGTATGTAGTGAAAGGATGGAAAAAGATGTTGATTCTATGAACTTTGGGGCCTTAGGAAAGTAAGAGCTAATAGCTTCTTCAAGGTTATTTTTTATGCATTGTTGAAGTTTGGAGGAATGACATAGCCTAACTTAGGGGAGAAAATGATTTGGTTTGGTGTGGATTATGTGGATATGTTCTAGGGCGAACACAAAGTCATGCTTTCATAATTAAAGGACATGGCAACACCTCATATGATTGGTGTTCATTGTGTTGCATGTAGAGAAAATCTCGTAATTTAAATTATTGCATTTCCCTCCCGTGGTCTCCAAGGTTGAAAGTCTATTACAAAAACAATATATGTATATTTTCAACAATCTCCTAAGCAAAAATTGAAACTTTGTAGAAGCGTACTACGGCCTTAAAAACAAATGGATTAAAAAAAATTCAAAATGTCAATATTTATTTGTTAAGCATGTTATCACAATGTTGGGCGGGTATCACAAATACCTCTGGGCATCACCCGGATATCACCTGGGCATCCGGGTTTGATCCCTTCATGGCATCATCACGAATGATGCCCTAACTGAAAATTGAACTATTGGTTCTCATGTGTGTAAAAACTAGATGTGAAATTCAATTTTTTTATTAAAAAAAATCTAAGAACTGAATAAGGTTTAACCCCTTACCTAGGTCAGGGTCTCAGGGTTTAGCCGTCCTCAAAAATTAGTACAAGCAATGAGAAAAAAGTTATGAAGGTCCATTGCTTCTTTCTCATTGCTTGGAGGTTCGATGTTAAGTCAACCTAATTTAATTAAGGCTAAAGGAAGGACACCTTCATCACTAAACCCATATCAAAATTTGCATATAGGGTTTAATTTGCCTTAGGAGATGGGAGATCCAAGGAAGGGCTAATATTTGGTGGTAGGTACTTATTAATGGTAGGCCAAGTTAGATGGTAATGATGTTTGGAAACTTAACATTATTATTAGGTTGTTCTTTCAACTTCTAAATGAATGCTTTTCTTTCCAATTTTGTGATGTAGTTGAAGTGACTATTTAGCTAGATATGATATTAAGAAACAAGTAACATTAAAAAAAATTGAACTATATTTTTGATTATGTACTATAACTTAGGATAAAATCTATTGAATCCTAAATATTTTAAATATTTTTTCTAAGTTTGGCGACTAAATACCTTTAAAATCTTAAATTTTTGTCATTTTGAAAAATGAATTGGCCAAAACAAAACATTGTCCTATCTTCTCATTTTTTCGAAGAAAGAATTGGCAAGTAAGGTCTAGGTATTATGGACCCATGATTAGCAATTTTCATAAAATCAAAAAACTGGTTTTCACTCATAATTGTAGATCTCAAAAAATCAAAAGAATTGGTCAAAGAACATAGCCCCCAAAGCTTTGGTTTTTTACTAATTCTTCCATTAAACCAATCAAGTTCTTTGAAATTTTTCAAAAACCTAAAACAAGAATTTATTGTAAAAATATTTCAAAAACCTTGAACCTAGGTCCTTTGATTCTGATTTTTTTCAAAAAGCCAGAACTGTCATTAAGAAAAGAAATCAAATCAAAAATGATTTTATCTTAGTTTTATTTTTTAATTATTTTTTAGTTAAAAAATAAAAAACAATACCCGGTTTGTGAAAACTAGCATGGATAACTAAATATTTTTAAATTTTTGAAAACTAGCATTGTGAGAACCTATGTCAATTTTTTTAAAAAAATTGATACCCTTGCCCTAGTGTAGAATTTTTAGAATTTTTTTTTGGGGGGAGAATTGGACCTTTTTGTAAATTACTTTGTGAAAATGGACCTAGAAGGTATCATAAAATTGTGATACCCACCCAACATTGGTTATCACCAACAAATAAATATTGGAAGAATATTGTGCTTTGGTTGGTTGCATGTTTCAAAAATCAAGAACATTTGCTACAACAAAACAAACTTGGAAAGCCTTCTTGACCTTGACATCATGCTAACTCTCTACATTGTTTGGTGCTACTTTTTCACACCATGCATGTGATAATCAAATTTGTTTAAGTCAAGGAAATTTTTATTGTGATTTCATGATTGTTGTGAAACTAACCCAAGTGGAACGCTATAAGTTGTACATAGATCCTTTGGTGAAGTACTTGGATAACACCTCTATGTCATTCAATCACGTTTATGACCAAATATTGGACCAAATTTAGCTCTAACAATGGACACGCTAAGCAACAAGGGATGAATTCTTGGCTTATTACTTTTTTGGTTGTAAATATTGGTTAAATATAAGACATATAGAACACAACATTCATGACAATCTCTAAGGCTACTTGCATAAAAATTGTAGAAGGTTTGTCAATTAAGTTAGTAATGCAATTCCTTAATCAATATCTTGTGAATACCTTGGGCATTATATATCCCCAATATTAAGTATTACTTGATGTTAAGAATAATTTTCCTATGCATCTATCAATGTTTTCTTTTTAGTGAATTTTCGCAACCTAGCGGCACAAAAAAAAAAAACTAGTGAATCCAACAAAGGGATTTTTGATATTTAAAAAAACATTTACCATATATTGACCAAAAAAACTTAGAAGTTGCCATATATAAATAGTGTGTTCCTATAGGTTGCCAAAACTAGACAAGATTCCAAAAAAGATTCACTAGTCCACCAAGACAATCGCCATTTATTATTAATTAATGTTAAGGATCCTAGCCAATGCACCTACTTGAAGAATTTGAAAAAAAAAAACAATGGCATTTATTTATTCTAAAATCTTATTTTTTACTGTTTTTAATTAAATGAAACCTAGTGGGGTCTTCATACCTCCTTTGTTGAATTCTTAAACCGTGGACATACATATTAGTATGTTGAAAATAACCATGTTCCACAAACTTTACAACAATTTTGGAGTTGGATAAGAATGTGAGGAATCTTATCATTCAATTTTGGCAAATTATTGAAGCTTTTACAATGTTAAACTATTAGAAGAAATTTACCGAATTCAATCGCTTTATTTGTGACTACATGCAATTAAATATTCTTCACAACTAGCTTTGGTCATTTTTGCAATTATTTGGTCAAATTTGAACATTTTTGGTCATTCTTGCGATCATGCTACAACTATGTTATGACGATTCGTTTTTTCACCATATGGGATGAATGATTTTAAGGATTATTTTCATTTTTGAATAAGTTTAAATGTCCCATTAATCATAATAGTAACCAAAATTTATCACACCCCTAAAGGCGTATTAAGATACAATAGGGGTATATATCTATGGGTGCATTAAATTGGTATTTATGGTATATTAAGCATATATTAGAAATATATTGTGCATATATTGATGGTATGTACATAATGTTGGTAGCTTTGCAATCTTTGGGCATTTCATTTAATTCTGTCATTTTAAACTTTGACCTTAAGGTTGATTTATGGCTTGTTGTTTGTAAGTTTAGATTGTTATGCCATTTTAATGCTTTTGTTTACACTTGTGTCTCATAATTAGTGGCATGAATATGTGCTAGGCAATTGTCAACATGGTTGTGTAAGTTGTAATATTTTGGGTTGCAAATTGTGTGGGGTTAGATTTCAAAACTTAGGGTGGTTTTGTGTGGGGTGTGGTTGAGGAAAAATACTTGTGTTATAATGGATAGAGTTTTTCATAGGAATTGGGGTTCAATTCTTCCATCATTCCTATGTTTTTTTTGCTTTTATAATCAATTGTATTGCCAAAATTTAATCAAGTAATTTCTTATCTTACCACAAAAATAAATATGCAATTTGAAGTGTTCACCAAAATCTTGATGTGTCATGTGATTAAATAATCACATTAAATCTTGCTTACAAATCTATCTCACCACACCATTTGATGTGATTATATTTTATATCACATGTTTTTAAACTAGTTCAAACATATTTCTTCTGTAATTGAAAATTCCCACTTGTAATTACCACAATCTTCTATTTATGCATGCCCTTGATAGCCAAACTTGTGACTTTTCAAAAACGAAAAAATAAAATAAAAATCAATTACACCTATAAAAGGTTGAAATTCACAATCCACACATTCCTACATTTGCATTTGGAGCAATTTAACATTAGCATTTCATTGATTTCTATACAACTACCACTCATTTTAACACCTCAATCTTCTTCACATTCCAAAGTTGGTTGAATTTTTCTAGGTCAAAACGTCCCCATCAAAGTATTTTTTATCATCCAATATGTCATCATTCTCTACCCTTACTACAAGGGGAGGATTTTCACTAAACCAACATCTTTTGCATTAGCCCTTCCCACATAATTCACACCCCCACTCCTTTCATCAATCTTGGTCTTGTTCCACATAATCTTCCAACCCCTCTAGCATCCTTTGCATGCCTTCATCATGGATCATATCTACCATAACGAAAGCATATGGATGGGTTCATTGATGTTTGCATTTAAATCCAATCCAATAGGAATACCTCCCCCTATGGGCCTATTCCACATATTTCTTAAGTGAAGCAAACTAACATTACATTCCTCATCTAAAGAATCATACGGATCGCCTTGAAACCCAACCAAAACAAATGTGATGTATTAAAAAAAATCCACCATTTAATTGATCAACTTTAATCAAATTATTTTTGAATTGACTACATTGAACAAAATTTGAAAATTCAACAATAGAATGAATGTGAAGCAATGTAAAAGTTTAAAAAATTGACAAGCTTGTAAAAGCCTGAAATTTTTCCATGCCATGTTGAATGAATGAAAGATCTATCAACTAATTATACATTGTAGCACAAATGTCAAGGGACCTTTGAAATCTTGTTTCACGTATACAAATATTTAGATAGAAAAATAATTTCAACAAATTGATAAGCTAATGCAAGCCAAGAATATCCACAAAATGAGTATGGTATAATATTTTAAAACACATGCTATATTTTGAAAGTTGCCTTGAGATGTACAACACATAGATCTACCAATTTATTCATTGCCAAAACAAACATACTGTTTAAGTAGTGGGCTAGTGCAATCCCAAGAATTTGGTAGCACCCAAATTTGTGAATTTGGAAAGAGGGCATAAGCACAGTAAAATATGCTAAAAAGTATGTCCCAACAATAGTCATTATCATAGTTATGCATAAACATGAAAAAACTTATTCAAAACCTCATTAATTTTCATAAGACCATGGGGCCCTCCATTGAGTTTATGGTAAGTTACACATAAAGTTTGAGAATTTTTAATCTAAAAAAAAGGATGAAAAGTATGTTCTAAATTGGTTAGTTTTTCAAGATTTCCAACACACTTTTATATTAAAAATTTGATAGATTATGATTATAATATGAAAAAGTCAAAAATACATTAATGCATATTAAGGTTCTATCAATTTGAAAATATAAAAAATCCAATTAAAGTGGTAGTTTCATATATTTGAAACCCTATTTTGTAAAAACGGGACAAACATTTTCATGTATTTTTTTAATATTTAAATTTGTATTAAAACATGTGGTTTTTAAATATTATGCAATGAAAATCAAAGAACTTAAAGTCTTATTGACCATTGAAATAAATAATATTCATAAGTTCAAGATATCAAAGCTTAAATATTTATAAACATTATCCCCCCCCAAAAAAGGTGGCATAATACTTGATTCCATGAAGAACCCACAAAATAGTGATAACAAAATAAGATTAAAATCTAAGATCTATTAGAATATGCTTAAAAATATGTATCCACATTAAAAAAATAGTTGCAATTCTGCATATGGATATGGATATCCAATGTGAGTTCAACCTAATTTCTCACAAATCTCAAAATAAAATTAGAATGTTATAGTTTGATGAACTATTGGGGCAAACCCCATCCTTGCATGGTACCATTAAGAATGTCACACCCCAAATTTATTAGACCCATTCAAATTTTTTATAACATAGGATTCATTTAAAGAAGGCTTCTTATTTCAGATTTTATATTAAAGTATTGCCCAAATCATGGAGAATTTGAAACTTTAATTGGATGTACAAAAAATTAAGTTTTAATATTTCAAATGAATGATCAAGGAAATGATTTCTGGAAAATAACATTTGGGGTTTTTTTGTTCTTGAACACAGAAGGAACATGTTTTTTTATTCTTTTTTAATGCCTTAAATTCTAAGGAAGCCTTAAGATGGTCCTTTCAAAATTTTGATTAATAGGTAACTTGGATTAAAGCAATCATAAGTTTTTTAGCAAATTTTTTAAGTTAGGACAAAGAGGTTTTGAAACACCATTACACCCATGTTTACAAATTTATAATAATCCTCATTTATTTTTTAATCAATAGCTTTGAGCCATATCCTAATGATTACAATTGATAAACCCAAAAAAATTACAATGGTGCAACTTGACATTTAATGATAAGGGGTTAAGAATTTCAAGAATATATATCAACAAACAATTCTAGAACACAAGTTTCCTATTTCTTTAGTCTATGTAAGTATCTACAATTTTTTCCATAATGTACACATAGGTGGGGAATGCAAAGCCCATGTGGTGCAAGTCAATAATAAAAATCACAATTTAAAATTATTAAATTAAACTAGGTCCATCTTTCCTTGAATTTTGGTGAAGCAATTTTTAGTGATACCACCCAAGGTTGGGTTTGCCCATTACAAACATGGAGAATTGTGTTACCTAATAATAGATTACAACTATTGATAAAGAAACCAAAAAAATCCTTAAGGATTTTCAAACATGGAAACAAAGACCACAAATTTTTCTTTGATAAATCAACATAATCATATGTGAAAAACAAAGGTTTGAAACAAAAATAAAAGAAACCCTAGGAGCAAAAGCATTCTGGGCATTTAGATCATTGATGATAATTATTATAACCCCAAAGAATCTTTTATGGATAATAACAAACAAAGGTACAAGCAAAGGGTCCTCAATTACTAGTAAACATGGATAATTGAATGTGTTTTTCACAACATGCTTTGAATAGAAATCTAAACATAGATCATAGCTATGAAGAAGGAGAATGAATGTCAATTTTGAACATATGTCCAAAAAGTCCAAAAAGTCATTACAACATCTCAAAAAAACACAACTTTGAAAAACCAATTCAATATGTCCAAATTTATTTAAACTAGTTAAATGTATTGAAAATGGATGAAATAAACATCTTAAATAAATAAAAAAACTTAAGCTATTGCAATTCATTATAATGCAAAAATAAAATAAAATAGTAAATGTGAAAATGATAATGATAGGAAGCTTGAAAAATCAGTAGGCTCACAAAAACATCTTTAAACATTGAATGAAAACACAAAAGCATGACCCACCTAAGGTACAATCAATACTAAATTGTAAATGTTTTGAAGTGTCAACCTAAGTTAATATGGAAAATGTTTGATGTATAAGGATGTTTCTTATTTATTATGGGAACATTGAAATAAATATGAAAATTAAAAAATAAATATAGAATACCCAAAAATATTTTTAAAACAACATAATTAGTGTTTTCATTATTTATAATCATAAATAATAATAAAAATTACACAAATTTATTATGGTATAGTGCGCCACAACATTGGAAATCACAAGAATTACAATAATTTTCATGTAAGCTTTTAAATCATGGATTTGATAATATTTTCCTTAAATTACCACTCTTATTACTCAACTTGATTAGCTCACACATTGTTTTTTAACCACATCATGAAGGAGGTGGATGTGGGTCATGTTTTTATGTTTGCAACCCATTTCATTCTTTAGAGAAATCATGCATCTATAAGGAATTGTATAAGAAATATATTGGACAACCTTTTCTTAAGATATTATGACCATTTGTCATATATATATATATAAAGGTTAGGAAAATACATAACATTGTTTGTACAACCTTTCCCAAATATCACTTCTATTTGTTCACCCTCCAACAAATAAGCTTGCATAAATGATAATCCTTGATCCTAATGTACATAATTACCAACCTTTCAAATTTTGCAAAGTTATTCAAACTCACCAAAGTGGACATGGTTTTTAGGAAAGGAGTGGCACTTAGATGATCTTCACTTCCTTCCATTAGTGTTGGAATGTCTTGTTGATCCTCCAATGCTTCCCCACCCACACTATAGTTGTTTCTTGTTCCTTTAATAGGTTTGCCTTCTTGTTGATTTCTTTCATTGTCACATATTCCATAGGTCAAATTTCCTTCATAAATCAACTTGTTTGATGTGGCAACAATGTGTGTGCTCTCTTCTTGGACCCGCTTCTTTTGAACTTATAGTGATTTCTTGCCCATGGTGTCAATTGTAATAACATCCTTCAAGATACAACTCTTTTCTTGTACTTAAGCCCTTACTTTGTGTCTACAACAATAGAAGTGTAGAAAAGATCCTTATGTCTTTTGCTTCATCACCTTCTCAATGAGGAGCTTGATATTAATAGAGATTGATTTAGCATGTAAAATAAGTGTTACAAATTACCTTGTGCATTGTGTGGAAATGACATTCACATTTGATTTAGGTTATTTTTTCCTTATGTTGTGGTTGTTACCGTATAGCCTAGAATTATTGTGCTAACTAGTTTTTATTTTCACCCTACCTTAAATCCTAGGCATATTATGTCTTGTGGCTAGCTTTAACAATATTTTTGAAATTTCAAATTGCATGAATCACCAATGTTTATGAGGTTGAAAATTCATTTTAATAATTCATTGAATCATTATTTCCCCTCTACACACCGATAATTTTGGTCACTACATATAATCATATCAATTTAGTTTCTTGCATTTATAAACTTGTCTTTTAATCATCAATTTCATTACATGCTTGGACATATTTTTCAACAATCTAAAAATTACACATCATTGAAAAAATACATTGCAAACACAATTCATTTTTTATAAAAAAAAAATTGTGGCATTAAAAGTTTGGAAAAATTTTCCAAAAACTTATTACACTTAATCAAATTTATAATTAAAAAAGAAAAAAATTTGTTAATTGTTTTTATAAATGTTTTCTAAAAATTTGCAAACATTTTAAATAATTGGTTTTCCTATTGATGACTTTCTAGCTTACATTATTGAATTAGTTTTCCAAGGACTTTATCAAATAATCAATGTTTAACATCTCTATATTGTACACACATTTGTGAGATTTATCATAAATATTTCCAAACTTACAAAAGCAATTAATCTTAAATTTGAAATTATATAGGTTTTTACTTAATTTTAAAATATTAAACCTAAGGAGGTTTTCTTTAAGAAATGATGTCACAATTTTTATGTGTCGTTAGGTCCTATTGTGTGATTATGATTCCCAAATGATGTGTTGGATATGTTGTGTTTCATTCCTTTATATTCCCACATGTGTTTTTGATTGGAAATTCACAACATTCAAAAGATTGTAAATAACTCATGAATAACCACATTATTGGCCAACTTTCCTTCAGCAGCCAATTCATGAATTAAGATTTAAAACATGTAATGTAATTCTTTATCCAACATCCTTGGGGCCATGGTCCATTAATTCAAAAGTAATTTATTATAAGAAAAGGCCAATTGATTTTAATAAGCATACAAAAGGTTGTTTTTTCAACCAATTGGTCAATGAAGGAACCCTTAAAACGGATGAAGAATCAATAGGTAATGGCAATGAAAATATAATCATTAAAAGTCTCTACATGGTTTTTTCATTGGGAGACCATGAAATTAAAAGTGATGAATATTGGTTCACATAATTTGTTGGGAGACCACAAATCCTTAATTTGTGATTGTTTCACACAATTTAGGGTGGTGTGATTGGTCCTTAATGCTACATATGAACAAAATTCATTTTGGGATTTTCATGTTTCAAGGCCTTTGGGTCTCAATACATTCATCCATTTTGTATTACATGGTTGGTGGCCACTCAATTCTAATGCAAATCAGCCCTAACTAGGTGTACACACTTCATCATATATTATTTATAGTTCAATGAATATATTGATCTAGTGTTGAAAGTTTAAATAATTTTAGATACCCATTTATAATTGCCTACCCAAGGATCTACATCCTTTATGGTGCCATTGTTAACAATTTGGATCCAAGTTGGATATAGCTATTAATAGTTATTAATGATTAGTATTTGTACCATTTTTTTCATAATCTATTTTTTCCCTTGTTAAAATATCTTAACACTATACTAAACCCAAAATTATTTCAACCACTAGATTATATTTGAATTTGCAAGCTTTAAACAATGTTGTTGATTCTTAGTGACTAGTTTCAATTCCCAAGTTTTCAGTGAATATCTTGCACATATATAACAAAATGCAAGGATTTCTTGCAAACTAATATTTCTATGTTCATCCATGCACAATTCAATTAATGACATTCACACCACATTGAACCCATGGAAACATATGTCTATCAAAGTGGTCTTCATTTTACAAATATTGTCCATAGTTTTTTGCAACTCTAGCTTTGTAATTCTAATATTTTAACTCCTTTGTTGACACCTTTTCTCGTGGAATATAAAAATTAGACCATGTCACATGTTTGCCGAACTTCCATAGTGCCATATTGTATCACTTAGGAGGATGGTGATTGTCCCCCAACAATTTTGAAATCTCCAACAATTGTGATCAACAAGAAATTTCAAACATTGAATAGTTTACTTTTGAAATTTTTTTCATGTTAGAATTACATAGCATTCTTGTAGCTACATAGATTATTCGATCAAATGGCCAAACATGTGGGTGAAAACAAATCCAAACATGTGAAAAACCATGTTAAATCCTTATGACATGTGATTTTGTTGTACGCATTTTTATGCATTGCCATGTGAAAATCATGGGAAGTTGTGCTAATTCACTTATATAAGTCTTAAAATATTAAAATTAACACTACACCAAAATGTGGTTTCTATGACTAGGACATGTTGCGACTATTGCCCAAAATAGTCATGTAGTTGTAAGTGGACTTAAGTCATAGTCATTTTGATGACTATAATCATAATTGTGAGTCTATGATTACATGACTAATGTAACCATATTAAAGTAATTACTTGACCTTATTTCAATGAGTTTAAGAAAAAACTAAAATACATATCAACATGGTCAAATTTGTATTAGAAGCCTAACTTAGGTTAATTTACCTTAATTTAATATAATTAAAATCATTCTTAATTTACTATATATAAAATAGTTTAGTATGAATTAGTCTAAACTTAGTTTAGCTTAAATTAATTTACTTTAACATAATCCAATCCTAATTTGACCTACTTAAGGTTAATTCATCCTAAGTAGTTTAATTTATTTTAAATAGTTTAATTTATTTTAAATAGTCTCATATTTTAGCTTAATGTAACATATTTTAACACATGTAAACTAATTTAGTTTAGTTTAGCCAAATGTAACCAATTTTAACAACATTTAAATTTGCCAAGTTTAACCAAATTTAGATTAATTAATTCAATTTAGCCTAGTTGGCCTTAGTTCTAGCAAAATACATTAAAAAATTTAATTTGCCAAAAACTTTCAAATTTAGCCAAATTTAATTGACCATGTTTATCTTAAATGCATTCATGTAACACAATTTCACCAAATTTAACCAAATTTAACTTTAGTTTCGAATTAAAAGCTATATGTTTTAATTTATCCAAGTTTACCCAAATTTACTAAAATTTATCCATATACATAAACAAATTTAACCTAATTTAGCCAAGTTTATTCAATTAAAAAATCAAAATTAATTAAATTTTTGTTAAGTTTAGCCAAATTTAGCCAAAATCATTTTTTTAAAGAAAATTATTTTCATTTAACCAAGTTTAACCAAGTTTTAGCCAAGTTTATCAAAATATTGAAATCAAAAATATCAAAAATCATTTTATTTTAGCCAGAATAACCTAGCCTTAGCCTAGCCAAGTTTAATTTAAATATCTTATTTTAATAACAAATATAACACATTTCAAACAATTTCATGCTATTTAAACCAATTTTATTTATGGGTTTAAGATTCATAAATTTACAACATATTATATGAAAATTAAAAAATGATAAAATAAAATTTTAAAATTTATATTATAATTATATTTAATTTTTTTATTATGCATATATTTTAAAAATATTTCTGTAAATATTTATATACATATAACATTGCATATGTATGTGTATGTATTGTGTTAAATGTGTAGATTTCAATCAACTTAAAATTATACAAAACTGAAATAATGAAAAACAAGTACAATTACAATGTTATGTTAAGGAGTTGGTTTTAAATAAATATGATAAAATAATTGGTAAATATATTTTCTCTAAATATCAATTCTATTATTTAACTTACAATATACTGAAAATAAATATTAAATATTTGGAATATAAAGTATAAATATTGAATATACATATATTTTAATACGTGTATATTATATACATATGATAATATATAATATATTAATAATATCATATTATATTCATATTTCAGAATTACAAAATAAATTAGAAATATTCAATGTTTTATATTCAAATTATACATATATTTATTAAAGTTTATCATGTATTGAAACATAACGGATATGTTAAAAATTTAAAAATTCCAAAATGATTTCCGATGTACAAAATTTGTTACTTGAATTTTTAGTTGGTGCACATATGTAGATTACGCTCCAAAGTTTAATTATTCATATTCATATTTTCATCCGAATAAATATGGAAAAGAAAATAAATTTTAAACTTTGTATTTTTATACATTCAAACATTGAAACATGATAAACTTTTTATGTGACAACATTATGTCACATGTAATGTGGTAGGTGGATGGAAAAGGCCTTGGACCAATTCAAGGAGGTTCAAGGATTAATACTTGTTTTCACCATGTTGACTATAGTCAATGTTGATGTATGTTGATCAACGGTATGTATAATGACATATGTTGACTATGTTGATTAATGGTATCTATAATAACATATAATACAATCTTGTTCTATATATCATATATAAATTTTATACGATTTGTGTACAAACCATATGTATGTTATATGTACATAATTAAAAATTAAATTAAATGAATATTTATTTTGTAAAATTAATATTCCAAAATATGTTTAAATATTTATATTACATAATATATATAAATAATCTTATTATATACACAAATATATATTATATATAAATGATATTTTGTAATCGTAGGTGCAATCACAATGATGGTTACAATTGTGACCATCTTAACAACTAGTGGCATTTAGAACGTGTTCATTTGGACTATAAAGTCATGTAGTTGTGAATGTAGTCATAAATGCCACATTTTGGTGTTGTATAAGAAATCGTTTAAAGGTCCAATGACGTTAATAGGAGCCACTTTGGGCATAACCTTTTTTTTACATGCTTCTAAGGCTAATAAACTAAGATAATGTTCAAATTGTGTTGTAAATTATGTACACCCACCTCTTTAATATATCAATTTAATATCAAGATAAGTTTGAAAGTAATCCAATAAATATTAAATGCATTTCAACGCATTTTTAAGTTTGCAACTAATGTTTTTCATGTTTAGGAATCATAGTGAACTAATGAAATTTGTCTAAATAGTATTAAACCTTTTTTTTTTACATTGTCAAAATGTGATCTAAAAAGCATCAATGGCTTTCATTAGCATTGTTGGACCCTTAATTAAAGACTTTTGAATTTCAACAACTTTGTTAAATATATATATATTTTTGTAAATGATTGTGTTCAGAACTTTTTATGGTAATGAAATTGAAATGATAATTACGCACATTCAAAAAACACTCAATGTTTAAAAAGTGTGGAATTTTAAAATTTTAAAAATTCAAAGTATGTTTCATTGAATATCAAAACTTCAAAAAAACATTTACTATATGTAAATGGAGTGTGATGAGATACCAAAAAAATTAATTTAAATATAATATTTTAAGTCTTAAAATACTTAAAATTTGAATTTGTAATCATAGTTTTTCAAAATGGAATTTAGAATCTCACAAAATCTACATATATATATATATATTCAACAATTATTAACATAAAAAATGTGATATATTGAGGCAACTATCAGTATTTTTAATAATAAGTTGCCAAAAAGTTAATTCAAAATTTCCTTTTTAATATGAATTTTATTTTCAAGCAAACACATTGGCTTATATTTTGAACATGGTTGGACCCATGTGAGATTTTGTTAACTCTTCCACATCAGAAAAATGCACAAGGAAACAATGTATGGTTATTGTTATGTGGTAGATACATAGTTTAAGGTGCAATCATGGTAACACATACCACAACAATTATAAACAATGCTTGTTTTTTCATGTTTTACATTTAAAAAAATATTAATGTTGTAAATTTTTAATGTATTTACATGATAATGTTGGTGATATATTATGAAAACATGTGGTATGATTAGGAAAGAAATTAATGAGGATAAAATACTCAAAAACATTCATTAATCATTATAACAAATGCTTTAAAATCCATGTAAAGACTCTTATCTTTAGGGAGATTCCTAAAATGTAATTTATTTTGGGGAGATTCTTTGAACATATCTTTACATGATAGTATAATGCAACATTTTGTTATGTCACAAGAAAAAAAGTTTAATGATTTTTTTCATCTTATATATGGGGATAGTTTGGAAATATCATAAGATAAACATTCACCTTAAGAGGGTGGTTGTGGCTTGTGTTAGCATGGAATCACCTTCTATGGGTTTTTTTATTCTATTTTTCCACCTTCACTTGAAATATCGCTTTAGTTGAATGTTTTTGGCCTTCACCCAATATTCTATCAACAAGCCAAAATGATATTTAAAAACTAAATATTCAAATTATAGATAAATCAAGTAATGCACATTATTTTGCAAGGATTATTGTTGAAGTCATTGAGCTTCACAATGTGTTGGATGTGCTCCAAAAATTGGAAGAAGTCTGAAGGTGTTTTAATGAAATTTGTGACATTAGTCTTTTGATTAGATTAAATGTCAATTTGTGCCATTTTTATTTATGGAATTCAATGGCAACATTGTTTTTTAGTTACCACAATATCCTTATAGGAGGGCAAGTGAAGTGCATTTTTGGGCATGGATCACAAGTATGATGGTCATGATAAAGCATCCACTAAAACATCAAACATAAAAAATGACCATAGTTTCATTTTCCATTATGCAACATATGTGTGTACATGAAGCACAATGGGCAAGTTGTGAATCCTCCCTTTGTGGGTTTCATGGAGCCCTTGGATTTTTGTATTGTTTGTCTGCATTGTAATATGAAACATTGTATTACACTTGCTTTACAAAGATGTATTACGTGTCTCACAAAAGAAATGATATGATTAGGGCATGTTTACACATCAGGAAACATGAACACCTAATGGATTTAAGTGATTGTTAAAAAATAATTTTGTTGGTTTGCATTCTTATATTAAATAAGATTTCCAAATGCCTTTACAAATTTTTGTCTACAATTGCATTGGTGATGGACAAGTCTTGAATGGACAATCATGTCAATATTACAAAATGCATATTAGTTCACTTTGGGTTTCACTAGATTTTGAGGGAATTTGGACATTTTTACCTAGTGAAATTGTTTAACCCCCTACACTAGTAGAAATCAACCAAAATGTAACTAGTCCATTTACGACTACATGCAACTTGTAGTCATTTGCGACTAGATTTGGGAATATTGCAACTATAAGACCAAATTTCAACTATTTTGGTCATTCTCACAACTATGATGCAACTATTAGAAATTTCATCATATTGGTTGGATTGATTTACATTTATTTTCATCCATTAATAGATTGATATGTCTCATTAGTCGCAATAATCACCAAATTAGTTACATCCTAAAGGTATTTTACAATGGCATAAGGGTGTATTTTAATGTATGTACTAAAATTATATATAATATGCATATGTATGTACACTATTCATATAATGAATTTCAAAATTAATATTTGGCCTTTGAATTTTTTATTCAAATTGTTATTTCAATTGTTTAAAACATTGTTTGAATGTTAGATTGTGGATTTGAACATGATATATTCAATTTAAATTAAAAAAGGCTTATTTGATCTAAAATTTAATATTTAAATTCTACACTAATATTTTCGAATCCAAAAATTAATATTTCAATTCAGAAAATTATAATTGTTTATAAAAATGGACGTTTTAATTTTGAATATTCTAATAAAAATATTAAAATAAATATTTCAACTCTGAAATTTTTTCATTTAAATTTTAAAATAATCATTTGATTTGAACCTGAAATTTTAATTCCAAATTATTATTTTGGATTCTCAGAATTAATATTTCAAGTTTGAAAATTATTAATTGAATCTAAAAATGGACATTTCAATTTTGAATATTTTTGTTTGACTCTGAAAATTGACAGTTCAATTCTGGAAATTTATATTTAAATTCCAAAAACTTATTTGATCTAAAAATTAATATTTGATTTCTACATTATTATTTTCAAATCTAAAAATCAGTATTTCAATTCAAAAAACAATATTGAGTTTAAAAATCGACATTTTGATTTTAAATACTTTTATTTGAACTTGAAATTTGATATTTGAATTATGAAGTTCTAAATTTAAATTTAAAAAAATTATTTGACTTGAAAATTGAAAATTGAATTCCAAATTATTATTTTGGATTATTGAAATTAATATTTCAATTCAGAAAATTATTAATTGAGTCTTAAAATTCAAGAAATTATTGATTGAGCTTTAAAATTTTTTTCTAGTAGTGTTATCCATAGTATATCACTTTAATAAATAATCATAAATGATCATTTTTATTAAACCTTAGTCACACATAATTATAATTGTTGTAAGATATATTTGTATATTTTTTAAATTTATATTTTTATATTAGAAGAAATTAATTAATGTAATTAATGTGACATTTCTTTAAAATCATTGCAATTACTTCATCTAAGAATTAATTAGTATGTGCATAATTATTTTTAAATTGAACATAATTATTCACATTTTGTAATTTATAATTTCAAACCTCAATTAAAGATTTGGAAAACCTATAGTGTAGTTAAAATAATTATTTTATTGATTTTAATTTCATGAATTAAATATATAATTTTTAAATTCTGTGATTTATCATTTATGATAAGTATTTTATAGTAATTTTAAAGTAATTATGAAAATTAACAATATGTTTAGCAAAATATTTTATTTATAGTTTATAATTAGCAAAAAAAAAACACTTGACCTATAATTTTTATATATAATAAGTAATGTAATTAATTGAATAATTTTATAAAAAAATTCGTGTAAAATTTTATTTTCTAATGGTAATTGTTAATCCGTTACTTATAATTTTAACATAAATATTTAAAATAGTTATTTTTAAAATTATAATCATTAAATTAATTTCACATTAATTGTATTATATATAAATCGAACAAATTTTAAAAAATAATAAAATATTTTTAAGTATTTTAAATATTTAATTATTTGTGAGTTATGTACTAATAATTTGTGAGTTAGTTTGTTAAATATTAAAAAGTTATTGTTTATTTAAGTAATTGATACTGAATATTGAATATTTGTAGTGTGTAATTTATAATTTAAATTCATGTAAATTTAATCATTATTAATTAAATGATTACGTAATTATCTAGTACTTGAATTGGTTAGAAATCTAAAAATAAAAAAAGTAAGGCATGAAGAAAGTTTTGGAATTACAACTTAGTTTGTGAGGAAATTAGAACTTCAAAACTTATCTCATATTGTTTGTTCTTCATTCCTATTTTGAACACTATATAAACAAGGGGGTGTGGTCATCCAATTTCACATTAAGAAATTTGTGCACATGAGATGAACTAATAAGAAAGGTCAACCCAAAAATAAAATAAAAATTATGCACATTTTTAAAGTACATACCCTTTCAACCTACTTATTTACCTAACTGGTAGGTACTTAGTTTGACCTACCCACCTAGGTTTACCTATGTACCTACTTACCTAAGTACCTACCTATATGAATAGGTATTTAACCTAGGAAAATAGAACCTACCTATTTATTTATTTAACCTAAATAGGTAGGTTGGTATGTAACCTAAGTTTGTAGGCACATATTTGTGTATCTACCTAGGTACCTACCAACTTAATATTAACTAGTGGGTGCCCATGACCTTCGGAAATTCTGAAGTTGCTTGGTTCCCCATCCATGTCCTGAAAATCATATGCCAAAAAATTCCAGGTCCTAGATCATGTGAAGCCCCCTGTGTGAAATCCAGGTCCCAAAATTGAGATCCCACATCTTGAAAATCAAGTCCTAAAAGTTTTCAGGTTTTGGTCTTGGAAGTCGCGAGTGTGAAAATCTAGGCCCCAAAGTTGAGATCCCAAGTCCTGAAAACCATGTCTTGAAAACCATATCCTAAAATTTCCTAAGTCTTTTTAGGTCTTGGAAACCCGGAGTTTGTAAACTCCAGGTGGCCAAAAACTGAGACAATGAAGAACGCCCTGTTCAGTTTGTTCAAATGAGTTATTTGCGGGGAACGAGCAGTGACTGGGAGAATCTTTCAGGCATTGCCCACATATACAGACATATAGACATACACTATTGCTTTAATATATAGGATATTTTAATTTCTTCTTCTTAATGCCACGCGGCATATTTACATTGGGCCACATGTCATAATATAAGATCATCCAAGTATTAGAATTAAACGTCCTAGATTATTTCAAAATAATATTAATAATATTTTAAATAAACACATATTAAAACACGTGACAACACATCATTTGCCTTTAATTTTACCAAAATAGTTGCATCTTAGTCGCATGTGACAATATGTATACAATATAGTCAAAGGATGAGAAATAGTTGTTGATTTTTTTTTCATACAATACCTTTTGTCATTTGCGACTAATTTATCACATGCGACTTGTCTTAGGCAACTACACGGATTTTAGTTGCAAAATGTCTCTTGCGACTAAAATTTAATTACAAACACTAGTCGAAAATACACAATTTTCTTCTAGTGTTAATGAATAGGGACCAGTTGTTATGAGCAATGAATCGTTTCATTAGTACTTAGTGAAACGATGTTGCTCTCAAATGAAATACAAATTTACCAGACCATTCACTTACTAGTTAATTAACTAACCATCATGGAAATCAAATAATATTTAATTACTTAATATATAATATTATTGATAATTCATAAATTTTTAAACCTATGATTATTAACACATGTCACTACTTAAGCTAAGTTAAAAAGTTAACCTAGGTAGTAGGCCACATAATCAACCTAGGCACCTATTCTAAAAATTTCATAAAGGAATATTCGATGAACATACCATTGTTGACCACACACAATATTAATCATGAGGTTTGATTCATTGACCTTTGGAATGGAAGCAAACACTCCTACCATCAAGCCACCCCATTTGTTATGATAATATGTTACATTACATTCTATTTATCAAATACTTCATTTTAAACATTACAAAAACATACACTTTGGAAATTCATATTTTATTGAAATTTTGTTGATTCAAATTTGTTTTTTTAAATTTAATAATGTACATAATTACAATTTTTTTTTGGAAAGTTTAAAATCATTTGAACAAAAAAAAATTGAATATCATTATTCAATAACATTTCAATGACCATTATTTTGGTGGAAAAAAAAAATTTCATAAATGGATAAGATTTTTGTTCATATAATAATATTACCTATGTTAAGTTACTTTCAATTATTATATGAATATTTTTCATTAATTTAAACTATTTCACCCTACATTATTTACGACTATTTATGGTTATTCTAAATTATTTTTGGTTATTTCACCTTAGGCTACTTTTGGTTATTTTAAGTTATTTTCGATTATTTTGACTTATTTCACCTTGTGTTATTTTCGACTACTGTAAGTTTTTTAGGTTTTTTTATGTTATTTTTGTCTATTGTAAATTATTTCAATTTAAACTATTTGTAGCTATTAGAAATTAGTTTTGGCTATTGAAATTATTTCACCTTATGTTATTATTGGCAATTATATGTTATTATAAGCTATTTCACCTTAATTCAATTTTGTTTATTATAAATTATTTCACCTTAGATTATTTTTGGCAATCTTAAATATTTTTAATATATGGTTATTAGTACCTATTTTATTGGTGGGTATTAATGCTTATTAATGTTTATTCTATTAATGACCATTAATTGTTATTCTATTGGTGGCCATTGATGGTTATTCTATTATTAGAGATTGGTGTTTATTACTGATTATTATATTAATGGCTATTATATTAGTGATTATTGGTGGCTATTATATTAATGGTTATTGCTAGTTATTTTATTAATATTTATTATGTTTATTTTATTGATGGTTATTGTTGGTTATTTTATTAATGACTATTGTTAATTATTTTATTAATGGCTATTGGTGGTTATTTTATTAATGATTATTGTTAATTATTTTATTGATGGCTATTGGTGGTTATTTTATTAATGGATATTGGTGATTATTTTATTAATGGATATTGGTGGTTATTTTATTAATGGCCATTGGTGGTTATTTTATTAATGACTACTCGTGGTTATTTTATTAATGGTTATTGATGGATACACTAGTAGAAAATGGCCATTTTGTAACTGGTCCATGCGACTAATTTTTAGTTGCAAGTGACATTTGCAACTAAAATCTTAATAGTCGCATTGGACAAGTCGCAAACGACAACAAATTTTGGATGAAAGAAAAAATCAACAAAATACGCATTCATCCTTTGACTTGTCATATACATATTGTCGCTTGCAACTAAGATGCGACTTTTTGGGTGAACAAGGGAACAAATTATGTGTTGCCACGTGTCCCAACTTTTAATAATTAATTTTGAAATAATCCAAGATGTTTAATTTATGTATTTGGATGGTTTAGATTGTGACACGTGGTGTAATAGAAATTTGCCATGTGGCATATTAATTGAATTTGTCCAAATTCAATTTAAATCAATATTTAGGTATGTAGGTTGAACTAGGTACCTACCTATCTATAGGTACCTACCCTTCTAGGCTAAACACCTATCTAGATAAAACCTATTTACCTACCTAGGCCAAATATCTACTTAGGTAGGTAGCTAGGTAGGAAAGTAGGTAGGTAAGTTAGGGAAGTATGTAGTTAGGTGTAAACACATGAATATTTTTATTTTATTTTGGATTAAATGGTTTTCAATGGCTCATCCCATATGTGCATGTTTTTAAATATGAAAATATAAAAACAAAACACCTTGTTTGTATAGTTTTAAAGGTGAGGATGAAAGCCAAAAATATGGAATAAACTTTTTAGTTGCAAGTCATTTGCGACTAAACATTTTTATTTGCAAATGACTTGCAATTAAAAAGTTTATCCCATATGTTTTAGCTTTCATTTTCATCTTGAAAAATATATAATTAAATAGGTAAGTGACAACTTACTAGCTAATTAATTAACTGATAAAATTATTATTTAT
This sequence comes from Sphagnum tenellum, assembly GCA_963921925.1. Classification (NCBI taxonomy): domain Eukaryota; kingdom Viridiplantae; phylum Streptophyta; class Sphagnopsida; order Sphagnales; family Sphagnaceae; genus Sphagnum; species Sphagnum tenellum. The sequence goes on along the minus strand of OY998152.1, from coordinate 8,748,345 downwards.
TTAATGAATAAAATAAAAGATAAATTAATTAATAAATTAATTAACTAACTTAGAAATTAATTAAATAATTAATTATATAAATTATTCAGCTAACTAATTATTTATAATAATAATCTTTAATATATTATGACTATTGAATTAATTATATTATTAGTTATTATTAAATATTACTTAATTAATTAGCTAGATAAAAATTATTAATATATAATTTCCATATATTCAAAATTAAAAATAAAATAAAAATTTCCAGAATTGAATGTAAATTTTTAGATTCAAATAACAATATTCAAATTGAAATGTCCATTTTCTAATTCAATTAATAATTTTCAGACTAGAAGTATTAATTTTGAAAATCCCAAATAATAATTTGGAATTGAATTTCATGTTCAAATCAAATGATTATTGAAAAATTAAATGAATTTTTTTTGAAATTGAAATATAAATTTTCATATTCATATTAAAACATTCAAAATTAAAATGTCCATTTTTATAATCAATTAATAACTTTCTGAATTGAAATACTAATTTTTGGATTCGAAAACATGAATTTAAAATTCAAATATCAATTTTTGAATCAAAGAAGCCTTCTTGAATTTAAATTGAAAATATCCTATTCATATCAAAAATTTGAAATTCAAATAATCTTTTAAATAATTGAAATGATTTCAGATTCAAATATCAAGTTTCAATTTTCTAATATTGTTTTTAAAAACTAAAATAGTAGCTTTCATAATAGAAATATCAAATTTCAAATTTGAATAACAAATTCAAAGTTCAAATATTAATTTTGAGATTCATTATATGAACAATATACATACATATGCATATACATATAATTTTAATACATGCATTAAAATACACCCGTACGTCATTGTAGAATACCTTTAGGATGCAACTAAGGTGACTATTGCAAGTAATGAGACATATCGACCTATTAATGGATGAAATTGAATGTAAAATTGATCCAATCAATAGGATGAAAATTTTAATAGTTGCATCATAGTTGTGAAAATGACCAAAATAGTTGAAATTTGGTTTTGTAGTTGCAAATATTCTCAAATCCAGTTGCAAACGACTATAAGTCGCATGTAGTTGTGAATGGAGTGGTTACATTTTAATTGATTTCTACTAATGATATTCTATTGGTGGATATTGGTGTTTATTAATGGTTATTTTATTAGTGGCTATTGGTGGCTATTCTATTGGTGGATATTGGTGTTTATTAATGGTTATTTTATTAGTGGCTATTGGTGGCTATTCTATTGGTGGATATTGGTGTTTATTAATGGTTATTTTATTAGTGGCTATTGGTGGCTATTCTATTGGTGGATATTGGTGTTTATTAATGGTTATTTTATTAGTGGCTATTGGTGGCAATTCTATTGGTGGATATTGGTGTTTATTAATGGTTATTTTATTAGTGGCTATTGGTGGCTATTCTATTGGTGGATATTGGTGTTTATTAATGGTTATTTTATTAGTGGCTATTGGTGGTTATTTTATTGGTGGATATTGATGTTTATTAATGGTTATTTTATTGGTGGCTATTGGTGGTTATTATATTAATGGCTACTAGTGAATATTTTGTTATGGGAATTAATGGTCATTGTAATAGTGGCTATTGGTGGCTATTATATAAATGACTATTGGTGAATATTTTATTGTGGATATTAATGATTATTAATGACTTATATTAATGGCTATTGATGGATATTTTATGTATTTATATTAATGACTACTTGCGGCTATTTTATTAATGGCTATTGGTGGTTGTTTTATTGGTGGTTATTGTATTATATTGTTGGATATTTTTATGGTATAATATCATTGGTTATTGGTAATTATTATATTACACGAGATTCTAAATTATCTTTATAGGTTATTATTTTATATTCCATGTTATTTTACCTTAAATCATTATATTTTATTTTAAATTATTTTAAATTATTCTACTTAATATAAAGTAGAATGACCTTGAATAACTTAAAGTATAACTTGAAATAACATATGTTAATTTAATATAAAATAACTTAAGGTATAGCTTAAAGTTAGTTGAATACTTTAAGGTAAAATAACGTATAATAGTTTATGGTACAATAATTTATAATAACCTATAACAACATAAAATATAAGTTATATTAACTAAAGTAACTTAAAATAATATGGGGTATATCATAAAGTAGCATAAATAGAATATTTTTTAAAAACATAGAAATAAACTTGTTTTTTAATAATAAATTATAATAGCAAATTATGTTAATTAGCAATGAAACATTATGTTTACATAGTGATACTACTTCGCCAAGGTGAAATCATTGAAATGTAATGAACTTATTTCACTTTTAAGGTCCCATAATGATTTAGGCTAGTAAATTGCACCCCACTTCTATAGTAGTGTGTGTTTGGAGCAAAATATGACCCCATAGAAAAGCTCAAAACTATTTTCTCTCCAAGTTTGCATGATCAAATCCAATTATTTCGTGGTTAATCAACTACACGTGGTAGTATTGATAAGATTTTGGAACTTAAGAAAAGGACCATGTATAATATCATACAAAACAATGTTTTGCCTAGTTAGGGTTTGTGTTGTAACCCCACTTTTGGAAGAGTGTGAGGATGACCTCGCATGAACCATTTGGACATTTGCAACATAAGTTATGGCAAAAAGAAGGGCCAGGAGTCAAACTAGCAGTTTGATTCTCGACTATTAAAAGTCAAGAATTGACCCGACCCCGGTGTGTGCAGGTGGAGTGCGACACAATGTTAGAAAGCTTTCAAGGAGAGCTACAAATTTGATTCAGACCTCATCCCAATCGAAGGTCTTAGCAAAGAGTTATGAATTCACAAAATTTCGGGAGTCTAAATCGGGACAATTTCGGGATTCCTCCTTGGGAATCCCGGGACAAAAAACCATTCGGATGTAGGTGTTGCAGAGAGACACATAAAATACTATATGGGGGAAGGTGGTGGCTTCCCTTAAGTATGGGCCATGGTGAATTTTGTGAGTCTAGGGTTGCCTGTGGCTTGTCATAGTACCAAGGGTGCTCCATAATGTGAATAAACCAACGTGTTGGTTGGTTTGATGCAAGTTCGAGTAAGTAATTAAAGCTTGTCCTCATCCTAGTCCCATTTCGAAGCCTTAGTATGCCTCTCTACCCCTTTTAGTGCTGAGAGCTGTGAGCGTGCCCAAAATTCTAAATAATTTTGCTGTTTGATTGACTTGGACTCAATTTGGGTCCAACAAAGAACTTGGGAGCGCGTCAATTAAACACTTAGTTATAAAAGACATTAGTGGATTTCATTTGTCAATGAATGAATGAAAAATCATGCAAACATTAAGTTCGTTGATGGATGAATGAAAAATCATGCAACATTAGGTTTGTTGATGGATGAATGAAACAACACATAAGCATTAGTTCTTCAATGGATGGACTTGCTTAACTTAATTATTCCATCATAATCATTTAATTACCATTTGAAATTTGCGTACATTATACTTACACACAAGTATTACCTTGTGCTGATGTGAGTTGCCATCGGATGTTAATTATTTATAGTCATTAACATGTTTCCATTACATTCATAGTTGCATTGGAAATCAACAAAATTCATCATTGATGGATGAACGAAAAACAACATCAACATGACATTACAATGATACTTGTAAACTAGTTGCATTGGAGTTGCATAGTAATTGTTCCTACATAGTTGTAAATGAGTTGCATGAATTGTATACATATATGGTTTCACATATAATGAATTGTGTCTATTGTAATTCATGTGATTTATTCGATAGCATTCATGTTGTAGAAATGTGTTAAGTTGTGTGAATTTGCAAGTGGTCATTGCAACCCAAAAACCCAATTCAAGAATAGTTCCAAATCACCCTAATTCTCATAATGCACTAAAAACTATGACCAAAAGACCAATAAAGCAATCAAGGCAAAAACAAAAAAAATGGTAAAAACCATGTATACCAAAAATCACAAATGAACATTACAATATAAAAACTCAATTTCAAGGCCGGTTGTAAATCACCTTACTTCTTATAATGCACCAAGAACCATGACCAAGAGACCAATGAAACAATCATGACAAAAAAACAATAATAAAATGGTGAAAACAATGAATGCAAAAAATTGCAAGTGGTCATTGTAACTCAAAAACCCAATTACAAGGTTGATTGAAAATCACTTTATTTCTCATAATGTGCCAATAAACATGACTAAGAAACCAACAAGCCAATCACAAAAAAAAAAAAAAAAACAAAAAATGGTGAGAACAATGAATGCCAAAAACCACAATTAAAAGACCAACAAGACAATCATGACCAAGAAGAATAAAATAAAAGGTGATAATAATGAACGTTAAGAACCATGATCAATAGACCAACAAAACATTCATGACTATCAAAAACAAAAGAAAAACAATGATGATCAACAAAAAAATCACCATTAGAATATCAATAAGGTGATCACGACCATGAGGAAAACTAAATATGGCAATGATGATGAGTGCCAAGAATCATGATCAAAAAACTTAAAAAGAAATCACTAAAAAAACATATAAAAAAACAATGATGGTGAACTTTAAAAATTACACCTAAGAGACCAACAAGGCAATCACAACCAAAAGGTGATGGTAATCAATTGAAAAAAAAGAAAAGAAAAACATGTGAGGAAAAAAAAACTTCATTTGCGAAAAAAAAGATAGACCAATGTCAAAAATAAAACCCATGACCACGATTCACAACCAAGAACACCAAAAAAATAAATCTAATGCAAGTTTGTTTGTTTTTGAAGTGAAAATAAAAGCACAATGCCAACCACAGCAATGATGAGGAAGAAAAAAACAAACCAAAAAAAAAACCCACAAAACTTTAAACTATTCCCCGTGTAGTATCTTTTTTTTATTTGTGATGTCAAAATTTTAGCGAATTTTGCCCAAAAAATTGCAAAATTGGTCCAAATTACACTAGAAAACCATATTTTTCTGAAATTTCCCAGATAATCTTGTCAAAAAAAAAAAAGCAAAAAATTGCTCCGAAAGAAAACTTTCATTCTCCCAATCTTAAACCAAGGGCTAAAACTGAAATCGGATTATTAAAAAAAAAAAACTAGTTTGATTTTGGTTCTTAAATTACTTAGGAATTGGACTTGAGTCTAGTTCCATTTTTTTTGCAACCTCGGAACCAGGGTTCAGTTCTCAACCCGGTTCCATAACTAAGACTCAATTCCAATTAGTTTCTAAGCATCTGGAATTGAAACCTCCCTTAGGTAACTCACTAGTCCAAATACTTGCACAACACAGATCATGACAAATTAGTGTGATTTTTGGATGATTCTTCAACATGTTTTTTTGTTTCAGGTTGCATTAGACACCTTCAATGTTTGTTTTGTGTAATTAATTTCAAGAATAACATATATTTAATTTAAAAAAGAAGATGGTTGTGGTCTTCAGTAGGATATAAACAAAAGAAAAAACCATGCAACATGCCATATACTTTTATCAAATTATTATACAAGCCTTACAATTTGTAATGTGTTTGGTTGTGTTAAAATTTTATCCAACTCCTTACACCTTGTAATAACCCTTACAATTTGTAATGTGCTTGCTAGGTTAAGATTTGATCCAATTCTTTACGCATTAGAGTTATCTGTAAAGTCACCCTGTCTTTGGGCCTGCTTTCACCCCCTCTCTCAGTGGTACCTATCTGCAAAGTAAGGAAATTTTATTACATCTCAATATGAAATGTTGAAACTCAGCATTTAATGCACAAGGTTGCAGAGTAATTATAGTAGTCCTACAGGTAGGAGTAGCCAAAATATATGTAGCAGCTGTGAAGACGATCAGGACAAAGGAAAGAGGGGATGAAACGCACTCAGTTTACCACCAAAATTGGTGGAAAAACTAGTTTGTAACAGCTGTGAAGCCGATCAGGACAAAGGAAAGAGGGGATGAAACGCACTCAGTTTATCACCAAAATTGGTGGAAAAACTAGTTTGTGTCCCAGTTATTTCGCTTTGTAAAATTTTCATTTCTAGTTACGCATTTGATGGCCTATTATGCCGAAACTGGTCGTTCTCGCCCTCTAATTGCGTGACTTTGCAAATAAATTAGTCCTGAACATTAGTCTTGACTCTCTAGTCACATACACCCCCACCTCTCCCCATCCCCCAAAAGAAAAAAAAGACTTGGGTGGGGTGGGGGGGAACTTAAGAGAACGCTGTGTACGTACCAACCGCAAGCTCTGAAATCCACCGCCCATCACCCTAACCCTAAAATGCCAAACTCCTTTTATCTGCCAGCTCTGCTATGGCCCCACCGTGTGAACACCGCTTCCAAAGTACACATATCCCTATCGATAACGAGGCATAAAGGGAGCTATATTTGGTCCTACTCACTGAAGGTTACTTGGGGCCACGATTACGCCACGTGTAAAAGAGAACCCAATCCAAGGGCTCACAACAAAAGTGGTAATAGACTCCTGGTGGCCATCCATGTAGGAATTTGGGAACCCTAGATGTGCCACGGTGGGACCGAGTGGCATGGACGGGTAGGCGGGTCCAGTTGTCCTGTTTGGCCATGTAGTTCCAAAAAGTGCCTAGATTTGTGTGCTATTGAGTAACTTTTGCTGACATGTTAGGCTTACGTGTCACGAACGACCGGCCCCCGCCGTCCGTCCCTGTTGCCCTACAGCGCCGCTGTTGCTGCGGCGAGGACGGTCGTCCCTCCTGCCCCTTTCATCGAGAGATGCATGCATGCGGCGGATTGCAAGCGCAGTTGACATAGAAATTGAACAAGATAAGCTGCCACAGAGGATCGATTTCGTCGCCTCTCGACGACATTCTCGCCGATTGTGCCAGAAATTTGTTTTTTTCGCACCTGGGTTGGTGACAAGCTCTGGGAGAGAGAGCGAGAGATTTATATATATATTCTGGTTCCTCTGTGAGAGAAGAAAGTTCAAGTAAGTAGTTCTAGTTTCTCCTTCTTCTGCTGGGATTCGTTCGTTTGTGTTTGTTAGATTTTGGAAACCGAAGAGAAACGGGGAACAAACAGGTCCCACTGCTGCAGATTGTTCTTGTTTCCTGGGAATCAAAGTTCTGGGGTTTTGAGCTTGTATGTAGAGAGAGAGAGAGAGAGAGAGAGAGCGAACCAGGCAGATCGGAGAGGAGGGGGGTTGGAGAGAGAGACAGAGCTTGAGACTGGTGACTGGTGGGGTGAGAAGTGTTTTTCTTGAAGATGGTAAATACAATGCTGGCTCGTGCGGCACTTGGAATTCAAATGCCGGAAGCGGCGGTTTCTGTCAAGCCTCCGCATTTGCTGTCGTCGTCGTCTTTCCTTGGTGGTGATGCTCGTGGTGCCAGCAGCGGGCGGAAGTTGGGAGCAGCAGCAGCAGCAGCTCCAGTTTTTTTCCCTCATTGGGTCTCCTCCTCCTCTTCCCGTGGAGGAGTCAAGGGCGTCGTCGTCGCCAGATCAGTAGAAATATCTTCCTCCTCTGTGTTTACTGTTGAACCCCTGGAGCGTAGGACGACCTCAGCAGCAAAGGAGACTGCGGGGGCGGCAAAGCAGCAGGAGTGGAGGAAATGGAGGGTCGCATCTGTACTTGGAGCCGAAAAGGAGATGGCCCAACCTGCAATCGAACCACAGAAAGCTTCAGCAGATTGGAGCCATTTAGGGTTTAAGGGAGGGAAAAGAATGGACCTCAAGAAGATTCTCATTCTAGGAGCAGGTATGTCTCTGGTCTGCTTTCAGAGGTTTTATCATTTGCTTGCAAAATTCTTTGTTTCTTCTCCTCATGTCTGGCGTTTTGAAATTTCCACAGTTTTTCTGGACTTTGTTTTGAGGTTGGAATGGGGAATGTGTGTCATGGGCGGTTTTGGTTTGTTTTTTCAGGTCCAATTGTAATTGGGCAAGCTTGTGAGTTTGATTACTCGGGTACACAGGCTTGCAAAGCCCTGAAAGAAGAAGGGTATGAAGTCATCCTCATCAATTCCAATCCTGCAACTATCATGACTGACCCGGAAACTGCAGACCGAACATACATCACACCCATGACCCCAGAGCTGGTGGAGAAAGTGCTGGAGAAGGAACGGCCTGATGCAATTCTGCCCACCATGGGTGGACAGACTGCTCTAAACCTTGCCTGTGCACTTGCTGAAAGTGGCGTGCTGGAGAAATATGGGGTTGAGCTTATAGGTGCAAAGCTTGATGCAATCCAGAAAGCTGAGGATCGGGACCTTTTCAAGCAAGCTATGGCAAGGATTGGTGTGAAGACTCCTCCATCTGGAATTGCTCATACCCTCGATGACTGCTTTGAAATTGCTGAGAAGATTGGAGAATATCCCCTGATTATCCGTCCTGCATTTACACTGGGAGGGACTGGTGGGGGGATAGCTTATAACAAAGAAGAGTTTGAGACAATCTGCAAAGCTGGTCTTACAGCCAGTATTTACTCACAGGTGAGTAAGTCCCCAGAGTTTCTTGTTGGGAGTGGGGGGGGGTTTGAAAGAAAAAATCTAAGACTTCCCTTGGATTTTTGAAGCTGTGAAGCTGCAAAGGCAATTTGAGTACTTATTCTGATAAATGTTGGAATTGTGTACTGCAGGTGTTGGTAGAAAAATCCCTTCTGGGATGGAAGGAATATGAGCTGGAGGTGATGCGGGATTTGGCTGACAATGTGGTGATTATATGCTCCATTGAGAATATTGACCCGATGGGTGTCCACACTGGAGACTCAATAACTGTTGCACCAGCACAAACATTAACTGACAAAGAGTACCAGAGATTAAGAGTGTGTCTGCTTTCCTTTGAATTCCTCTTCTTTGTGCTTCTCCCAGTTTTAGATTGAAGTTCAGGATTAGTTTATTGCATCATTGTCTTAAGAAGCAGGGTGTCAACTGTTTCTCCCACAACTTGTACAATTAAAATTTTTTAGTCTATCCTTGTACTACATGCAACATGATAAAATACAGATCTTGGTATTGTTGGTTAGACTCATCAGAATATTGAATTGGGTTACCTTCTGCTGTGTTTGCTTTCCTCTTAACTGTGCCAGTTTTTATTTCCACTTTCCTGTCTTGTATGCATGAGACCAACTGTTATAATTCAAGTACATATATGTCAGGAAAGTCTACAACAATAAAATTTGACTTGTTTTATGTTGTGTTGAAGTGCAGGATCAATCAATTGCAATCATCCGAGAAATTGGAGTTGAGTGTGGAGGCTCAAATGTACAATTTGCTGTCAATCCTAAGGATGGGGAAGTTATGGTGATTGAGATGAACCCACGAGTTTCTCGTTCCTCAGCACTTGCATCAAAGGCAACTGGATTTCCCATTGCCAAAATGGCGGCAAAGCTTTCAGTTGGCTACACCCTTGATCAGATACCCAATGACATCACAAAGAAGACACCTGCTAGTTTTGAGCCCTCCATTGACTACGTTGTCACAAAGGTCTAAAATCTTTGCACTCTTGCTAGCTGACATTATGACTGAGTCTTCCTGTTGCTTATGGAAATGTGAGATACTCAGGACACAGTTTTGCACATTTGTTATTATACACTTATCTGAATCTTTTGTTGGGAAATGATGATATGCTGTTGAGTAACAGTCACTGATTGCCACCATGTCTGATGAAGGTGATGGGCTGGTACTTTTTGAGTGTCACTCCCAAAGTTATGACTGCATTCATTCTTGTTTTGCTTGATGGTCTTTGCCCAAACTGAACACGATAGGTACCTTCAAAAGTGTTATTTTAGAGTTCCCTCTGCAATCCCTTTTATGTATTCTTTGTCCTGTTGCTGAGCAGCTTTCCACTATCTCCATTTTGTCCTTCCCCCTTGTGAACTTGTTCCAAGTGGAAATTTCCTGTCTTGCTCTTTTTGTGATTGCTCCTAATGGACACTCATCAATATATATATATGTGTGTGAGGATATTACCTCTTTCTTGAATTGGATTAGTGCATAAACAAACTATGCCTTACTATTGGTCTGTTGGGCTTATTTTGTCCTGGTTCTACAGATTCCACGTTTTGCATTTGAGAAGTTCCCGGGGTCACAGCCTGTTCTCACAACACAGATGAAATCAGTAGGAGAGGCAATGGCCATTGGTCGGACATTCCAAGAGTCGTTTCAGAAGGCTATGCGCTCTCTGGAGACTGGGCACAATGGCTGGGGTTGTGAAAAAGTGAATGAGATGGACTGGGACTGGGAAAAATTGAAGTATAACCTGAGGGTTGCAAACCCGGAGAGAATGTACTCTGTCTATGCTGCAATGAAAAGGGGAATGACACAGTCAGAAATCCATGACCTAAGTTTCATCGATCCATGGTTCCTCGCCCAGTTGGGTGAACTTCTGGAGACAGAGAGGTACATGGAGAGTTTGAAGCTTATCAACTTAGCAAAGGATGATTTGTATGAGATCAAGAGAAAGGGCTACAGTGATAAGCAAATTGCTTATGCAACAGGATCAACAGAGAAAGAAGTCCGTGTCCATCGAAAAGCACTAGGTGTAATCCCAGCTTACAAACGGGTAGATACCTGTGCTGCTGAATTTGAGGCACACACACCTTATCTCTATTCTTCGTATGACGATGAGTGTGAGTCAGTGCCCAATAATCTGAAGAAGGTGTTGATCCTTGGTGGAGGCCCTAATCGAATTGGACAGGGCATCGAGTTTGACTACTGTTGCTGTCATGCAGCATTTGCTCTTGAGGTGCAGTCCAATGACCATCAATCTGTTATCGCAAACTTTGTTTCTCTGCTGGGGCCATAGGACAAGATGTTATTCCTGGGTTCATGTTTACCATCTGCATGTTCACAATGTTCTAACATGAGCAAACATTCTGCAGGCTGCTGGGTATGAGACTATTATGATGAACTCAAACCCCGAGACGGTGTCTACAGATTATGACACAAGTGACCGTCTTTATTTTGAGCCCCTCACAGCAGAAGATGTGTGTAATGTCATTGACCTGGAGAGACCAGATGGCATTATCGTTCAATTTGGGGGCCAGACACCCCTCAAGCTGGCGGTCCCAATCCAGAGGTACCTGGATGAGTTTCAACCAGCTGCTGCAAGTGGGGAAGGCAGAGTGAAGATCTGGGGCACCTCCCCAGACTCCATTGATGCTGCGGAGGACAGGAAGAGGTTTGATGCTATTCTGAATGAACTTGACATAAAGCAGCCAGCTGGTGGCATTGCCAGAAGTGAAGAAGATGCTTTGGCCATAGCAAAGCGGGTGGGCTATCCTGTTGTTGTCCGACCTTCCTATGTGCTTGGTGGGCGTGCCATGGAAATAGTATACAACGATGAGAAATTGAAGACATACCTGGAGACTGCTGTCGAGGTTGATCCGGAGCGTCCTGTCCTGGTAGACAGGTACCTGACAGATGCGTCCGAAATTGATGTTGATTCCTTGACTGATTGGGAGGGAAATGTTGTTATTGGCGGCATTATGGAGCACATTGAACAAGCAGGTGTCCATTCTGGTGACTCAGCTTGCTCCCTTCCCACCCAAAACATTGGACCTGAGGCATTAAAGAAGATCAGAGATTCTACAGTAAAGCTTGCACGAAGACTTGGAGTTATTGGCTTAATGAACTGCCAGTATGCAATTACACTAGCTGGAGAGGTGTATATCATTGAGGCAAATCCTCGAGCTTCCCGTACTGTTCCCTTTGTCTCAAAGGCAATTGGGCATCCATTGGCTAGCTATGCTGCACTATTGATGTCAGGGAAGACTTTGGATGACATAAACTTCAAGGAGGAGATTCTTACTGAACATGTGTCAGTAAAAGAAGCAGTACTTCCATTTGATAAGTTCCAAGGATGTGATGTACTGCTAGGCCCTGAGATGCGGAGCACTGGGGAAGTCATGGGAATTGATTATGGGTTTGATAAAGCGTTTGCCAAGGCCCAGTTTGCTGCAAATCAGAGGTTACCACTTGAGGGCACTGTTTTCATCAGCATGAACGACCAGATGAAAGATAAAGTTGTACCCATAGCCCAAGGATTCCATGACCTTGGTTTCAAGATACTGTGCACAGAAGGCACAGCAGCATTCTTAGAGAAGGCTAGAGTAACTGTTGAGAGAGTGCTGAAGCTTCATGAGGGACGCCCGCATGCAGGTGATGTGTTAGCAAATGGCCATATTCAACTTCTGATCATCACTAGTGCAGGGGATGCATTAGACCAAATTGATGGTCGACAACTGCGACGAATGGCCCTGGCATACAAGGTGCCGATTATTACTACAATTGCTGGTGGGCTTGCCAGCCTTGAAGCTGTCAGGGGTTTGAAACACAGCCCAGTAGAGATGATTGCATTACAAGACTTCTTTGTTCAAGGCAAGAAACAAGTAAGTGTTAATCAAGTCCCATCATCTGCCCAGCACCTGTAACAACTGCATAGCCTATTTTCAGCTTACATCCTAGAGACATTACAGCTGCCAAAGGGATTCTTTTTTGAAACTGAGGTAGGATGAGCATTGCTAGTGCAAGCTGTGCAAGAGTGTAGAATAAGTTGAATGGACATTTGGGATTCACTCAGCCATGTATGCATGTTAGCATCTGAGTTACTCTATACTGTACTTGTCCAGTGTTAATCATATCAAACAAATCAATCTTTACCAAAGAAGGTAGGTGCTCAAGATGGACTGAATCAGATGCAAAACGACCAAGTTGTGAATTGCATGATAATTAGCATATAGATCTGGGTTCAGCAAATTGGGTTCATTCTACTGTAATCTAGAGCATGTTGACAAAGCAAATTTCAATGTGTGGACAAGATGATCAATATCAATTATGCATCTAACTATGAAAAATGGCTCCTTGTATGCCGAATTCCTTGGTGAACAGATTTGTACCCTCTCAATTTTCTCTCTTTTGGAATGGCCTCAATATTTTTTAGCAATTTGATCACAATACTTTGAAAAGCAAGAACTGGGTCAATCACTTAGTTCAGGTCCAAGCTTGACCACAAACCTGGAACCTTGGTAAGCATTGGGACCTGGAGTTGTGGGCACACCATACTCACAAATTGTTTTCTTCTCCCATCACCCTGGATATATATGGGAAGTGATATGTTCCTGGATCCATGCAGGGAAGGTTGATGACCTAAACTTGCAATGAAGGTTATAGACTTAGAAAAGTGGTGAACATGATTCAAAGCAGTCAGAGAAGAAGACTTACTTGATGATGACCTTTCTGACCTACAAGAGGCAAGTCAATGTTGATGCTGAAAATCATGCAAATGGAGATGGTTGGTGGGTCCATTGCAGATGCTGGTGGAGCAGAGCCTCTGTCACTTGCTTTCTAGTAGATAAGCATCCAAAACCAGGCAAAAGTTTTTTATGCAGAAGATCAGTGTAAACTTTCTTCTGATGCACGTGATGCTTCTTCATTTGTCATGGACACCTACCTGTTCATAACCCACAATTTTCCTCCATGAGCACATCAATACCAATGTCCACACATGAAGAAGGCTAGAGAGAACGAAGTTCCCAAACAGACATTCCTTTCACCTCTCTACAGATAGGTGATTACTAGTTTGATACTGCCAAAGTCTTCAAATCTGAACATGTCAACTGTAAATGCAACCTGCATCTTGGACTAATGAAGCCAGAAATATGCTCCAATCTTGCTGAGAGAAAGAGGAGCTTCTGCGACTTACCAGCATACTGAAAAGATGCATGAAGGTCTCCATGAAGAGTGGGAGAAACATGCTCAAAAAGACAGCTTGCAGTTACCAATCACTATGTCTCTCCATGAAGGCATTTGTAGTGGATTGATGTGCACAATCTACAAATCTATTGAGCACTTAAGGCTTAAGGACATAATTGAATCATATTGCTGCAGTTTGATGATAAGAAAAATCGCTCTTCTTCACAGATGAGCCATCTGTTCTTCATTTGTGTAATGTGGACAGCCCACTTGAGTCCACTTGTGTCCAATTCCAGATAGACAAATCCTCTTGCTGCTGATTGAATCTAGGATGCCACACTCCTTTACCTTCCCAGTGATGATGATACTCTTGAGGTTTCTGCTATGTAGCCTTTGGTTTCTTGGACTCAAAGATATGTTTGCATTCACAGATTCAAGGCTTGTGAGTCTGTCTGTAGGTAGTGTTTTTGGTAGGATGATTGTCCTCTGATTTGGTAGTGGTGTGTTTTTGTTGCAGCAGGTGATGGATGGTGTCTGTATGCTTTCTATATGGTAAGTTTCTGAAGATTTGCAACTATCTTGCTTTTGAAATATTTGCAGAATGATGCCAAAGAAAAAACCTTATGCTTTGATCATCATCCCTCAATTCAAGTTCTGCATGTTGTTATTGCTTTGGGTTTTGAATAAAGGAGATCTAAGATCGGGGTTTGGGGCTTAAGCTGTTGGGAGGGTCTTTTGCTAGTCAGCCTACAATTGTCTGGAATTAGCTCTCATAATGCAGATGTAGCAATTCACTGTGTACCCATTTCAATTGGTGATGTCCAGTCAGAACCTGCATTCCAAAAGGCTCTGTTGTTGTTGGCAGAGTCTGTCTGCAATAACGAGCTTGCTGGTGTCATCATCATCTAATGTTGGCAGCAGTGCTCGGAAGATATGAACACGAAACATCGGTAATTCTGGTGACTTGGATAAAAGCTCAAACACACAAGCATCCCCTTCTTCCAGGATGTGGTCTAGAGCAAAGTGTGCCCATCCCTCGGGGCTCAACTGCAGCCTGTTCTGTTGTTGCTTGTTGCACTCCACCACTTGCTTGCTCAACACCTGCCATAACTTGTTGCTGCTGTCCACAAGTGCTATCCAGCTTATTTCTTCATTTGTGGGGATGTGCAGCTTAGTCTCCCTCAAAAACTGGACTGGTATCTCCTGTGCACCACCATCCCATTTCACAAACAACACCTTTGTTTGTGTAACAATCATTGTAAAGAAGGAAGATTCAAAAATCTTCAACATTGTTGTGATCTTCCTTCCCATGGAGTCTTGATGAGATCTGGATCTCTCTCTCTCTCTCTCTCTTTCTCTCCACTACAAGAGAATGTGGTTTTTCTCACGCAAAAAGCTGCAGCTCATGACATGTGTGTGAGGTAAACTTTGTGGTTTCATCCATTACAATGGACAATAGGTGGTGTTTATTGTGGCATATATTATTGTATTGCTCTCTCTCTCTCAATCCTTTCTAAATTGTGTATGATATCTTCAGGAAACAGTGGCAATGGTTGAGTACCCACCAAATGAAAATGGTAGTAGACTTCAGAGCATCGCATGATGAGCATGAAACTGATGTTGGGGAGGCTCCTTGCACATGCTCTTGCAGCAACTATGGCTTTGGTTCTCTCTTCATCTGTAACTTCTCGTGGCCTCTTGGTGGTGTAAATCACCTGATGAGCGCGGATCACTAGTTCCCTGTCTGCTGCTGCACCCAATCGAGAAGGATTGGTCCTGTGAACAGCAGCAGGAGATTGCAGGTAATCTCTACTAGCATCATTATCAACCCTCAATCCTACTGCTACACCCACTTGCTCATTGATCTCCTCTTCATCGCTGCTGCTACTGCTGCTGCTGCCACTGCTGCTGTCAAGAATCTCCACATACTCGTGGCCATCGGAGGTAATATGCTCGATGTACTTGAAGTATGCTGCTTCTGCTGCACGATTCTTGCAGGGGAGCAGCAGCTTGTGGGCATGGATTGCAGGAGGCTGCTGCAGATTGCTGCATAGCCACCCTTTCTTCTGACTGCCATCAGGATGGAAGAACTTGACAACGAAGCGGTTTAGACGCACAAGGGTGAAGAGAAGTCTATCACCAGTTTTGAGCTTGTTCTGCAGTGCGAAATCCTTCCAACCTCTCGCTAGACGAGCTCGTACACCAACTGTATTAGCTCTTCTCTTCTCCTTGTACCTCCTCAGCACCATCATTACTTTCCACAGCATCCCACTCTCGTCACCTTCCAACACCATCTTCTCTTTCAGCTCCCACTTTCTGCTCGCACAATACTCTAGAAAATAGCTTGGTATGTCCTGCATCATGCATGCATGCATCAGGATTTTCATCAATTCCTGCGAGCTCCTTCTGCTGCTACTGCTTCTGCTATGATCTAAAGCTGCAACGGCCATTTCAACTCTATCTTAGCTGATCAACATCAACATCATAATCATCATCATCTCTTGCACTGCAAATCTGTGCTCAGAAGCACGGACCTAAAACATAGATCAGGCATGCAAGCTGCTGCTGCTGCTACTACTAGGGGGTTTTCTGATCTTCGTCTACATACAAGCTGGTAAGGTGATCCGATGGCACATTTGCCGAGTGAAGTGACAAAGAACACATCCTCATCAACGCTTCCTTGCTTCTCGGCCGCCTCCAGCGCTGTTCTCTCATCGGCTTCTTCTTCTTCTTCGTCTCTGCAGCTTCCCACACCCATCATCGTCATGATTTCACCAAATTTTCCACCACTTTTGCTTCTGGACAACTCTAAATTCCAAAAACCCAAAACGAAGCAACTTAGTAGTGTTCTTGAACTTGAAGACTAAATTGCAACCTCACATGTCACAAAGCTTCTCTCTATCTCTCTCACTTTGCAATCCTGAGGACTAAAATTGCAAGCTCAAATGGACTCACAACACTTCTCTCTCTCTCTCTCTCTTCTCTCACACACACACACACGTTGCAATCCTGCAAAGCTAGAGTTGCAAGCTCAAATGTCACACAACACTTATCTCTCTCTTGAACTTTTGGCAATCTGGAAGATGAAATTGCCAAGATCTAAATTGGACCAACAACAAAATTCCTTCAACTTTTAGGACTGGCACCCTACTACTACTGCAAACTAAAATTGCAGCAAGCTCACTTTGTCATGACAAACAATGTGCCTACTACTTTCTCTACTCCCTTCTTCCCTTCTCTTCATCTCATCAATTCACATTTGCTCACAAGTTCCTTCATCAAGTCTGTTTCTTCTTCTTCTTTTCTTCATATGATCACTTTCTAACTACTTCCTGGTTGTTGGGTGGGTGTTAGAACCGGCACCAAACACCCGGCCGGTTATGATTCTGTTCCTGAAGTTCATCAACAAGTGTTGGGCGGGTACCCACTTTGAATATACCCAGCTGGTCCTTCTTTAATTTTTTTCCCTTCTTTCTTCATACTGGTAACCTAATAAATGGTATTAATTATTATTTTTTAAAACAAAACTTTCATACTAGTCTGGTACTGGTATTAGGTTCAAGGCTGATTTTTGCTTGGTTATATAAGGCAGTTATAAACCTGATATTAATATAAGGCAAGTATATAATAAAATTTTCAGTAAAGTATTCCCTTACAAGGGATGGAATTGCTCATTTAGGGGGTTCAAAACAACTCCAAATGATTAGATGAGAATTAAATTATTTAAATCATTTGAATTGGGTATCAGTATTAAAATTATATTATTTTTCGTATTTTAAAAAATGTTTTAAAAAAAAGTTTAATCTTGGATGTGTTTCTGAATGCAAATTTTGAAATAAGTAATCAAAAGACAGTTGTTCACATAGTTACATTAAATACAAATCATAGCAGAATTCAATAATTTCATGTTAAGTTTTTTTTTTTTTTGCTTGATCAATTTGTTTGGAAATTTAATAATAATAAGTGAAAAAATGAAAAGATTAAAAAAAAGGATTAATCTTTGAATCTTGATGCTCTGATTGGCTGTCAGGTTATGAGTTACAACCCATAACCTTCGACCTCCATTTCATTAGCGACCTAACGATGCATTCACACTTGGTGTTAGGGATTCTAGTGTTGAGTCCCCTAACACCATCCTAGTCATTTAAGACTTACACCTACTAACCGTGAACATTTTTAATGTTAACTTAACATTTACTTAATATTAAGGTGTCGGCCATTTAACATTGGGTGCCACCTAGGATGACACCTAGATTTTCATCTTAACACTGACTTAACAGCAAGTGTGAATGCACCAGAATTAACACAAGGCATCCGAAGAATTCTGTTTACTGAGTACATAACCACAGGTTGCAAGAATATCAAAGAACCGATTCTGATATATTAACTATGGTTCTCAAAATTAACCACATTGGTTCTTTTTTCATCTGATATTTTCAGGGTACCAGTGGTTCTTTGATTCTGGTTTTTCTTTTTTCCCTCCCCCCAAAACTCAAGACCAATGGCTCTCGAATCCTGAATTGGTGGTTATCAACAAAATCAAATACCCGCCCAGCACTAGTTAGTAGGGAGCACTGATGAATTGAAAAGTAAAGGTGGGGGGGGTGTTGGGGGAAGGGGGTGTGATTTTCATTCATGGGGTGCTTTGACAAGAACCTAGTACAATGAATCTTATATATTAATTCAGCAAGTAAGTCTGTCAGTCTGTTGAGATCTTGAAACCCGGATCACTTAATAAAACTGTCCCCCCCTCGAGGGCCCAAAAATTATTCAGGACTTTTACTTTTACGTCCGTTTTCGCACAGCAGCTGTAATCGTCGATGGGGAGATATTTTTGGGATTTGGAGGGTGGGTGAGAAAATTTGAGTGCGCTTTTTTTGGGCTAAAGATTTAAGAGAGTCATGATTTTAATTTTTTTCATGGAGGGGGGAGGGGGTGGGGTTCTAGAGGTCTTAATAGGTGGAAGTGAACCGGAGTGAGAAATGTGAAGGACTGGGTTGGGGGGATCGATGGGTGCATTATGCACCGGGTTATCACTAGTATTGATTAAGGGCATGAGAACTTGGTTTATTGAGAATTGTGACACATTGATTGTGTGTGGGAGAGCCCCTTTGATAATTGTACCTTTTGACTTTAAAGTAATAAATGGATGCATTAATGCCTTTGATGAGGCACCAAACAAGTGTAATGAGTTAAATGTAGCTAATTCTCCAATGTAATTATAGTACATACATAAGTTTGAAGATTGATTACTAATAATTCCTTTTTCTAATTTTGATTAATTAGTTTTGGCTATGTCAGTCATATAATGATTTGGGTGTAAAATATATTTGGGAGAACACATGTCATGAAAGAACATAACAATCAGGACAACTTATTATCAATGTTTTCCCAAGTCCTTGCTTTAAAATAAGTGATTCTCATGGTTGTAAATTCCAGTAATTATTATTTTTTTGGACAATTTTTGTAATTTTTTTGACAAAAGAAATTGGGAAAATTTAGATTTTGTAGTGTAAATTTGACTAATTTTGCTAAGTTTTTTTTGGAAAAATTTACCAAATTTTTGCTATAACAAAGTTTTGATGCAAAAGAAGTGATGATTAATGAATTGCCTACATTTTAAGTAAGTAAATTTCCTTTCATTTCATTCCTTGCCCCTATCAAATTAAAACCTTTTTAGTTCTTTTTTTTTTTCCAGTCCCCGTTCTTTGAGTTAAGAAAATAATTTTTAAATAATTTATTTATTTATTAATTTGAATTCTTCTCAATTTTCATGTATTTTATTTTATTTAGTTATTACAGTGACAATAATTCATTGGAATTAATTTAGGCAAGACAACTTTAGGTTCTATATGTTGTTGGTTGGAGAGTTCCAAACTAAAATATGTTTAGTCAATTTTCCATTGAAGTTGCAAATTGGTGCAAAAAATATTGAAAATCTACTTGTAACGATAATGTTGAAAAAAAAACTCCAAAAAAAAATGTAATGTTTAAATTTTATGCATTACATTTCCTTCAATTGATAGTCTTTCACAGATTCAACTTTCTCTTGGATTTCCCAACATCCCAACACCAAGTAAGAAATTTTTATTAAATCTCAGTATGAAATGTTGAAACTTGACATTTGAAATCACAAGGTTTGAGAGCAATTGTACTGGTTGTACAGGTAGGAGCAGTGAAAATATATGTAGCAGCAGTGAAGGCGCTCAGGAAAAAAGGAAAGACAGGATGAAACTCAATTTATCACCAAAATTGATGAGTTTTTGAGTCTCAACCCCAGTTGAATGCTAATGTACTTTTTTTTGCAAATTTTTCTTTAATCTCACCCCGTGTATGACCAAACTAAGGGTTTTGGTGCTGTGTTTTCATTATTTTATGGATAACTCTATTAACACCTCAATATCAGACAAGCCCAATACGAACTGCTTTTCGGTGTAGATTGGCACTGTCCTGATGTTTAGGGGTCGGTCGGTGACCCTAATCAACAATAAGGGAATACCCATTATGTTTTGGAACAGGTGCTGGTAGAACTTGTTGTCACCCAATAATGACTTTGATGATAACCTTTTCAAAACAGTGATCATCAAAGTCATTATTGCACAAACACATTCAATTGTTGTCAAATTGACAATTATCAACGCAACCTGATTTAATGAATAGTTGGCCTTTCAAAACAATGATCATCAAAATCATTGTTGCACAAACCTGTGTTATATGCAGCCAAAGTGATGATCATGGCTAGAATGAACCAGCATTCACCACTGCACCAACGTGGATGGATGGTGCATTAATGGGTTTCATTTTTCTATCCATGTGCCATCTTAGGTTGATTTTTTTTATTGTCTTTTGTTTAGTTATGTGGGCACATTGCTCCAGGTCATGTTCCACCTTTAGTGGAAAAGCAGTTTGGAAACATACGTCCCATCATGATTTGCGAGGTGACTTATTGCTTAATTGCACACATATTGACTATTCAATTTAAGGATATTTTTAAAAAAAAATTCAATCCTCATTAGTTTGGTGAGTGATTCGTGGCAAGTGTAAGATATTGGTTCATGGCACTCAAACAATGTTAGATTAACACTCGAATTGGGTGATGCTAAAGGTGGATGTCCATAATGCCTTCAATTCGGTGTCATGGTTGACCATTTTTCAAGAGTTACGATCTTCGTCTGGTTTTTTAATCAACTTTTCCCATGATGAATTTAAGCATGCCCACCTCCATTGTGATTATTCTCAAGTTTCCTGACATGGAGATGTCATAGTCATTTCGTCCGAATCAGGTACACAACAAAGGGACCCATTAAAAAGAGCATTGTTAGTTTTAGTTCACCTTTGCATTTTTCACCTTACATCACAACCCACCCTACTTGTGTTTTTCATTCGTTGGCAAATGATACACATATCATAGGTCCTACATCAAATGTAGTTCTTGTTTTTTTATGATTGCAAAAGAAATTTTCAACATTAATACTTTCAGTGCAACTAATGAAGTGTGTAACTTGGTTTCCATAGGGGTTGGACCATTTTATATCACTACCTCCTAATTTTCTTACTCCTAACTTGGGTTTTTGTATTTTGGGCACACCCATGGGATCCAGATCATTCGTTGAATTGTTCGTGGTTAAGACTTTCCATGAGGATCTTGAGATGATTTCTAATTTCCTTATGCTTGCAAATCTTCAAGCAACTTTTACAATGTTCTCATTGTGTTATGCCCATCGCCTTGACTACTTGCTTCGTACAATGTTTCCATCTCCAAATATTTTGCAACATTACGTTGAATTCGATATTCGTACCATAACTATAGTGGAAAAGTTATTTGGTGCATGATCTTTTGGTGGTTTTATTAATCACTTAACTCATCACCAAGCCACTCTTCTTACTTCTTCAAGTGGGCTCAACTTCCTTTCTATAGTTCGGACTACTACTCCCGCATTCTTGGGATGTTGGGCATTGATTACTCCTGCATTTGTCAATCATTTCTAGCAGGATGATCACATTATTCTTTTGATGCAATAACACATGAAGACTAACACTTTCCCATCCTAGATAACATTACGAAATACTTAAATCTTGCTACCCCACGTTGTCCACTTTCAAGTCCACCCTTTGAAAGGATAGTGGTTTAGTTTTATTTTAAGTTGCAGGCTTCTTTGGCTAATCATTTACATATGTAGGAATTTGCTAGGCTTTTGATAGATGTTTTTATAAATATTATGTGAACTCATATTTGTTCATGTGCGAGTTTGGGGGTAAGCATTTGGTTATTAATTCATCCTACCATGCCTGCATTTCACCTATCCCCAGCCCACTTCCTTACAACACTATGTACTTGTCTTCGTCTGCCACATCCTACAATGGCCCATCTTTCACATTGTTAATGTGGTCATACCATTGATGATCTAGTTACCCATTTGTTTTGATGCCCTTACAAAAATGAGCATACAGCAACCCACTATACACTTTTGGGATACTATCATAACTATTGTTTTAGAAAATGGAACACATGTTTAGAAGGAGGTTTCCCACCTTTTCCCTCGCCACATCCAATGACAACTAGATATCCTTATCACCAAAGATGGTTTCTGGACTTTGATGCATGTCATCATTGTTGACCCAACTTGCATAGACATGGTGCAACGAGTATCAACAATGACAACACATGTAATGATGATGGTTGCTCAGGAGAATACATGATCATATATTGAACAAACACTAAACAATGATTTCATTCCCTTTGCTATTGAAACATATGGGTGTTTGCATTCTTTTTTTTGATTCATTTTTTACCGTTTGTGCACATACCGTTATCATGCATCATCATTGGTCTTCTTTAATCAACCATTGATGTTTGTTTCTTACTATCAACAATGTGTGTTCATAATTGTACAACATGCACAAGCCATAACGATTTTTTAACAAGCTATTGCACTTGGTTGGGGTTCCTGATTTCTTCCACACATCATAGCCAATGCACCTCCATCATTATCCGATTTGTGGTAGATGACAACTATTTCAATTCAAATCCATTTAATGGATGTTGTACTTAGGTTCATCAAGCAATTAGGCCTAGATTGAACAATTTGATTTTCTTTTTTTAATGGTGTACTTAAGCAATGTGGATTAAATTTAACAATATTATGTTTATATAATTATTTATATTATTTAATATTAAGGTTTTAGAATTTTGGTTTATGGAGACAACAAATGTTTATGACTTTTTTCACCTTTTAAGCTTAATAAAAATTATACCTAATATGGATTTTGGGGAAAATTTGTCATTTGCACATATATGCCACAAGACACATTCGTTTTTTTTCTTTTTCTCTCAAGGAAAGTGGAGAAAAGTTCACATTGATAGACCAAACAAATAGGTAAGAGACACACCATGGCTTCCATTCATTTGTTTATTTCACTTAGTTAGGGTTCTAAATTAGGGTATAATTAATGGTTATAATTTTTGGGCATGTGTAAATGATTGTATAAGTAAGGTGTTTGGCACTTAACATTGTAATTATTTAAGGTTTAGGGCTTAATGCTTATTTGTTTAATGATTATCCATGTTGATCTATTTAGGCTTGAGGTTTCATTTAATTTTTGTTTGAATATTTGGCTTCAATAATGGATATGTGTATTTTTCTTTTAGAATCATATGTACTTGGTTGTTTAGAATCATGTGTACTTGGTTGTTTAAAATTATCATGATTCATGGCATCCACCATTTGAATTATTTACGGTTAGTGTTTATTTCTTTAATGACATCCATGTTGATATATCCATGGATGTGGTTTCATTTAGGGCCAAAACCCCATTGAACATTAATGGCATCACCTTTAAACATCAATTGTACAATATCTTCTTTTAGACTCCTTTCATCTTGGCGCGGGGGTGGGGAGGGGTTAATAAAGGGTATTTTACTCCCCCTTGGATATGGATGGTCATGGAAGTATCAATTTGTAGAACATACCACATTTGGACAAAAAGTCCCATGGTCAATGTGTGACTATTATTATATGTGGGTATTACACATTTTGATTGAAAGTCCTACACATGTTGACTTGATTGCCTTTTGGAAGATAAGGAAGTTTTTTTGTTTTTTTGCATACATCTAGATGGCCATCAAATAACCACATGGTATTTTTACCATTTGTGAATTATCGCTTGTTTATGTGTTATGGTAAGGTTCATTTGTAGGGTTTTTTAAGGGTTTTGTTGACTAAGGTTTAATGGTTTTGTTAACTAGGGTTATTATGATTTGTAAACGTGTGAGGGTATTTCATGGGTTTTCATAAGTTGGAGACTTTTACTACATGGTTGTTTCTTCAACAATTCAAAGCATGGGGTGAACTCCATTAAATCCCAATCCATCGAAATAAAAAACCCAACAAAGTCACCTTTTTCAAATGTTGATTTGGTGTGGAAAAATGGGTTTAGACATGGGGGCCAAAACAAGGTGGTAATTGAAACCAAATACATTCCCCATGCTTATAAGTTTTTGCAAGGTGAACAAAGGGTTATTCAAACTCTAGTGGAATGGAACATACAAAAATATTTGTCCCCTCAACAAAATGTGAAAATTTTAACAATAAAAAATCACCTTAGACATATTTGGTATGGTTCAACAACCTATAAACCTTTTCCATTAGTCACTTTTGCAAACTAAGTTTAGTCAATTTTATATATTTTGATTCGATTCAATGGAATTTTCTTTTTGGTAGGTATGAATGTGGTTATGGGTTGGAAGACCACTACAAAGACCCCAACCACATGAGGTCAATCAAACACAGTTATTTGGCCCATTTTTCCATTAAAATGTTTTTACACACAACCCAAATGTGGTGGAAATAGATTCTTACCATCAAATTCATACTCAAACCAATGAAATCTGGTTCATGGTACATCATGACTTGGGGGGTTCACATCATGAATGTTGGCGTGTGTTCCACACATGTTTCACAAGTCAAAAGATTTTATATGGACCCAATTAAGGTTGGGGTACACCATGAAACAAATATATGATAAACATAAGGAAATTTGGTGGGCAAGGGCGAATGCGAGTGAACGCGTGACCTAGGATGACTTCCTAAAATTCCAAGATATTACTTACTTGGATTGAAAGCACAAGAAGGGCATTTGGCGCTATTCACATTGATGGCATTTGATTTTCATCACATAGGGGTGCTAGTTGTTTGGATCATCATGAGTCAACAAACATGCAAAGATTTGTTGGAATGGTTGGGTGCCTTGTGGACAAAGCTCCTCTTGCATATGCCACATGGAATCCATCATGTTTCATTGTGGATGATGCCCTATAGAAGCTCTGAGCATTGGGGTAGGTTGAACATTTTTTTTAAAAAATTGTTCCATTGTCTTATGTTTTTGTATTATGTTACCATGGGGATTGCATAGCATATTTATTATTCATGGTAGACATTAATTTTTAATGTACCATGGCAAGATTGTGTGAGATTGAAATTATGTCCTTTTTTTCATTTGTGTATGGCATGTGTTCAAAACATGGCGCTTGGATTCCATGGAAAAAATCAAGGATCCAGAGGTGAAGCATGCAATACTTGATCACCTCCACATGGTGATGTTCATGTCCATCAACCCAAATGAGACCATTGAATCTTTCAAGGCACGTGGGAAGGAGATGATGATGGAGAGTTTTGATAACCTACAACTTAGTGTTGTTTTGACAAAATAATTCTAGGCCTATTATTGCCAACTTGGTAAGTAATTTACTCCCTTCCAAGTATGGCATGTTTTAAAACCTTTTTGTTATTGATGCATTACAAGTTGCATGTTGATTTTTCATAGATATTCGATTTACATAATGGGTTGTAAGTATGTTGTGCATGTCCATGCAGAACTTTGGATGGTTGGGCTTTAGTAAGTGCCGCACTCTAATCAAAACACATAAACTAACATAAAATATTATCATGGGGCTCTGAAACGTTGGTTTTCTCTTGAAACAAAGGGTTTGAAGAGGCACCACATCAATTGGTTGGTGTGGAGGTTAACCACAATAATGGCACAACATTACATGCATCAAGCCAAGATGAAGAGCTAACAGTTCATTAAAACAAGGTCATGGCACACTTATGGTGGCAAGCGTGGACAATATTAGCTAGATTCCACACATTGATGTGATCCCACCTACCTTTGAAGGGGACAATGGTGATGATTTGTGGTGAGTGTGAAGCCAACAACATCTTAATGTTACTTACAAGATTCTTGACCCCTCCATTGAATACATAAGTTGCATTTACGAATGGGCATTACAAAACAAGTTTTGTAAGCATTAGGTTATTATTCTATTGACTCATATTGACCTTACATAAAAGAATATCATAAAATATTGTGGCACCTATTTTGGGATTCACCATAGTGGTTTGAAATCCATGTTCACTGACCCAACATACTTATAATTGGATGACGGTGCATTTGATGATGAAAATTGTAACCAATATTGGGTTGATCCGATTGGCATTATCAACATTGGGGGGTTTGTGACCATGGATGAAAATGGTTGCTGTGACAATGTTGATGTGCCCGAAGGTTCGTCCACCCGCATGGATCAAACCTCAGTTCACTTGCATGAAACAATGGCTAAAATCATTTTCGAGTGTAGAGAAGGTGCAAGCATCGAATTGTGCAACCACACAACATTGCTTATTCAATGAGTTGCATTAAACATTCAAACCATCAGTTTGGTCCAAATTAATGAATCCATGCACCCAAGAATGGTATTTCATTGAATGGATGATGGCTTTGAAAACTTCATGAACCAGATGAAAGATTGGCATAAAACAATGATGGAGCATTTGGATACCCATAAAAAGAGGATTATGGAGTAAAAAAAGGTTTTACATTTGTACCCAAATTTGGATTTAATATATGTGGGACTCCATTTTCATTTATACCTAATCCTTTACACCTTTGACCAAGTCAAATTGAATTATCCATAATTTGCATTACAAAAGAAACCCCAATGCATGTGTTAAAATAATATCCAAATGTTTATGTAGCCAATATGTGTTAATAAATAATTGTTTATCACAATGAGATGCGGTTAATATAGAAATCTCAAAGTCCAAGTAATGCACAAAACAATGAAAGTTTATTGCTTGTAAAGATTCGATTCAACTACAATACCCCACATTAGGTAATCCATAGATGCCATGGACTAAATCATTTTGGGCTACATTATTAGAGGGGTATTACTCATGACCTAAAAGATAAAATGAACTTGTAATACCCCACTTTAGGTATCTTAAAAATGTTTTGGAGTCAATCATGTACATATCTTTTGACATTTCAAAGGGTATTGCATAAACCTACCAAAACCTAAAGGGCAAACAATACCTTTACTGAGGTATTTTTGTAAAACACCATGGACTGAATCATTTTGAGTTACGTTCTTGGAGGGGTATTATTCATGACCCCAAAAAAAAAAAAAAAAAAAAGTGTCAATCACATATATCTTGACACTTTGAAACGTATTGCATAAACCACCAAAACCTAGAAGGAAAGCAATATCGTCATTG
Source organism: Sphagnum tenellum (assembly GCA_963921925.1). NCBI lineage: Eukaryota > Viridiplantae > Streptophyta > Sphagnopsida > Sphagnales > Sphagnaceae > Sphagnum > Sphagnum tenellum. The sequence continues at coordinate 8,721,128 of OY998152.1, read as the reverse complement.
AGGTATTTAATAAAACACCATGGGATTAATCATTTTGGGTTACACCCTTAAAGGGGTACTTTACATGACTAAAAAGATTAAATGAACTTGCAATGCCTCATTCTTGGTATCCCAAAAACATTTTGGGGTCAATCACATATCTTTTGAAACTTTGAGAAAAATATTGCATAACTTTAACAAAACCTAAAAGGAAAGCAATACCCTCATTGGGGTGTTTTGTAAACAACATGGGGTCCACCATTTTTGCTTGAGCCATTGGAGGGGTATTGTTCATGTCCAAAAAGCTCCAATTCACTTGTAATACCTCGTTTAGGGTATCTTGTATAACAATACCTTTGTTGGGGTATTATGTAAATGCAATGGGATCCACTATTTTCACATAAGGTATAAGAGGGGTGTTATGTAGGTCTTGAAATATTGACTACACTTTTAATAACCCAATTATTTATATTGAAAAAAATTATGGCACGATTACCTTTGGGGTATTGCATTTTTATAGTTCAGAAGACATTTCATTATCCTTGTGTTGGTATAATAATGGGGTTACCATGAAAGATGGTTAATATATGTAAATGAGGGTATTGCAAAATTGGTCATGTTAATGGTCAAAGTTTAGAAATTTAGCTATAATACACACATTATATTGTGATAATTCCATTGATCATGAAACATAAAAGTATTTTAAAATACTTGATCCCCCCCACCCTCGCTCTCCCCCCAAATATATCATGAAATTCATGTTCCCAAAATTATTTTTTCATTTTATAATATGATTTTATATAAATAAAATGAAGGTAATGCAAAATTGGTCACATTGATGGTAGAGGGGTTCAGGGTTTAAAGTTTAATGTCAAATTTACTACTTAATGCTAAAATTCAGATTTTATTTAATAAGATTTTGATGGTTGCTTTATATATATATATATATTAATGGTTCACATAATAATGATAAATGATATTTCTCCCATATATTAATCCTATGTATGATTGAAAATCTATTTTTTATGATGTGTAATATTGGCTTAAATATTATTCCAAATTTTTTTTTTATAGCACATTAAGTATCATATTATATATAATTTAAAATATCATGAAATTATAATGTTTATTCATTTTAACACACATGATATCTTAATATTCATTTAAAATAAGATAATATTTCATTAGAAATTTATTAAATATAATTTAAACATTATTTGCAGGACATATTCAAACTCATAAATGATAAGAATTGTTTAATGGACTGATGCAAAATGGTTAATATGTGTAAATGAAGCTATTGCGGTATTGGCCGCATTGATGGTATAAGGTCAATTGAACAAAGTTTTGAAGTGTAACTAAAATACCCACATCGTATTGTGATATTTTCATTGACCATGAAACAAATTATTATTAGTTTAAGTATTTATTTTATGTTCAATGTGTCATCCCATGTACATATTTTATCAAGTAAATGAAGGTATTGCAATATTGGCCAAATTGATGATGCAAGGTCACTTGAACAAATATTTGAAATGTGACTACAATACCTTCATCATGTTAATAATTTCATTAATCATGAAACAAATTAAATTGTTTTAACGTTTTTTATTCCATGTTCAATATATCATACCATGTAGTAGGTAAAGGCCTTGGCAATGGATTTTATTGGAATAAGGGCCATGCAAGGTGGAGTTGAGCATAAGCTTGGTTCTAGTAAAACCTATAGTTGAAGGCATTACCTTGTGTAAATATTGCAACTATGCAATGGTGTGGTGCGTAAAGATAACAACTACACAACAATGTGGTAGGGAGAACATTGTGAAGTAAGATTTACAAAAATTGTAAATCCCTTAAAGACAATAGGTAAGCTTTACCAAAATTGTAAAGCCCTTAAAGACAACTAGTGGGTAACCCGTGGCTACGTCACTCCAGCCACCCTGAACGTTCTGTGTTTTCATGTTTGGATTTGTAGCCAGGTTTGGCTAAATCTTCCTTCAGATAATTGCCCATTTTTTCCACATCTTCCTACAAATGATGGCCATTTTGGCTACAAACAAAAACAATTTGCCAAAAAAAAAAACCCACTATGCTATTATTACCATATGGTTGAAGAATGGGTACCTTTAAAATAAATACACTTATTATTACATTTTCTTTCAAGGAGAGGTTTACAAAATTTAAAATAATAGTTATACAATTAATATGATTATTTTTGGGTGCACAAATAGACAAATCCATAGTTTTGACTCTTACTCAAAATTGGATCTGGACTTCAAACCCCAATCATTGGATTCGAAGAACCTAGATTGAGACCTAGTTTGGGAACCTCAAGCTGCACGTGTATTGAGACCTAGACCTAGAGCTGGACTTGAAACCCTAATATTTGGCTTCGAAGAACCTAGATTGAGACCTGGTTTGGGAACTTCAAGCTGCAACCGTGGATCTGGACTTCAAACCCTAAATCTAGGGTTTGAAGAAGAAGAAGAAGAAGGTTGGGACCTGGTTAGGGAACCTCAAGCTACACACAGACAAACAAAGAGACAGACACCACGTTTGTTTTAGACCAGAGGTGCCGATTGCATACAATCAAGAACTTCCAAGCTATGGAGACCATTATAGACCTACAGACTCATAAAACTTTGCATTCGCAACAAACCATGTTTCCATGAGGTCTGGCATCCCAGATGTCTAATTAAGATGGCGCACTGTCGCATGTCCTGGTTGTAATTGCCTACTCATGTCGTACACATAAAAATGGAAAGCACATAGATGGCAGTGGATCTTGTTGCTAGGCTTGAAGCTCTGGAGTTGCAACTACAGAGCTCAGATTAGCAGATTCATTCGAATCCCGTTTTTGCCGGGCCGGGCCCGATCGGTTTGAACGCCAACCTCCGTCACAGTGTCGTGCCAGGTTGGGCCCGGTTTGGTGAAATCCGAATCCCATTTTTGCCAGGCTGGGCCCGATCGTCTGTTTGTGACGGACTCGAGTTCCGTCACGGACGGACAAACGGACGAACGTAGCGAATTTATATATAAGATAGGTAAGCTTTACCAAAATCATGATGTGTGTGCAAGAATTATTTTAAAATTTTCATCCTGTGATGTGATGTTCCAATACAATTTTTTTTTAAACCTAGGTCTTTAAAGAACATAAAGCATTATGAGAAATTTCCATTGTATTTGGATGGTACCTTATATTCATGAATATTCTTCTTAGAATGGAAAACAGGAAGGACATTATGCCTACAGACTCCTAAGGAGTGAGCTTGGCAAAGTATGCCTACTTATAGGTGTAAGATCCCTCCCATGCTTGAGGAGTAGGTGTAAGACCCCCGCCCCTTCCCCCCCCATCTACCAAAAAGGAGGCGTGGGTTCTCTGTCTTACATAGCTCCACGTCGACAGGCTCCCGTGGTCGCCGACGTTACCGTGGCTGACTCCCTACCTCGGCGACGCTGTCGCCAAACGCACGACGGCGTCGCCATCGTCGTCGTCGTCAGACGAGCTTTGGTTGCACCAGGCGCCACAACACAACTCTTTTGGTGCGCGAGCCGTCGAGGAGCGCGCGAGGGAATTTACTGAATAGAAACAATGTACTTAGCGCAGAATTTTTTCGAAACAGTGGAGTCTCCGATTGCTATAGATTAGCTGCACTTCTCAAGAATTGTTCCAAGATTGTGAAGCTTTTAGAACCGTTTGTAACATCGTAGGCCGAGTTTCTGCGCTTTTGTGCTCAAATGATTTGGAGTTACTCTGCACCTGATACTATTTGCAAACTTGTACTGGAGTTTCCTACGATTGCAGGTTAGTCTTGGCTTTGCAAATTTGAGAGGAAATTGCTACTTTATGTGTGTGTTTTTTTTTGGTGGCTAGTGGATAATTGTAGTCAATTTTGTCTGGTTTGAGTCGCTGCGGATTGTGCTTTGAAGAGATTTTATTTGGAAAAAAAACTTCAGGTTGTGCAGAGTGTGTCTGTCTTTTGGTTGCGAAACATCGGAAGTTATGGAAGAGTATTCTGGAGTAATAGAGTGTTTTTTGTTTTCAAGAAAAAAAAGAGAAAACAAATAAACAGGAAGAAGTTCAATTATAGGAGCTTGATGATGGCAGGTTTCGTCTGCGGTTCAAGCGAAGTGATGATGGATGACGGATTCGGCGATTCATCTGACATCTTTTCTTTTTGCAGAAGAGGAATTTCAGTTCGAATAGAACTGTAGATTTGGCTTGAAATTGAAAGAGCTTCAGTTTGAGCATCCCCCGCGAATTGTTATTGGTATTCGGGAGGGATTTTGAGGCAGCTGTAGTAGTGGCGTTGAAGATGACAATCAAGATGAGGACAGTGCCGACCGTTCCTGCAGCGGTGGTGCAGCGGTGTTTCGTTCTCCATACCTCGGGGACTGTCCAGTTTCGGGTTGTCACCTTGCCCATCCAAGAGCGTTTGCGTTTTGTCAGCTATGGAGCTGCAAGTTGCTGCCCTAGGTCTACAACAAAATTGCAGCAGACTCGTTGGAGATCACGAAAAGCAGCAGTTTCAAGAGCAATGGCTACTACGTCAGTGGTTGACGATTTCGTATGGGACCATCCATCTCTCTCTGCAATCTTTTGAATTCCTTGCAAGTCATGATGTCGTGGTGATGAAGAGCGATCTAATTTGCAATCTAATTCGCTCCTACGTGACCACATTTTCTTCGTGTAAGTAGTGTATTGAATTTCTTCGTGAATCGCATTTCACGAATTCTTGTTCGTGCCAGGAGCCAAGCGTGGCGGTGAACACGGAGGACTTATCAACCAGTGAGCTACTGTGTTGCCCGATCTGCTTCGAGCCTCTCATAAGGAAGGGTCCTGCAGGCTTGAACATGTACGTACTCGCGATGCTTATACTTCCCTAAATCTTCTTTGACTTGTAGCCGCTTTTACTCATCAAGAGTGGAAATCTTAAGTTTGCTACTGTAAAATTCGGGTCCTCCACCGATTATGCAAGAACTTTCTTTCAAAGCAAACAACCAGTTTAGCAAGAGTGTGATGATGGAGTTTTTACAATTGCTTGCAGGGCAGCAGTATCGAGGTCAGCTTTCTCTTGTGCAAGGTGCAGAAGAAGTTATTCAACTAGAGATGTCTATTTGGACCTCACTTTGCTGGCCAGGGCCCGGGAGTATCAGGAAATCCAAGCATCTGGAACAGAGTTGTTCAGGTACTTTTCCTTGGCTGCAATTCAGATACATGGAAAAGGGCAGAATCCAAGCAAAGAGACTGAATCCTGAATGGATTTTGCTTCGTCAAGTGCAGTGTCAGTATACTCTCATCTGTAAGATTGCTGGCTTGGCATTTCCAAGCCTCAGGGTTTAGGGTCTAGGATGGCTTATGGTAATGTGCCTGAGCAACAGATATCATGTCAGGCTTGTAGAAGAGCTGGTTATACAAACAAATTCCAAGCATGCAAATCTGGCTTCTGATGTACCAAGATGTCAGGATTAGAGAAGGTCTGAGTATTGAACATTGAGAGGTTTTCTCTTTTTGTTGTTCTTATGTTTCAAGACAGAAGCAACCCAGTGTGTGTTGCTATTATTTTGGTAGACATTTTCATGGGCCTTGCATGCCTGGGAGTGAAGAAAATAATTTGAGAGTACTAATGATGGATGCAGGAGTCCCTGGGTTTCATTTGTATATGAGCGGGGATGGCGTCAGAACTTCAGGAGATCTGGATTTCCAGGTCCTGATGAAGAGGTGCCAGCTGCTCTTCTTGTCATTCTTATGGGTCTTGCTGTTTCTTGCTCCACCTGGTCAATCTGCACATTCTGTTGTTGCTTTAAACTTTGTCTCTAACAGCAATGCATGGATGACTTTGGCAGGTGAAGATGGCTCAAGACTTCTTGAAACCAACTGTGGGAGGGGTTCTGCTGGATGTCAGCTGTGGCAGTGGCCTGTTTACTCGACGATTTGCTCAAAGTGGAAATTTTAAAGCAGTAATTGCACTTGATTTTTCAGAGAACATGCTTCGGCAGACTTATGAGTTTATTAAGCAAGACAGATCTCTGACTACAGTGTATGCACCTAACTGTCTCACCTTTACTTGCTGAAAACAACCACAGATGCAAGTTGCAAAACTGAAACAGGAAACTCTGTATGCCCTCTGACTATTTAGAAATAGTTGGTGTTAGTTTGGATTTCCGATTGTGATGGTTATGTGGTTGTATGTAAATTATCAGGAACATAGCACTGGTCAGGGCAGATGTGGCAAGGCTGCCTTTTGCAACAGGTTCAGTTGATGCAGTGCATGCTGGAGCAGCCATTCATTGCTGGCCTTCCCCAGCTGCTGGGGTGAGAACTGACTCACAAGTTACATTCACTTCTCTTTTATGAATTTCTTGCAGTGTGACAATAGACATGCATGTGGATCTTGCCTTTTCAGACTTGGTCTTTTCATGGCATACATAGCTCTGGCATCAAGTTGCCATGTTGTCTTTTCCAGTTGACACCTCACACAGCTCTTCTGTACAGGTCTCAGAGATCAGCCGCATCTTGAAACCTGGTGGTGTTTTTGTGGCTACTACCTTTCTCACCCCACAACTCATGGACTTTGGTAATAAGGAACTCCGCAAGGTGCGTTTGCACAAGTCTCCATGTTAAGAAGAGCTCCTCTGTCTCTGTTCTCTCTCTTGTATCTCTCTGTCCTCATATTAAGTGTTTTCATTGGTAGCCAAGATAGTTCTGAGCACAGTAGCTAGTCCCTGAAGAATGTCAACTGTGAGGATGGTGATGGACATTGTCAACTAGAAATTTCATATTACTTCTGTCTTCTTATGCATCTTCCATGTTCTCTGCATATCTCATAAGGTTGAATTTTCTTTGGGTAGCAGCCAACATTCACTATCTGCATGTCTGCATGTCATTCCTTGGATTCAACTCATACATCTCAATCAAATGTTTTCTTTGAACTCTTATGTGCTTTGCAGATATTGAAGCAAGCATCATCAAGCTCCACACTTAGATCTTGGGATGCAGCAGAGCTTGAGGAGCTTTGCCAAATATGTGGATTTGTGGACTACAAATCGATCCGCCGCAATAACTTTATCATGTTCTCAGCTTCCAAACCAGAACAGGCTTAAAAACCTTGACTACAAACTCATGTGTTGGTTTCTATTTCCATATTTGCAGTGGTCAAGTCACACTTTTCTGTCAGTAACAAACCCTATCAAGGATGTTGATGAACATGTTTGAGGAGACCATTGAGCTATTCTTTCACATCAATAAATTTTCTTTGGTTTAGGTTATCACCTCCCTGTGCCAACAAATATTGTACAGGAAATGGATTTAACATATGTCATGTGCCCCAAGGGAGAGTTTTGAGTGCCAGGGATCACTAACTGATGATCATGTCATGTGTGCCAAGGGGAGTTTTTGGGTTCCAGGGATCATGGTCCTTGTGCCCAAGACTCTGTACAGAAGATGCAAGCTAAGCCACAAACTTCCTCCTGGTGCAATGACATTGTTCAAGACTCTACTGACAGAAGATGCAAGCTAAGTCACGAACCTCCTCTTGGTGCAATGAAATTGTGCTAAAGTCTGTACAGAAGATGCAGCTTGCAAATGAAGACTGAAATGAGAACCCAAAGTGAAAAAAATTCTCCTCAACAGGAGCAACACAAGCACGTTTGTTTTAGTCCCATATCAATTGACAAAAACTTTCTCGTGACTCAGTAGAAAAGCTCCTCTGTTCTTACCCTTCAGTATCTTTGCGCTTGGGGCAATGACGCAGTTAGTGAGGTGGATCCGAGACGCGTCAATTGCTGGTTGAAAACTATTTCCAACCCCCCTCTGGTGCTCGCAAGAGCATCTGAGAATTTCTGGAAGGTCTGCCATAGGCTCGGACCTCACATAGAAGCCTCAACAAGGAAAAGTAATGGTCTCGTTTGCGCTAAGGAACTCCAAATTGAGGGCATTCTAGTATTAAATGCTGTAGGGTAGGGACGACTTTGTGAAGGATCAGGACTGGAAAATGGGGCTCTTCTTGGAATTGGGATTCGGGATAAGTACTGAAACTATAGCTGTTCTGGAAATGCGGTCCCATGTCAGGCTCTCAGGACCTGAGTTTGCAAAACAGCTGTCCGAGGTCCTTACAGAAATTCCCAGAGCTGCTATGTCTTGTCCTTACCCAAAATTCCCAGAACGGCCATTCGAGGTCATTACCTAAGGGAAAGAACTGTTATAATTCCAGTGACAAGCAAGCGGAACTGGTATGTGAGGGATTTCTTGGAATCCTTCGGATGATTTTTCAAAGAAAACTTCAGAAATAACTACCTCATTTTCAAGCGTCATTTCTTTCTTAATAATTACTGACTTTTCCTATTAACTTTCTTAATAACTATCTCCCACCTTTCCTAATAACTACCTCCATTTTATAATTAGCTCACTTTTTTCCCCTATCGACCAACATGGATCCAAAAAAACAAATTAGTACACATGTTAGTTTCACCAATTTCAGATGCTTTGAGTAAATGGAGAATTCAATGTCGAAAAGAGAAACAAGACAGTCATAAGTTTTGAAGAGCATGAAGAGCATTGAGGAAAGAGTATGAATTCCTTGATGATAAAAAGATCAAGAGAAGAATTCTAAAACACTACCACGCTTCAACCATTTCAACAACCCATTTTGGAAGCTTGAGTGATGGAGGATTCAATCTTTAAGAGAGTAGTAAAGATTTGAAGAAGACCATGAGCATATGAGTGTTAATGGAGAATTCAATCTTTAAGAGAGAAACCAAGACAGTAAAGCTTTGAAGACAGAATATGAGTTGTTGTGATGATAAAAAGATGAAGAGAAGACTGCTAAAACTAGGTAACACTCTTCAACAATTTCAGATGTTCAAGTAATGAAGAATCCACTGTTTTCAAAATCGATTGCATCACGAGCAAAAGCCTCAATACTTTGAAGACTCCAAAAACATCGAAACCCTATAGAGCTCCAAACAAGCACAAAGCTCGGATTGTACAGACAGACTCGTCGGACCCTAAACCCTAATAACTCTTCCAACCTCCAACGTAGGAAAAGCACATACCAGATATTACTATCCAAATCCAGGAGAAACAAACATCTCTTCTGAAACTGGGAAGATCCGAGAACAAACAAGGGAAAAAGAAAAACCAAGAAAAAAATTGCGCAGGAATTGCTTCCCCAAAAATCAAACTCCACGACGATTCCCCTCCAGAGTCCAATCCCCTTTCGATGAAGAAACCCAATTCAAAGCTCACCACAGAGAGAGAGAGAGAGAGAGAGAGAGAGTCTTTCTTCGTCATCCTCCTCTCATCAACATCATCGAATCATTCCTTCCTTTGCGTTCACGACGCAAGTGCTAAATTTTCGCAAAGAGAGCGAGAAATACGAGCAATAAATCAGACAAAGCTTCTTCAAAACGGTGGCGTGATTCATTCGCTTCTTCCACGCGCGGCACTTGTCCTTCACTGCCGTTGCTGTTGACCTAGGGTTTCTGTCGCCGCTTTTTTTCTCCCCCGGTTTTGTTTTTTGCAATTTTTGGGTGGTCGTCGAGGTACATACCTACCTAGGTCATGATGCGCTCCTCGCTGCTGGCTTTTCTGTCTTTATGTCATGCGAGACTTCTTCAGATAATACTGCAATCATGGCGCTTTGGTTGTGTTCCTCTTTTTTTTCTTTCGAGAGGTGCGTCAGATCCGTAGAATCAGGGAGTTGGGTTTGTCGTCGTTATGACGTGTAGTAGTCATGGTTTGAAGATTTCTTGCACGACTTTTTCTGTTTCATCATTTGCTTCTTCTTCTTCTTCTTCACTCTTCTAGATAGACAGTCGCAGCAACAGCTCCCTTGCTTGCTTTTCGGACTTTTTTCATTCATTGAGACTTCTTGCTCTTGCGTTTTTGCTCTTTCCTTTCTTCCATCCACGAACTGCGAATCTGCAACACATTCCTAAGGTTCTCGGCTTGTGTTTTGTTCCTTCTCTGCCAGTGCATCTGCCAAAAAATTTCATCACCATCAACATCTTCTTCTTGGGTCATTTGTTTTCGGTCACAAGTTGTGTTGTGGGCGTTGAAGAATCTTGGGTTCATTTTTTTCTTTCGTGTTTTTCCGTCTTGAGCAGAGGGTGGTGGTGGTTGAATCTCTGGTTCTTGTTTTCACGTGCAATGCTTTGGGGCGGCTGATTCCTGTGGGAAGTGAGGATTCCGCAGCAACAGCAAGCAGTGAATGGTGCAGTCGCTGCAGCATAGGGCATACAGAAGGGAGGGATTGGCGTCAAAAGGGAATTCGGCAGCAGGGAAGGAGGAGGATAGGGGAAGCAATTGAGGAGATTAGCAGTAGATGTTGGAGAGGTCAGGAATCGGAGTCTGACACGGGCTCTTGAACGTCGTCAGGCACGGTGGCCGAACCACCGCCCATGAAGAGAGCCAAGCTTGACCATTCCCGAACTTCCTCCATGAGCGACGACCCAGAGGACGAGGAGGATAGCTTGAGGCTCACTCTTGGACCTCCCGGCTCCTCTCGATCCTCGCAATCATCACAAGACCATCACCTACGACCGCATCAACAACTCTCGCAATCTAAAGAAGAGGAACGGTATCGACCTCGCCGCACACCAGTGCGCACACCACCGCCCCCCTCCTCAAGTCAGTCCACTCTCTCTTTCTCTCACACAGTTCTGCAAATTCCCCTCCACTCTGAGTTCTTTGCAATTCCCCTGGGATTTCTACTTAGGGTTTAGTTTCCTCGTTAGGGTAGAGATAGGACTGGATGCTGTCTCGCTGACACCAGATTACCATCTGACAGCCATCTTAGTGCAGAAATTGGTGGATCTTCGCTTCTTCAAAATTTTGCCTTGGACTGTCGTTGTTGTTGTGTTTGTTTTTTATGAGCTACGTCCCTTGAATGCCAAGCCAACATCATGACTTCTGAGTCTTCTTCCTGTTGCTGTTCTGGAAATGCCACAGAAACTCAGGATGCAGAACTTTTATATTGTTTCCCTGAGATTGTTGGTGGATTGGTTATACACATATCTACACCCACCCACCCACCCACCATCGGGAGCTGATGAAGTCAGCAGTGGGTAGTTGTGGCAGCTTGTCACTGCTGTTTATGATGGTGGTGGTGATGGTCTGACCACACTTTGTGAGCAAGGCTGCTTGTAAGGTTATAACTGTGTAACCTTTGAAATTATTGTTGTTGTGGAGATTTTCTCTGCAATTTGATAGACATTTGTTTGTTGTTTTGTGAATCCTTCAGGTGAGCGAAGCGCTGCTCCCTTGAAGAAGAAAGGCTTGCAAATTCAACCTCCATTTCCATGGTCGACTGAATACCGAGCCAAAAATTACAGCCTTGAATGGATTTTGCGCCTTGGAATCACCAGCATCAGAGGGGAAGTTCAGTGCAAACGTTGTGATGGAATGACAACAGTTGAAGTCAGCTTAGAGGTAGGTACTGTGAATACTTTCTGTTCACACTTTGTACAAACAAATTTGCCTGTGGTGGGCACATGCTCTTGGAAAAGAATGGTGGTTTTTTCGCTATTCTTGATCAGGCACAAAGTTGGTAACCCATGATATTGTAAGCTTGCTCTTGGAATTCACCCCCAAAAAAAAAAAAAAAAAAAAAAAACAAACTTCATATGTAGCAACTGGATTTTTGCTTCCATGAAATTTGTTGTTTGTGGTGAGAGAACTCAAAACTTCCACAATCCAGTACAGTTCGATCCAAATTGGTCAAAAGTGACTATTTGAAGTCCTCTTTCAGGACATTGACTTTGACTTCGTCAACATGGGTGTGGTTGGCCAGTCGGGCAATGATTGATCACCGCAAAAGCTCTCATTGGGGTGAAGACTTCCTTGAAGGAATCTCACAGACAGCTGGAGACAATGCAAACAAATGGTGACAATTGGCACCCCTGGTCTGGTCCATAGTTGTCTTCCCATAGATCACCACATTGATGTCTTCCTGCATACTTTGAACTGCTCATGCATCAAATAAGGGTTTTGTTTTCTTATGGTGTCTAACTATGGATAGTGTGGAGCCATGATTTGATTCCCATGTTTTTTTGGTCCTGCAGGCAACATTTGCGCAACTGGACAGATACTTCATGGAGAATAAGCATTCCTTACATGATCGTGCCCCTAAGCATTGGATGGTTCCCCGACTGCTTGATTGTACATTGTGCCATCAAAGTGATTGTGTGAAACCCATTGTTGCAGAAAAGAAGAGGGAGATCAACTGGCTTTTTCTCCTGCTGACACAGACTCTTGGTCTGTGTACTCTTGACCAGCTCAAATTCTTTTGCAAGCACAATGACAAGCACCGCACAGGGGCAAAAGATCGAGTTCTGTACTCCACTTATGGGGGCCTGTTGAAACAGCTCAATCCGGCTGGTAAATATCTGCCAAATGACTGATTTGCATTTTAGTTTTGGAATGCTTTGGACTGAATAGTTGAAGTTTGAAATTAGAAAGGTGAAAAGTGAACCAGCAATTGAGCTTTTGACCAAGCTCAAAGCCTCTTTGTTGGGACTTGACAGGTTTTAGAGTCAAGTTTATTGGAGAGTCATGGTGTAACAGTTTATAAAGGTCAAAGTTGATATTTTGTTGAGAAGTATGTGTGTTCTAATAAACCATGCTGCAAGAGCATACACATTCCTATTAGCCACCATGCCAAAGCTATTGGGAATCAATCATAGCTATGGCTCTTGATTGCTAGCCCAACATCATGACTATGTCTTCCTATTGCTACCAGAATTCTGACAGAAACTCAGGAAAAAGATGTCTGCATAATGGTGTGCCTGAAATTTTGGGCTGATGATTATATACTTATTCTACACCGACTATTCTATTGGCAGCTGGTGAAGTGAGCCCAGTGGGTAGTCATGGCAGCTTGTCACTGCTATTTGTCTGGCAAGGATCTTCAGGTACTTTGGTATTGGTAAGGTGCAGCAGATTGGATTTGAGCATCCTTTGATCTTTGCAAGCATTACATATGGTGAGAATCTCCATACAGGAATTTGGAAAGTTTGCTCAGTATGTATTTGTACACATAGTAATATAATAAATCTCATAGATCAATCTTTCTTGGAGAGTGAAACTCCTTCAACCAACCCTTGTTGGTTTGGAAAGAACTCCAAAAACATGAGAACAAATGGGGAAGCTGAAACATTGTGTTCTAGCTAACAATGTTGTGTTTGGGTTTTGAAACCCTTGCAAATTTCTTCATAAAGCAGCAATGAGAGGTGTGAACCACATGAGCTAGCTCCTAAGACTATTCATATTGACATGTAAAAGAGGGGTCTAGTGTTAATGAGCCTTTTTTAGGTCTTGAAAACCATGTGTGCAACTTTTTGTTGTAAAATCATGTTGAAAGCTGTGTTAAATTTTGTTTCTCAAAGAATTCATCCTATATCTTGATTGCCCAAGCACTAGATTCCAAGAATTCAATTCTGGATATTGTCATACCATTTGAGATCTAAGCAACCATAGCTTTTGTTATCTGCACTATTGTGAATGCACTTTTCAAGAGCTCTAATTCATAGGAGAAATTCACTCTCTAATTATTGGTGTTGCAAAAGCTTGCACTCTATATTATTGGGTCTTAGCATTTGTTTCCAATGGGATTTCATTTTCTGGTGAGAGTTTCTTGGTTCTCAATTCTCTTCCCAAGGAACCAAGATTAATAATTCCATGTGCCAAAATTGCACATTGGCAACCCCTTTTTTAACCCTATCTTTCAAACTAGTGAATCCAAGAATCAATTTTTTATTGATTGATCAAACTTGTCATTTATAGTTGTCTAGAGACTTTAAAAATTGAATTTCACTTCATTTTGTAATACAACTCTCTTCAAACCTTCTTGATTTGATGTTCCTACTTTCAATCCCCTTAATGTTTCCAATAACTTTTTTTGTACGGCTTTTTTTCTTACAACTCAAAATCTGGATAATCATTTTTGTATGTTGTATACATAACTTTCCCCACTATGGAAGTAATCAATTATGTTACCTTGGTTTTATCCTTGCTATAGATAACAAAATGATGAATATAAGCAGCACACATGGTGTTCAATTAAACAAACTCAACAATCTAGCTAATTCTTTTATCTCATCTTGGTGCCTTTGCCACATGAATATGCAATAAGCTTTCATCATGTTGAGACCTTTCCACTCCAACATAATCAAATCCATCAATTCTTACATTTCACACAAACATCCGCACAATTTCATTCACACCTACCACACTAGTTATCTATTTGGGTTTATGTCCAATCTCATGTCTTCCCTATATTCCCTTTCTATCTCTGTGATATTTCCTCTCTATCTATCTTTGCCATATTTCCTATATGTGTTTGTTTTTGCCATATTTCCTTTCTCTCTTTTTCTACCATATTGTAAACTCTATCCAACCCTTTCCAAGTAGCATAGGTGATCAAATTTGATCATGAACAACACAATCTTCATATTTGATTAAGGTTAAGGTATTACAATCTATGGATGTAGATAGGATGAACATAAACCTACCAAAACTACATGAAGACAATCATTTGAAACAAAGAACAAAACCAATAACAACCTTGCCTGAAAACTTTGAAGATATTCATCAAAATTGTTGAAAAGTGACAATAATAGTGTTGGATAAAATTTGATGAAAAAAAATTGCATTCAAGATCTAAGTTACGGTGTTGATCAAGTTTAGTTTAGATGGTATGAAGAAAGACCATTAGGCCAACACCTCAATTCATATGTGAGTTGCTAGTGAGAAGTAGCATATGAATTGGACTAGACCTAAGCAACAAACCCACATCTTTGGTATAAATGAAACATTAGTTAATGTTTAGATGAGATGAGCACAAATTGGACCAAACTAGCATGAAAACACTAAAGAAAATTTCTAAAGAAACTCAAATAGGCTCTCAATCAAATTTAATGAAAAAATCCATGTTCGTAATCTAGGTTACAATGTTGATCAAGTTGGGTTTAGATGGGATGAACAAGGATTATTAGACTAGCACTTCAACTCAAATGTGATTTGATGATGAAATTCAACATATGATTTGGACTGAACTTGAACAAGGAAATCCACAATGCACATATGTGGTTTGAATGAAACATTGGTTAGGGTTTGGATAGGTCTTCGGATGAGCAAAAAGTAGACCAAACCAACATGAAGACACTCAAAATATTTCCTAAGGAAAAACTGGGTTTTGGCTCAAATTTTATAAAGCAAATTTGCATATGAGACTTAGGTTATGGTGTTGATCAAGTTTAGTTTAGATGGGATAAAAAAGGACCATTATACTAGCACTTCAATTCATATGTGAACTATTGGTGAAAAGTAAC
The DNA here is from genome assembly GCA_963921925.1 of Sphagnum tenellum. Taxonomy (NCBI): domain Eukaryota; kingdom Viridiplantae; phylum Streptophyta; class Sphagnopsida; order Sphagnales; family Sphagnaceae; genus Sphagnum; species Sphagnum tenellum. Next base: position 8,705,819 of record OY998152.1, on the reverse strand, counting down.
GATGGGTTGGACCAAACCTAGGTAACAAAACCCACATCTTTGGTCTAAATGGATCATTGGTTTAGGGTTTGGATGAGATGAGTAGAAAGTGGATTAGATTAGCATGAAAACAATCAAGAGAATTGTTGAAGAAAAGCAATTGGGTTTTGGATTAAATTTGATGAAGAAAATCCACATCTAGGATTTAAGTTAGGGTGTCGATTAAATATAATTTAAATGGGATGAAGGACCATCAAACCAACACATTAATTCAAATGTAAGATGCTAATAAAAAGTAACATATGAGTTAAATCACACCTATTAAACAACAAAATCCACATCTTTGGTCTAAATGGAACATTGGTTAAGGTTTGGATGAGATGAACAAAAAATACACCAAACCAACATGACTTGACAAGCATCAAAAACTTGTTTACTTAACAGCAAGTGTATAAAAAGCATCACCAAAAGCATCAAGATGCATGGGTGTTTATAAGATTGGAATAATCCTAAAATCAACACACAATTTCAATGAAATGGTTGATTTTATTATTAATAATGGAATTAGGCTTACATGTTAAAGCACGTAACAATGTACACTAACATTTCCAAAATTCTAGAAGCAAAAAATACATCCTTGTTCCAAATGTAGATGTTGGGAATTTTTCATGTCCCATGGTTATCAAAACCTTAAGAACCTTAAATCTTCTATTGTTCACTTTCCAAAACTTCATTTTCATGAACAAAAAAAATTAATAATCAAACATGGCCAAAAACCCTTCCGAACTCCACAGTTCAAACATTATGTAGCCTTTAAAAAAAGATCTATAGAAGCTTCTCTAGGATATCCTCATTAATATAAATTGTTAGTTTGGACAATTTCAAGTGCATTCCATATTGTTTTCCTCACAACATTAGACCATTCTTTGCTTACTTGGCAAAGGTGCCAAAACATGGAAGGGTTGGTTAATGGCGAGTGAGGCAAAATGTGTTCAATCACCATAAAATTTAGGAGAGGCAACAAACGAACACTAAATGCATTCAAGATTTTCACTTAAAGGCTACAACTTCATAATTGAAGGTGCAAGTTTTCAAAAGATTGGGATTTTGGGCTTGGTTCTAATTCAAGTTGCTTTAAGTATCATGCTAGAAATTGACCAGCCACCAATTGCACTAGCTCACACACTTTGTGACAAAAAATAGAAAAAGACCAAATTGAAACCAAAGATTCCCAGAATGTGATTAATCCCCCATACCAGCAACAAAGGTCCTTCAATGGACTATGATATATACCATACCTTCCACTGATACCATATTATAGAGGCAGCTTCAACACAAGTCTCAAATAATTCAACCCAAAAAAATATTCTTAAATATTCAAAAGATTTTCAATTTTCATTCACAAAATCTTCTTTTTTGATGAAAATGTTTCGTTAAATTTTTCAACCTTTCTATAAATAATATAATTAGTGTTGAAGCTTTACCAAGGTATTAACATTAGTTAGTTAGTTGACCAATTTTGTCAAAATATTTCATTATTTCAAGAAAGGGGTCTAACAACTCCAATGTGAATGTTTCAGAATTTTGACAATACACAAGGTCACACCAATAAATTGAATTTATGATCAAAACCCATTGGTATTGCTTATTGTGTATATTGAGTTCTAAAGTATTCCAAAGGTTTTTTATTTATATTTGAAAGCACCTTTCCAAAGAGAAAATGCATCTGTTCATTGAAAACACAATTGAAATGACCTTCCACCATTCACATACAAACTTTCCGCCATTTGCATGTAGATAGACACATAAATTAAAAACATGATGTACTCTAAATTAGGGAAGGCATGTTCCCCTATCCTACCTCCCCCAATTTTGAGCCTACACGCTTGAAGCCCCCAATGTTCAACAACAAGTTGTAAATGTATCGCTCGCTTTGAGGCAAACTGGCACAAGTTTCCACGCACGAGCAATGAAGGCCTCAGAGCAAATAGATACGAAAACATGTGTTTCGGTGGTGGTTTGGTGCTTGTTTCCGTTGGTTGGAAACTATGCACCACAAAATGTGAGCTTCAAAACAAGAACCTTGCAACTTACCATTCGTCAAAACATGTCAAGTTGTGACGGGTGGCCCAACACACGTTTCAATGCATGGGCAATCTGAACCCCCGAAACATGTAACATTTTGGGAGTTATGTTTTGGGCCCATTTACCCATCTTCCATGTTCCTCCATGCGATCCCCATCTAGCCCCACGACCCATCCATGACACTTTAGACCTTTTTTCAACTTTGCATTGTCGTCGTGTATTTTTCCACCAAACTTTGAAGTCTTCATGGACGTTCCCCCACTAGAGATTTAATTAAGGTTTTGATAACAAAAAAAGCTCATGGCAGCACTATGCAATTTCTATCTTTTCACCCACATTATATGGCTCATCATGTTCTTATCTGCAACTTTCTTCACTATCATTTTTCCATTTGAAGCACAATAGTGTTGTGCATGAACAATATTAAGAACCAGTACCATGTTTTGTTTAACCCTATTGAGGCTTCTTGATGTTTGTAAATGGAAATTTGTTTCTATGTTGTTTATGGCAATTGACACATGTTGTGTCAAAGGTTGAGAAGTTGCACACCAAATATTTGCTTGTAAAGAAGATGGGTTTACTGTTTCTATCGTGTTCATTTCCTGTGTTGTTTGTTTTGGTTTGTGTTGTTATGTTCTTTGTCATTATCTTCTTGTTCTCTACTTGTTGTTTGGGTTTTTGTTTTTTATTTTATTTCTAGAAACACTTCTTTGCAACAATCCATTTGTATCATGTTCATTTCCCACGTTTTTTGGGTTTGCATTGTCTTGTTGCTTGCTATTGTCTTTTTATTCTCTACTTGATCAATTCCTTCATTGTTGTTTGAGTTTCCAATTTTTTGGTATCTTTAAACATTATTTTGCAACAATCCATTTTAGGTAATTCGACGAAATGTACCATTCGAAACATGATGAACTACACTAAAAATATGTTCCAGTTACATTTTCCAACATCTTTATAGGTTTAAAAATTTTGTACACATGTTTTGACTATCTAGTGAATGGTAGTTTTCATATACCATTTGGTTCAAGGTTCATACCATGTTTTTTATTTTTGTATATAAGTTTCGACTATCTACTTGATTGGTAATTTTCAAATACCATTTGCTTCAAATTTTAACCCATGTTGTTAAATAGTTTTTTATACATATATAGATCTGTTATGTTTCTGGTTCTCTATTGGAAAGACTTTGGCGTGATTGACGAAAGGCACCTAATGTTTGAAGGAAATGATGTGGTCTTTCCATACATTAGCTTCAAGCATCCACTTACTATTTGTTGACCATTATTCCAAACATGTTTTTGTTGAATGAAGTCTTGTTATCCTATTGTAGTGTTCCTCCCACAACATTTGGGTGTTCCTAAACAATTTGAAGGTTAACTTCAAAGTACCTTCGAACATTGGGTGAAGTATTGCAACTTGGTTACATTAGTATTTTGTTGTATTGATTTGAAAAGTCATTTAAGACATACCCTTGGAATATGAAAAATAATTGAATAAACATGTTTCGAAACCTTTGAAATATGGTAACAACATGGTAAAAAAAATATTAAAACATTATAAACCATGTCTCACAAGGTACAAAACATCAAAATATTGGAAACATGAAAGAAAAAATTGTAAAACCTTGTTATACAAAAATGGGGAAACGTGATAGAAACATGAAAAAAAATGTAAACAACCTGTGACAAACATGTATGGAACATGAAGAAACATATTTTTGAAACTACAAGAATATTAAACCTTTGAAACATGAAAAAATAGATAGAAATAGAAACATTGTTATCCGAGACCATATTGGGATCATCCCTTTCTACATTAGTTTAAAACCACAACCTCTTGGAACAAGCAGATGCTTGTTGGGTTTGAGAGGCATCCTATGAAACATAAATTCTAAAATTTATGATATGTTGGGAATGCACAAAAAATTGTGTTGTGGATCAAGGGATTTGAAAATCACCTACGAAACATGATAGAAGCCTAGACATTATTAAAACTTTAATGAACACTTGAGAATAAATAGCACTAGTCTTAAGCCACCGTGATTTTAAGTATGACATTGTTTGTTTGCAATATTGCAGAGGCATCATTTACAATTGATGGAAAATATCCTACAAAACATCATAGAAACATGATTATTGAAACTAAACCTAATACTAAGAAAGATTGAAACATGAACAAAACATAGAGGATGAAAGGAAAAGGAATCTGAATAGGAACATGATCATTTGAAACATGGACTTCTAAGTATAAGATTTCATTGCAAAATTAAAAAGTGGGACCTTCTAAAGTTCATAATGGTTACAACATGTTTATGGATGACATGAAAGACAAAGTGCTGAGAAGATCATGACTTTTAGAAACATAAACATAGAAACATAGACTTAAAAACTTTAAAAAATACATTTAAAAACATATAGTTAGAAGCATCTTGAAATGTCATTACCATCCATAAAAGACAAATATGCACCTGAAAAATGCGTTTAATTTTTTTGAAACTTGCAGGTTGAATTGTAAAAACATGAAATTTGGTTCAAAGTTAACCAAGAAGAAACTTGTTTAGAAACATAAATCCTCATTTGTAGAAGAATTTCAAACACATTGAGTTGTGAAACATTTAAATTTCAGGTCACAAAATCCAGGTTTGGTTCCCTTTTAGATTTAATGTTTTGAGTTACATCACTACGGATGAGGAAATCACATAAGTGTTTTAAAGACATCTCGTGACCATCATTCAATCGCTAGAACTTCGTTGCTTATATCATGTGCACAAGCCCACTTTGCAATTGATATTTAAAATTGATGTTTACACATGTTTCCCCTTTGTGAGTGGAGACATTCATAGTAGGCCCACTCAGATTCCGGGTTATAGACCTTGTAATTCACATCTTCATGTTTCAAAGAGGTGACAATTGCATATCCACAATCAGTTTCTTAAAAATTCACACATCTATTTCGAATGTCTTTTGCATGAATAACGATGTTAATAACATATCATTTTTATTTCTTGTTTGGGACAAACCCCCAATTCTTTCTCAAACTCTAATACTAATGTGACAAACATTTCCCAATAGTTGGTGGATGCACCAATCCACCCGTCTTCAAACATTCGTGACTTTACAGCTCTCAATGTCTTTTTTAGGTTTGCATGGTAGTTTCAGTGGCAGCATTAGTATCTTGGCTAACATATGGGAGATTATGATTCCCTTCACCCACATTTCGCATTTTGGCACCCATTTTGAAATAACATATGACCAAAATGCTTGAGCATCTAAAATCATTTCCATACATTTTAATAATTAGGTTGTGTTATGTCATGCATGATACACCCCATATTCTTTAAGACCTCTACTTAGACTACCACGTCCTTGATTTTAATGCATGCTTGTTTTTGCCAAACTCTTCTTAAATGCCAAAGGCACAAAAATATATTTGTGTTTGGCCATACTTTCCTACAATCAAACAAGGCAGTAAAAAAATGATATAGTAATCTCCGAAACACATGTAATTATTTCAAATAGACTGCATTTAATTTGCAAAGGTCTTTGTGTGCACACAACCTTAAGTCCACCCAAGTTTTGGCCTGAAATGCACAATATACTCCACTAAAACATACACCACTAAAATTCACATGAAATATATACCATTGAAACTTAGTTCGACCACTAAATCCCATTCGAAACATGAACCATTGAAACCTAGTTCGACCAAAGAAACCCACTTGAAACATAAACCATTGAAACATAGCTCGACTATTGAAACCCACTAGAAACATAAACCACTGAAGGAATTTAGAGTTCAGGACTGCAAAATGAAACAATCTTCAAAACATGAAGCATATCCATGTCCATGTCACTTTGAAACATAAGCCATTGAAACATAATTTAGCTACTAAAACCCATTCAAAACACAAACCACTGCATGAATTTACAATTTGGGACCGCAAAATGAAACACTCTCTGAAACATGAAGCATATCCACATATAGGCCCTTTTGAAACATAAACCATTGAAACTTAGTTTGAACAAAAAAACCCACTCAAAACATAAACCACTAAAATGTAGGTTGGCCAATGAAACACACTCAAAACATAAACACAACACGAATTTAGAATTTGGGACTGCAGAATGAAACAATTTCCGAAACATGAAGCATATCCACGACTAGGCCCCTTTGAAACATAAACCATTGAAACCTAGTTCGACCACTAAACCCCACTCAAAACATAAACCACTAAAACCTAGTTTGATGAAAGAAACCCACTCAAAACATAAACCATTGAAACATAGTTCAACCACTGAAACCCACTCGAAACATTAACCATTGAAGGGATTTAGATTTTGGGACCGTAGAATGAAACAATTTCTGTAACATGAAGCATATCCATGTCTAGGTCACTTTGAAACATAAACCACTAAAATCTAATTTGACAATTGAACCCCACTTGAAACATAAACAATTAAAACCTAGTTTGACCAAAGAAACCCACTTGAAACATAAACCATTGAAATGTAGTTCAACCATTGAAATCCAATCAAAACATTAACCATTAAAGGATTTTTAAAGTTATCGATCACAAAATGACACAATTTATGGAACATGAAGCATATCCACGTTTAGGTAACTTTGAAACATAAAAAACTCTCCCTCTGAAACATAGATTTAAATCAAATATTGTGCAGCCAATCTATATGGAATGATAATAGAATTACAACGTTACTTTAGACTATTGATTTTTGCATCAACATCATCAACGATCAAGGCATTTGGATTCCAATCTGGTTTTGATTTTTGTATCATTCAATTGATAGCATCCATCCATTTGGAAATGTCATTTTGCTTATTTTGAGATGTGATTATGTATGTAATTGGACAACCATTCATCCACTCATCAAACACCATCAATGTGTACAATGGATACTATGAACATAAGCAACTTTCAGCATGTGTCAAATATAACAATCATGTTTCCTAGGGTTTGCAACGTAAATTATAGTGAATGAATTTACCTTGTTTTCATTTGTTCCAAAAGTAACATTGATTGCAACCGCACTTTGATGACCATATTGTTGCATCATTGTTGCCTGCTAGGGAATTTAAATTCCAATTGTGAACAAGATATTACTCTTTAATAGCTCTCCACCAACTTCAAACCTAGTTTCTTGATAATAAAACAAAATGTTTGGGTTTTTTCAAGCCCACATGTGAACACTTTCAGCATCGTTTTCATGTTTCTTATATGTTTCCTTTGCTAACTTTTCAACTATGTTTTGAATGTCTTGTTCACATAAAAAGGTTTCCCTTGTTAGGTTCTTGCGGGTCTTTATAAAATTTTGCACATTTTTACGATGCTTTGCCATCACTTATGAAACAAAAAGCCCCAATTACAAATTGTCAAGTACAAAGTCTTTTGAGGTTGTGGAAACATGTGTAACGAATGCAACTTTGTCCCCCTGGAGGATGTTCCCATGGCAAAGACCTCATGTAGCATTGTTGTACCTCTTCTCGTAGTAGCATATCTTTGAAATTGAAGGGAGAATATATAATGTTTGACGATAAAAACACATTGGCAACTTTTCTTTTGGGACCTTATATTACTTTCGATTGTAACACAAGTTTTTTCTTTTCCTTTCTGAATTGTTTTACCTCTCTTATCACGAGGCTTCTTTTTGAAAACCATGTCCTTTGTTAGTGGCAACAAATTATCTATCATGTCTTCTGAGACAAAATTGCAATTATACCTACAAATCAACAATTAAAAAAAACATAAATTGTGGCAAAATGTAATGTTGTGCAAGAAATTGGGACCTTAAAAAAAAATGACTCCAAAATAGAGAAGGTTAATTTGTGTTTAGTATTTGAAACTTGGAAAATTCAAAATAACTATCTTAATGTGGATAAAATAATTTCCTTCTTTCAATTCTTCATAGTTGTTGGCATGTGAACTTGCAATTTGCGTCGTTGTGTTGTTCCTCTCCGTCAATAAAGTCCTGCACTTGGTTTGAAGGTATGTATATTGTTTCCACTTTGTGCAGACCAAATCTAAAATCAATTGTCCATATCAACTCCTTGTGTGTAAAAACCCCAAGATGTAGATGTTACACTATGCATTGAATCCCCTGCAAACATTGTGTATTCAAATCAAAATACAACTTTGACAACAAATTCCATATTTCCCCAATAGGAAGCTGATCAAAGTCCATCGAAAGTGCCACTTGGAACTAGAAAGTAACAACATGAAAATGACAAATGAGGTGTAAATTAGCAATTATATTCCCATAGTTGTTCACCCCCTATCAAATGAGTTGTAAATGTTGTCATAAATACTCATCAAATATATCTGGAGACATGCGCTCAAAAGATTAGGGTTCTTTTAGGTTTTGGGAAAGCTAATTGTCAACCATCATTAACATTAAATATAATGCACTTTGGCCTTATCTTCACTTTGATATCTAGACACAACAACATTCATAACATGACCATGTGTTGGGTATCAAGAAACAAAAACCCTTGGAAGCAGAACCCTCAAACATATTAAGTTTTCCAAAACATAAGAAATTCAAAGTAACGTTTTCCAAAACATAAGAAATTTATTAAAACATATTAAATTCATAAAAATATAAAAAAAATCTCGCAACACAGGAAAATCCTAACAAATTCGTAAGAAGTCCTAAAGCTAAAACCTAAACTTCAAGATTTCTTAAAAACTAAAACATCTTTTGAGTATTATTCATGTTTATACACAAAAATATGAATAATCTAAGCATGTGCTGGCTATCAAGAAAAAAATTCTTTGGAAGTAGCACATTGAAACATATTAAATCCTCTAGAACATAATAAAATGAAATATTGATCGAAACATAATAAATTCAAAAGCATTCACGAAACCAAAACTTCAAAATTTCTTGAAGAAATTTCTAGTATTATGAAACAACGCAACATATAATATGTACCCTTAAAAATTAACGTATGCTTTGCATTCAAATTATTTAAAATAAATGAACTAACCGCAACATAGTCTCGGAAACATATGATAGAAACATAGTTTTAAAATATCTATGGAGGCCTAGGCAAAATATGTCACAAGCACTATTTATCATGTATCAAAGACGACATTTAAAAATCTATCGTCTCCCATCAAAGATAGATAGATTCAAGTTGATTAAAGTGTTTCACAATATAATGACCATCACCGAATGCGAGTTACACATTGAAATGAGTCCTCTTTAATCAAGACAATGCTTGAATAACCTAAAATAAATAAGAAATACAAGATACAACAACATTTTATTCTTTAGTATGGGTTTTGAAACCAAAGAATGATATTTCACACTTCTTGAATCTATTTTACTTGTTATCTCCTCAATGGGGCATTTGCTAGTTTTGAGTCTACTTTTTGTCCTCATTTTCTTGGGATATCTTTTGTACAATTCTACTTTTCATGTCCTCTACAAGTGGTCATTTTTGTACACTACTCTTGGTCTTTTCATCTCTAGGTGGGTTCTTCACCATCTTTCCATTAATGCTTCTCGCCCCCATATCCTACAATATATAGTTTATTCTCCTTGACAATGCTTCCAAAACAATAATAGTGTCATCATTAGAATCTAATTTCCGTCCAAGGTGATAAGGACACATGCAACTTAGACTTCGAAGATTAGCTCCTATTGTAACACTTTTAACACTTTCACTTGAAGGTGCTTCATCTAAGGTGCCTCTCAACCAATTTGCAACAAAGAGAACGAAAAAATCTCAGAAACAACCCAAGAATGTAAAACATAGAAGAAGTAGATAGAATGAAAATGTGACAAATGTTAAACATATAAGACATGAAGCATGGAAACTTGCCAAAAAATGGATGGAATTAATGAAATGTAAAGACATAGAAACACATAGCCGTCAAAATAAATAATAAACCTTAATATAGACAAGAAACGATCAATTGAAACATCCCTTTAACATGAAATATCAACTCAATACATAAACAAACACTTGATATATAAACATGGATATTGAAACATGGCCTTGATATAAAAACATATCCATGACATGAAACATGGCCATGTTTCTGAAAATGGCCTTGACACATAAACATACACTTTATACGAGAACATGACAGAAACATAACCTTGAAATATGCAATCTATTAAAATCTATAAACACGAAAGCCACAATCCCTATTGAAACATAGAAATCCAAATAAACACACTATGTTAGAGTCCCAAAGGCTGAACCATGTAAAAATAAATACAATGTTTGAACAAATTTGATATAGTTGTGAGAATATGATGGTAGCAAGTTTAGGGATTCACTTCCACACTATGCCATGCTTATCCAAGTACTAAGTAAAGTATTTTACAACTAGGTATCCACATTCCCATGCTCCATTCTGTGGCGATAATGGGACATGTATAATTGGCCGGATGCCAATAACAACCCATGTGTGATATCCTTTTGAATAAGGACATTCGAGCGTTGCACACTATAAAAATTGATTCGCCTTCTAGGTATTATGATATCTAAGAATAGAATCAAAGTGTAATGTGTGGTGGTGTTCTAAAATGAAAAGAGACCAGTGGTTCTGGTCATTGTATGGAAGCACAAAGTTTTTTGAACTTGTTTGTACTATGGAGGTTTTTAACGCCCCATTGGGCAATCTTTTCTCATGTATTGCCTTCGTCTATGCACATAAGATCCAATACTGGCATAATCTAGTTGTGTACAATGTAGTAACATTTTTGAATAGTAGGTTTTTCCAACTATAACATAAACTATAAATAAAAGTCCAAGATTGTGCCTTGCAATTCCCCTTGTTGATATAATAGTGCTTTGAAATCGTCGTCCTCTAGCCAAAGATGAATCTCCTTCTTTATAACACTCCCAAAGAATAACATATAGTCGCAAAGCTCATGCTAAGTATACGCTTTAGCCCTACAAATAGGTGTATTTATCTACTTTCATCTTTTGGTATGTATCTAAAATATATAACATTTTCCATGTATTTGAAAAAAGGATTTATGTTTCTGTCTATCTTTGTTTCTACATTTCAATGTTCAAGTACAAAAAAATGATACTTTGTGGTCTTAAAAAGCTCAAATAACTTGAAAAAACACAAAAAGTTTATTAGGAAATGTATTAAAAAGGAAAATAAATAAATGGAGAAATACATAGTTGAGTTAGGAACCTATTGTTTGGCTTTTGTAAAACGAACAAGTTGTTGGTCATTTTTAGGTGAAACCTTTAGCATAATATACAATTCTCCAAGGGTGGTAATGAAACTTCACTATCAGAACTTGAAGAACTCTCTATGATTGGAGTCCTTTTCTTCATGACTTCTTTCCTTGTAGTTTTAGTAATAGCCTTCATTTTCCTGGGATTTACCTCCAATTTTTTCCACTGTTGTGTTCAAGATTTTTTTGTTGTGACATCTATATCCTTTGAAATGTTCCTTATAGCTTGATTAGGTGTTTAAAAACTCAGGGTACTTTCCTTCATGCATCATATCCTCTACTACCCTAATATGTATAGTAGCAAAACATAATGACATTTTGGACAAATTATCCAATGGTGACATGGGCCTTTGGTACATAGCTTTTATATCTTCATCATGAATACCCTCTCGAATTTCTTGTCCTTGATAATTTTTCACTAGGTCAAATGATATTCCCTCATTTTCATCTTTCTAATGGATGTGTTGTTAGCGCCTTGGTGTGTGCAACTAACATCGTTATCTAACGAATGCCAGAAAAAAAACCTTTATTAACCAAACTTCCCAAGGAACACTCATAAAAAATCTTTTCCTCCATTGAAGGTTATTATTAATTATTTCAGCTTCCTTGAAAGAATGCGACCAAGGGAGCTCAAGCTTCTCTGTCATAGGTAAGTAATTGTCATTATCGACAATATGCCCATAAAGGATTCCAATCCCACTTTAGAGCCTCAATTTTTTTGCATTAGCCATATCAAACTTCTTGAGGTGCATAACAATAAAGCCAAACCTTTGTTGTCTTAATAAATCTTTCTGTTCATTCTCCACATCATTGAATTGTTGTAGGCATTTTTGATATTCCAAAAACTCATGCAAGGAATTGTCTAATGACTATGTGTTGTGAACTTCTAAGAGGTCCATTGTTTGGGAGATTGTAACAACAACTTCATCTCCATGTTTTAGCCTACATTTGACCCAATAATGCAAAATGTATTAACATACACATAGCCTACATAAGAAACATATGAAAAATGAATAAAAAATAACGATAACATGTTATTTGAATCAACATTGTACGTTATTTTACCAACTCCATTGAAATATGTTATAGGCATGTTTTGGCGTATTGGTGGGGTGATAGAAACATGTCGTTGCCATGTTTTGAGGAGTTGAATCATCTACAATGGCACCTATTGAAAAATTTAATAATGGAAAAAAAATAAAAAATCTAAGAAGAATGTGAATGTGAAACAAAACTTGAATATATATACTGGACATGAATTTTTAACGTTAAGTAATGTTGAAACACTAATTATGGAAAATTTCAAACATGCATATGTATCCCAAACATAGATATGGAATGAAGGAAGAAGTGATTGATGTGACTACGAATGCATATTGATTAAATGTATTGCAATAAATCAATACGGTAAGAGTAATTGAGTACAACTTTGTTTCCTTGCATCAACTTTTTGAATGCATAGTAGGAAACAATGTTGAAGTTTGGATCCCAAACAAAGGTACCCAAACTCTTTGTAAATTTTTTTAAAAATTTGCACTTTCACACCCCAATCAGAAAGATTGCACTACAATAGATGCCAAATGCGTGATGTTTATAGATTTTTCCCAACAAACATTGGTTGTGTTTCAAGAGTTCTTGAAACACTATATTAACCTCTCGCCAAGCCTCGTTCTTGCAAAGCACCTTGTTAAACTCTAATTTCTTCTTTCTATCCCCACCGTCTCCTTTTGGGTTTTTGGGACTTGATTTTGGGGTATGTAACTCCTCTAGATTGGTACCACATTTCTTAATGGCGAGGCTTTATTCGAAACATCTATTGGTTTCAATTCCCCATTCTTCAAATCATGATTTTAATTTAGAGACCTTGGAAGGTAAATGCATTGAGAGATTAGGCATATTATACCATAGAATCATGCCAATTAAAATGTACTGAAACATGGCTATTAGAAATCACTAGATTTTTCTTTAAGTTTTCCAATTGTGAAAGTCGAAACATGATCATTTCCATGAATGAAGGATGAAATTTTTGTAGATGTGTCTTGAAACATGGTAGTTGTTGAGGAATTTTGTAATTTACCATTAAAACATAAACTTACCTATTGGTATCATAATGTTTCTTTGGAACTGCTAGAATGTTAAAACACGAATGAAACATGGAACTAATGTAATGTTGAAACATGACTAAAAACATGAACTTTTGTTGGAGAAGTTTCAAATTGCTAGAATTTCAAGGACAGAAAGATGTATATCAAAACATGTTCCACATGAACTAATACATGTTTTTCAATTGAACACTAGAAATTAGACTAACATTTTGTGAGTGTTTTACAATTGTTAATTGAATCTTGTCGAAATTTTAAAAAACATAACAATGTTGCAGATTCAAATAGAAAAGGTGTGATCCAATACCATTGTGTTGTGATTTTTTTTTGAATGATAGGTTTTAGTGAAGTGGTGCGCTAGACAATCCTCTTTTGGTTCAAAACTTGTTTGATTACTTGGCCTCCTTGTTTCGAAAGGTTTAGACAAGAACAAAATTTTCTTGAACTTCATCGCGAATCTCCAAAGGCAAGGTTTTCTCCTTCTTGCACTTGTGTTCAAATTTCTATACTGATTGTAAAGCAAATGTAGTCAAAAGGTGATAGTTCCTTGGCTTCAACAATGCATTCGCCTTTACCCTATATTCCATAATGTTTCCACCCTTCGTAAAATACACACCTTCCGCTATGTTTATTAATGGTGGGTACAACTTTACTTTGAGAGGACTCCCTTTTGAATCCACAACTTTGTCACACCCTTTTTTTTGGTGTTCATTGATTTGCATTTTCAAATTTTTCTTATAATGACAATAAACACAATAAACTCCTTCCTATCCTTTTGCCTATGATTGTGGTATTCCTTAAGCAATCGTAGCCACTCCTTATAAATGTAGTTTTCTATGAAAACAGTTTTGTCTATTTTCACATTTTTTTTTCATGTTCGTTGTTTTGCTTTTCATGTTTCCTTTCTTCTATCAAGATTAATTCAACTTTTGTGCTAAGAATAATGGAAGACCTAGATTGGCTTATGCTTGAGTTGGAGGAAGAAATAAAGCTCACACTTGTAAAAATTCTATAATGAAACTAAACCTTAATTGAACCCAAACTTGGGTGTGTCTGTTTGTTCGTTGTGACGATTAACATATGACACATCCTATGTAATCAATTCCTACGTAAATTTAAAAACCTATTCCATTACTTTCATTAATTGTCTTGACAAAATAGTTCGACGAAAGTTAGATGAATTATTGGAAAGTTGAAAAAGTTCTAAAGCATCACGGGGTATGGGTGGGGCATCACATGGAGGAACATGGAAGATGGGCGAATGGGGCGAAAACATAGCTCATGAAACGTTACATGTTTCGGTGAAATATGTTTCAGGGGCTTGGGCTGCCTAGGCATTGAAACACACGCTGGGCCATCCGCTGGAACTTGACATGTTTCAGTGGGTGGTAAGTTTCGAGGTTCTTGTTTTGAGGTTCATGTCTCATGGCATGCAGTTTCCAATTGGTGAAAACAAGAGTCGGGGGTTGTCATTGAAACACAACATGTTCTCGTATCGGTTTGCTCCAGGGCCCTTGCTGCCCATGCGTGAAAACCCACGCTGGGTTGCCTCAAAGCGAGCGACTCATTTATGACTTGTCACTGAAATAACGTGAGGGCATTTGACATTATGGCTCTGAAATTAGGGGAGGACCTGGGGATCAGGCCTTCCTGCACACTTGGTGGTGTTGCCCAAGGACCAAGGCATTCCCCAAATAAGGGCATGAAGTACGCCAGTTCCTTGTATTTGACAAAGAAAGTTGAAATGTTAGGCTTTTGCATTTGGATGGTACATGTGCTTCTCTTTTCATTTCAATAGCTTCCTTTCAGGGGCTGGAATGAACCAACAGCCACCAATGCACCAGTTGAGGATGAGCCCGTTCAACCCGTTTTGTGGATGAACATCCTCCCTGCCCCTCGGGGTTTTTTTTTTCACCTCCTCTCTGCCCTGAAATTCTCTACCTACCACCTACTTCCCCCCTCCTACTTAGCTCCCTCCTATCCCCCCTCCAACCTGCCTCCTACCTACCACCTACTTCCCCCTCCTACCTACCACCTTCTAACCCTGCCCCCCCTCACTCCATCGCCAGAGCTCCAGAGACCTCAAGCGGCCGGAGCTGGAGGACGGGAGCTCGAGCTGTGGTTGTGGAGCAGGAGTTGGAGCGGCTGGAGCCGGAGCGGGACCCACGCGCCCACAAAAAGGTAAGATGCTTACTTTTTTTTTTGTTTTTTTTGTTTGAAGAAAGCAACACTGCGCTGTAGCGCAGCGTAGCGAAACCTTCTTCTGATTTTCTTTTTGCAGCGTAAGAAAAAATAGAAGGCGATAGCATTCCTCTTCCTTTGTTGAGCTGCAACGCAGCGAAGAAGGCAATGGCAGCAAGAAGGCTGCCGTCCTTTTTTTTTTTTTTTGCAACGCAAGAAGGCGCAAAGAAGAAGGCAATGGCGAAACTGCCGTTGCCTTCTTCTTCCTCTTCCTTTGCTAAGCTGCAGCGTAGCGAAGAAGGCCGTTGCCTTCTTGTACTTCTTCCTATGCTAAGCTGCAGCGCAACGAAAAAGGCTGTTGCCTTCTTCTTCTATTTTGAGGGCAAGAAGGCGCAAAGAAGAAGGTGACGACAAAGCTGCCATCGCCTTCTTCTTCTTGTTTTGCTGCGCTGCAGCGCAAGAAGGCAACGCCGCTGTCGCTTTCTTCTTTTTCCTCTTCCTTTCCAATGCAGCAAAAAAGGTTGTCGCCTTCTTTTTCTTTTTTTTGTAGCGCAAGAAGACACAAAGAAGAAGGTGACAACAAAGCTACCGTCGCCTTCTTCTTGTTGTTTTGTTGCGATGCAGCGCAAGAAGGCGATGACAACGTTGTTGTCGTTGCCTTCTTCTTCTTCCTTTTTTTGCAGCAGAAGAAAAAATAGAAGAGGGCGACGGCAGCAACGTTGCCGTCGCCTTCTTCTTCTTCCTCTTCCTTTGCTGAGCTGCAGTGCAACAAAGAAGGCCGTTGCCTTCTTTTTTTTTTTAGTGTAAGAAGGTGGACCAAAGAAGGTGAGGACAGCATTGCTGCCGTCGCTTATTTTTTGCAGCGCAAAAAGGCGCAAAGAAGGCGATGGCAAAGTTGTTGTCGCCTTTTTCTTGTTGTTTTGCTGCGCTATAGCGCAAGAAGGCGACAACAGCGTTGTTGCTGTCACCTTCTTTTTTTTTTTTTTTGCAACTTTGTTGTCGCCTTCTTATTGTTGTTTTGCTGTGCTGCAGTGCAAGAAGGCGACAACAAAGTTGCTATTGTCGTCTTTTTTTCTTTTTTTGCAACTAAAGAAACAATTAAAAAAGGCGACGACAGCAAAGTTGTCGTCGCCTTCTTCTTCCTCTTATTTTGTTGCGTTGCGCTGCATTTCAAAGAAGGCGACGGCAGCGTTGCTGCCATCACCTTCTTCTTCCTCTTATTTTGTTGAGCTGCGCTGCACTGCAAAGAAGGCGACGGTGGCGTTGTTGCCATCGCCTTCTTCATTTTTTTTGTTGTGCTGCAACGTAGCAAAGAAGGCAACGGCAACAAAGCTATCGTTGCCTTCTTTTTTTTTCTCCTTATAGCATACTAAAGAAGGTGACTACCGGCATCTTTTTTTTTTTAGCAACAGCAGAAAGAAGAAGGCGACGACGACAACAACTTTGTATTGAAGAATAAGAAGACGATAGCTGCCGCCACCTTCTTTAATGGCTTTGTTGCAAGGAAATGGCAACTTCCGCCTTTCTTTGTGATTTTGCTACGAAGAAGGCGATGGCAGCAATGTCATCACCTTCCTCTATGGTGGTGGATTTTTTTATTTTTTTTGTTCTTGCTTATGGTTTAGTTCATTAGAATTAACATTTAGCAATAACTTGTGGTTTTTTGTTTAGGGTTGAAGGTTGTAATGGGTAGGAGAAGAAGACTAAGGAAAAGCGATGGTGGTGAGTTGGAAGTCAATAAGCAAGATGTTGTTGCATCAAATGACGCAATTCCTTCAATTGTTGCTGTGTCAGATGAGGCGATTCTTCTGCCATATGTTGTTGGAGGAGATGAGGTAGTTTTTGAGTCACATGTTGTTGCATTAGATACGACAATTGTTGAGTGAAATATTGCTGCATCAGATGCAACAATTGCGAAGCAAAATGTTTCTGTATCAGATGCGAGAATTGTTGCATCAAATGCTGGAATTGCTATCATAATGTTGCTGCATCAGATGTGGCAACTACTCAGCATAATGTTGTTGCATCAGATGCGACAACTACTCAGCATAATGTTGCTGCATCAGATGAAGCAATTGATGACCGAAGTGTTGTTGCATCAGATGAAGCAACTGGTGACTGAGGTGTTGTTGCATCAGATCAGGAAATTGGTGAGCAAAATGGTGCTCTATCACAATTGAAACACAAGGATAACATTGGTATAGATTGTTTTAGAATTTGTGGACATTAGAAGTTATGGACATTAGATTAAATACAGATTAATAAAATTGTACAAGTTTTATGAAGTTTAATTATATTCGCAACTTCCATCATTTGTTGGAAGGTGTGGGAATTTTTTTGTCAAAATGTTTCTATTGGAATACCTTAAAACAGTTCATGTTTATAGGAATAGAATGTGAATATATGATTTTATGTTTTGCAATACCTGCATTCTATTTTTTGAACTCTCATTTTTGGGTTTAGGTCCGAAATTGGAAACTCAGCAGGCTTCTCCGCCACTTGCACTTCTTTGTCCATCTAATTTGGCTCGGAAGGACAAGGAATGGACAAAGGTTGGGTCGAAATGGAAGTGCAAAGTTGGCACTTGCATTGTCGCATACTGTGCCAAATGGTTGTTGACCAAGCATTTGAAGGAGGTGCATAGCTTGGTGGCAGAAAAGTCTAAACCTGGGAGGCCTTCAACTTTTGCAGGAGGTCTTCGACATCAAGACCATGCGAAGATGAATGCTCGCATCTTGGGAAATGCCATAGCTATGCAAAGGCGAAATGATCAGAAAGTTGCTAGTTGTGCTCGTGCCAAAGCAGAGCGCGAGTGGAATCACCTAGTAGTTGTTGCAAAATAGTGTCCACCACTCCCAAAACCAACTTTGGTCAGATTTGCTTCAGAGCAATTATTGAAGGTGTTGGGCCTCAATGTTTGGGGCGTGGGCAGTGTGCCTCCAGATGCAACATCATGGATGGAGAAGGATGAAGATTTACAAGGGATGATCCGATCCACCCGTTGTGTAAATGCACGACAATTGAAAACGGCATGGGATGTCAAAATTTGGATCAAGAGTCCAGTAAAACAAGTCGGACAAAACAATTGGCAAATGTTTTGGATTTTCGTGAATCTAGAATGATTCATGGAAGGTAAGAAACTATAATAAGCAATGTTTATTATTTTTTTATTGTATTTCATCCAAGGTGTGTTACAGTTTAATTTGGTGATTTTTGGATATTTATAGGGTTGTGGACCAAACAAAGGCCCAGTTTGTTGCACATGCAACTGAGGTTGAGATACAACGCCGCCATTTTTACATTGCTCGTCATGCAGCAAAGGCTACAAATGCAACAGCTGCATACCGAACTAAACACGGGATTGTAGATACTGATATGGGTTAGGGTTTCACTTTATATAATTAATAAGGTTTTGTAGCCTTTTTATTTTTTGGACCACCCAATTTTGAACTTCAATCCTTTGATATGTTATAGAGAACCAATGTTTATTTTTCATTGGGTTCTTTAATAATTTTCCATGCACCCATTTTTGTACATCTTTTATCAATATAATAGTATCTTCTACTCACATTTGTTTGATGGGTATATGGTTAATCATATATGTCTTCTTTGTCATAATTTTTTTAGTACTTGAGATGTAAGAATCAAACCAAAGATTAAAATGAACATTATGCAATACTTACATCTAATATAATAGGATTCACATCACCCGAAGACTTTTAAAACAATCCACACATTTTAAACATATAATACTTACATCATTTTCTATTATGAACTCCATAAGGCCATTTTCAAATATGCAATACCCGCATATAGGTCCAAAACAGCAACGCAACATTTTGCATTCATTACAATACCCGCATACGAGTCCGATAATAGTTGTTTGCATTTTGCATTCCTTGCAATACCCGCATATAAGTCCCATAATAGCCGTTGGCAATTAGCTACCTCCTTGCAATACCCGCATATGGGTCACCAATAACTGCCAACATTCTTCATTCATTGCAATACGCGCATATAGTTTTGTAATAATTGCTGGGTTTTTTCATCTCTTGCAATACTTGCATATAGGTCCCATAATAGCTATTGGTTTTTTCATTCATTGTAAAACCTACATTTTGTCATAAAATCAATTGAAAATAATAATTAATTTTTGTATATAAATAAACATATTTTTGGTACCCAGACCACTTTTGAAATGGCATTATATGCAGGTATTGCATTTAGGGTTTAGGGTTTAAGCATAAGGTTTGCTTCAATCACCTATGGATTATTTCAGTATGATCTTGCCTATAGGTATTGCATCTAGGCCTTGGTCTTCATTCAAAGGCGCACCCAAACTACATATTGGGTATTTCAAAGCGACCTCACATGTGGGTATTACATTTAAGGTTGCCCTTTCATTGTAGGTTTTACCTTATTCACCTATGGGTTATTTTGAAATAAACATGAATATGGCTATTACATTTAGGGTTAGGGTTTCATATAATTTTGCAATATCCACACACATACTTACTTTCAGTATTTGTAAATTTAGCCATAATTTTTTAATAATTAATAAAATTTGTAACAAAACAGAAAGAAGGTATATCTCTAACCATTTGTTGATTTCCAAGCTAATCTCTTTCAATTTCTTTAAAAATGTGTATTGCATTTTTTTGCATATAAAATTCCCCCTATAATTCACTGTAGATTTATTGTATCTATTATAATTTGTAAAAAAACTGTTAATTAATTTAGGGTTTCCCAAACTTTAAATTTGAATCATATTCTATTATATATACTTATAACAATTATATGGAAAAATGTGCTTTCTTTTTGATAAATTCTTTTAGTTCAAATTTTAAATGTTATAATACAATAAGGATTAGACATTAAACTATTAGAAATGCTTATTAGGCTTACGTGGCCTAGGCTAGTATATTACCTATATGACTAGTAGGTTTACGTAATAAACTCAATCCTCTTCAATACCTACACAGACCATCTAAGATATTAACTTAGAAGGCTTACATTAATGAATAAATTACATAATAGGCCTATATGTATTGAATTGGTAGCCTATCAGGTAGTTAATTAGGCTACTTAACAAATAGCTTACTAACCTATTAGTCATGTTTAGGTTAGGTTGTTTAGTTTGATCGATGTCCACATTTTAGTCAATTTAACAACCTTAGGTTTGAGCTTTTGTTGAAACTAATAATTTGTCAAGGTTATAAATTCTTGGTTTTTTTTTATGAACACTATTGTGTTTTTTGGATAGTCAAGTCATCTTTCAACTTCTGAAGGTGTCGAAAACATTACATAATGACTTGGCCCTCACAAAGCTTTTAAAATCCTCACAAACTCTAGCATGACGTCTAAGAGTTTATGAACATTTTCATACCTAGCTATTAATCTTGAGGAATTTTAAATTCGCATTAAAAACAAAGTTCATTAAAAATCACAATATACGTAACCATAGGTTTATATATATATATATATATATATATATATATATATAATTATAAATAAATATGAAAATATTACAGTAATGAAATGGATCAATAGTATAATTCCATAATATGATTATTTATATATTATGTGTTACAAAAAACAATATATTTGGACCAATTTTTAAACCAATATTATACATCATAGAAAATAAAGTTTATATAAGGACTTGTGTTATATATGTATAAAATATAAAATATTTTTGACCCACTATATGATTATTTTAACCAAGAATTTATTTACTATATATTAAAAAGTATAAAATAAAATTTCAATCAAACATAGGTTTAATATGTGGGAGAGATCATTTTTATTATTATGTGAAAAAAAAAAAGTAGAAATTAATCTGCTTTGATTTTTTTCAAAACATTGTTTAAAATCTTATTACATATGTTATATATTTATGTTTTTTAAAATGAGTATACAACTTTAAAAGGGGAAAAAAATAATATGAACATTTTTAAAGCAATTTCAAGCTTGAACTTTTTAATTTTTGATTTCAACAAACTTTGTATTGCATTCAAGGTTGGGTTTTCACATAATGTTTGTTTCTTACCTTTGTGTGATAACTCCAACCTAATTTTCCTAATCTCTTTGAAGAAAATATAGAATAAGATTGTATTGTTTCACATATGTCTAAACCCAAAAAAATTCCCCCCAATAAAATATAAAATATTTTTGATAATACATGAATTATCAACAAATTTTGTCATATGATTAAATAATTTATAGACCATTATTTCTGATAATTTAAATGATTAACTATCAAGAGTTAGATAATCATTCATTTATTTAAAATAATTAATTAATCATTTGGCTTAACTTTATTTATTTGGATAATAAAAAGTTGGATCTAAAAATCAGATTGATTAATTTGATATTTGATTGATTAATTTAAGTATATTTTTGTTTTAATAAGTGATTGAAATCACTATTTAAGATAATTATTCCATGTTTTAGATTGCAAGTTTAGCTTTTTCATGAAAAATTCATACACCAAGATAAGTTTGATCACAATTGTCATTGTACTATTTGTTCCACAAGCAATACAACCTTTTTTCAAATTCATGAAACAAAATAAGAATCATGGTACTCCTAATCAACAACCCCAACCTCACACCTTTGTTAGCATATTGTTTTGAAATTAATTAATTATTTTGGAGTGACCTAAAATGTAAGTATTACATTTAGGGTAGGATCTTCACTTAAAGAGGCTTAAACCCCACATCCATACTTTCGGAATGGCCCAGAATGCAGGTATTGCATGTAAGGTAAGGTCTTCATATAGAGAGGCTTAAACCCCCCATGCGTACTTTTGGAGTGACCCAAAATGCAAGTATTGCATTTAGGGTTTAGTTATATCAAAATGACTTTGCATGTGCATATTGTGTTTAGGGCTAGGTCTTCACTTAAGGGTATCCAAACCATTTATAGGGGTCTTTTTGAAAGGTGGGTATTGCATTTAGGGTTGTTTTTTCATTTAAACTTGCAATACCCGAACTTATACTTATTTTTACCAACTGGATTTTTGGGCATTCATTGCAATACCTACATCCATACTTACATTTACCAACTAGAATTTTGGGGCATAATTGCAATACTTGCACTTGTACTTACTTTTACCAACTGGGATTTTGGGGCCTAGTTACAATACCTGCATTTAACACTAATTTTATCATTCTCCTTGTGTTTTTGCATTTCACACATTTTGTGCTTATTACTTGGAAACAATAATAACCTTTGTGCCATATTAGACTTCAGGTGTGTGTTGAATACATGATGTTCAAAGAATTTGGGCTATAGTTTCCTCCATACAAAATTGATTCTAAAACTAAATTCTTAGTGCCAATGGCAACAATTTTGATTAATAATTGAGACATTTGTTAAGGTAAAATGTTAGTTTTGAAATATATGAACCAAATTCCTATACACTAAATCATAAAGCATAACCCTACAAATCCAAATGATATTTTGTCATAAGCCTTATTACAACCCTAACTATACAAACCCCAATAAAAAAAGTCTTAATGATATATTCCCTAAACCCAAAAAACTATACAAGCTATACAAATCATATAATACAAAGTAAAAAAATTTAAAAAAACATAGGAAAAAGTTAAAAACCAAAATTCAAAGGTATTAAACTATAAATATTTATTAATTGAAAAAAATACATTACTCTTTAAAAATAATCAAATAAATTTCATACAAAACTAAAAGAGAAAATATGTTTTTTACTTTTGTATGATCTTTCCAACCTAATTTTTTCACTCTTTTTGAAAAAGATATAAAATATAATTATATTACTTCACATATGTGTAAACCCTAAAATTTCCCCCCCAAATTTAGCCTACTTTAGATTAATTACTATACATTTGTGAAAAATTTATTAATTAATTTATGTGTGTCAACCCTAAACCTAATGATTAAGTTAGTAGGATATGTAATTAATAGAGTAGCTAGGTCAGTAAGGTAGGTGGTTAGTACAGTAGCTAAGTCAGTAGGATAACTAGTTATTAGGGTAGCTGTGTTAGTAAGGGATAGTAAATAAGGTACCAAGGTTGGTGCAATACTTATGAAGGTAGGAAAGTGAGCAGGGTAGGTATGTGTGAGGTCAGGTCCAGGAAAAACGGCCAAGAACAAAAAGAAAAAAGAAAAAAGAAAAGAAAAAGTACAGTGGTCAGCAGCAAAAAGAAATGGACTGTGATGAACCCCATCCGGCACCGAATGAAAAAACGCAAGGCATCCAGTGGACAGAACGGCCAACTGGTGCATTGGTGGCTGCTGGTTCACTCCAGCCCCTTTCAGGCAGCCCTCAACGTGTGCACAATTCTCAACTGGTACTATATACTTGCTTCATAGAGCTAAAAATTAGTTGTGGACTTAATACCAAGAAAAGGCCTCAAAAGTCGATATCAGAGCAATACCATAGTACCTTACCACGTTTGGCATTCAAGGGTTGAATAATAAGAATAATATTTTTGAAAAAATGAAGTTCGATAACAAAAATGATAATTTTATGGAACTTTTGGCTTATTATGTAGAAAAAAAATGAATTATTCAGCTATTGTGACCAGTCATTGCACTTAATGTCGATGAAAAGATCTCATCAAAAGAAAATCATTACATGGATTCCTGTCTTCATCATATTTCTTGGTTGCAAGTAGCCTAGCAAGGTCTACACTTTATGGACAACTTAAGTGAGCTATGGTACACATTGGAGTTGTTGATGAGTATAAATAATTAATGGTGGCCCATAAATCACCTACTTCTTAGATATTGAGTAATGAAAACAAAGAAAATAATAGAGTCCTTTAGATATAACTTACACAATTATCTCAAGTTCTCAAAATTTTGGGATCAACACATAAATAATAGAGTTATTTTAAAAGTGTACCCAGTCCAACCCACCTTTTTTTTTTAATACCATATTCATTTTTTCATCCTCTCTTTGTTGTTATTCATAAAACTAATTTTTTTTTATCAAAAAACAAAAATGTCATGAGATTACTGAATTTTGCTATGATTTGTATTTAATGCAACTATGCTGACAGATATGCTTTGGTTCACTATCTCAAGATTTGCATTAGGAACCACATTTAAAACCAAACTTTTTTTAGCACTTATGAAAATAATTTTTAAAAATTTATAATCCTAACTATGGCATTTAATGCAAATTAATTAAACAATTCATTTGACACTTCAGCAGCCAGGTAATTTCGAAAAAAATTGGCATTTTAAAGTAATGTAATTATTGATGAACCTGAAAGAAGGTCTTACAACATAATGGTGAAGCATATTGTCAAATGGAAGCTCAGCAACAACAAAATTACCTACAAACAGTATGAAATTGGTATTACACCTCTGCATATTAAAATATGCACAAGATACCTTAACTGTACAAGGGCCAAAAAAATAAAATGACTACTTTTGATTCACCACCCATAATTCACCTATCTATTCACCTCTCATATTAATTATATGAGGTGCCTCCCAAGTTTTATTTTGATTTTGATTTTTGATTTTTTACAACAAGCCAATTTGATTGGCTCATCACTCAAAAAAAAAATGAAACAATTAAGGCTCCCCAAAACAGAAGGTACTGTTTTGAAATATAGAGTTCTTCCCCTTTGGCCCAACTATATAAGTGAAAGGAGGACAACATTTGCCAAAGCATATAGGATAAAAGTGAGGTGCTATGTAGAAGATGTTGGGTAACATATTGGGAACCTGATGGGAACTTAAAGGGAACATAGTGATAACACATTGGGAACCAGAGAAAAATGGAAAAATATCTTTCCTCTAACCCCACCACCGCCCTCTCAAAAACTTCAAAGGAAAATAAGCAAGGCACCTTGAGTGCTTGCTTGGGCCTTCCCATTGGCAGCATTCTCTTCCCAAAAGAGTTCATCACCATTTTTGGCCTGGGGTAATACCGCTTGCAAAGAACACCCTACCTATTAGTTGGCTCAAGCGGTGACTTTTAAAACACTCCGTCACTTTTATATTTTCATGTTTATAGGGGTGGGGATAGGGATATAATTTGACACTCTATGGTGGATGTGATAAACATTGAATCCATATACATTTTTTTCCCCAGATTACCAGATTTTTATGATAAGTTCCAGTATGTAGCCCAGAATATAGAAGGATCCTTTTTTTTCTTCTAGTTTCATATGTAGTCTGTAGCCAAATCTGGCTAAATCATCTTATGGATGATTGCATAATTGAGCTCCATCACAAAAATTGAAAAAAAAATCCTGGCGGGGGCCAAAGTAGGGGTGTGGGTAGAGATGCTAGATAGCATAGTGAGACCATAGTGTGATTCATATGAATTATATAGTTCATGTGTGCGGTCATAACTTTTTCTTTTTTGAAAGAGCCATATTCATTGGCCCATAAGCAATTTTTTGGGAACATTGATCAACTCCCCTCAATGGAATCACCTCTTCCCACCCCCAGTTTCAAAATAGAAACAAATGTATTCCCCAATAGGCTACCTTTTTAATTTATATACTTGAGAGTTGAACTTTGGGCAAACCATATGGGATAAAATTAAGGTGCTATTGGGAATGCCTTAAGGAACAGCTTGAGAACTTGGGGAACTTTAAGGGAACATGATGAGAACACATTGAGAACAAGGGCTAATGGGCAGGGCCACAAACTGTGGGACTATGCATAGTATATAAATTGTGTAGGGAAGTAGAGGAATTTATCAACTGAGGCTTTCATGAATTTGGGGTCATTTTGTCATTTTGACCCCCAAATGAATTTGTCACTTTGATTTGTCATGCAAATCAAATTTGTGGGTCCAATGATTTTGTCAAATTCATTTGTGGGTCAAATTTCATGAAATGGAAGCCTGATTGGTGCTTTGATCTTGAGACACTAACATGTCAGCCCTTATAAGCTGGGTACATAAATAAAGGAACGCCTGGCAAGGGAACAAGAGAAGAAGAAGGAGGAAAGGACTGAAGTTCAAACAAAAGAGATCACACCCGAAAGTGCAAAACCAACAATGGGGAGCCCCAAGAGGAGAAATCAAGAAACCTAGGATTAATTTAGGACCATTTTTTAGCAAGCAAACTTCTCAAAAGCAGGAAAGAATATTATTATTATTAATTTATTTTTTTAAGAAGAAAAATCGTAAAATGACCAAAAAAAAAAAAGAGGAAAAAAAAGGATCTTCTCTTTCTTGCGCACGAAGCTGTTCTGTGCTCCATAAAATTCCTTCCCACCAATATGATAGAATTGTCAGTATTGCCTATTAGGGTTAGGAATGGGTTTAACCCTGGGTGTGGGTGTTAAGTATGGGGGAAGGCATTGATTTTGGGTAGCATTTGACACTGCTTACATTTTTGTTCACAACTAAGTTAGTAATGCCTCCCCAAAAAAACCAAAGTCTTTTCCCATCTAGAATATTTTAATATTTTAGAGTATCTTGAAAGTCATCCTTTTGTTGGTAAATTTCACAACACAATGAGGAAAAAGAAACCAAAAAAAAACGAATATCCTGTCCCAGATGCTTTTTTTTTCCTGAAAAAAATCATTAAAAAAAAGAGAGAGAAATTTTGGTTTTGAAGAAATGTTGCCACTTTTGGATTGCTCGCAAAAGTTTGTCATGACATTGATGCTGTTTGGAGAAAACTTTAGAAAACATATTTAAAATCTACCTTGCAATGACACCTTCTCCTACTTCCAAATTTCTAATTTAAAGAATTATAACTACAAATTACACAGTTATAAATAAATAAATGAAACCAGTGGGTATAACTCCTGTTTGTAAAGTGAATATATGGATATTTCTACCAGGCGCTTTAATTCAATCTGCTAAAGAATGATTCCTCTTCAAGAATAGTGACTAAAAAGTGTGCACATTATTGCTTCAACTTCTCCAATGGAAACACTAATACCATAGAAATGACAGTTGAAGAAATCGATATACTATTGGTTCCAGGCTTGTATTTCACATAGAGTACTTATGGGCTTTCAGAAAATGGGTACAAAATCTGGGGTTGCAATTCAACAGGAAAGAAATATGAAAGTCTTCTGCACTGCTCTACCCATCCTAGTCCTTGCCACAACCCAAAAGTTTTTTAAAAATAAAGAAAGGGAAAAAAGAGTGCATCTTTCATTAACACTTCAAGTGAGGAGTCCAAGCTGAAGAAGAAGAAGACTGCTCCTGAGCATTGCCAAGATCCACAGATGACTTTCAGAAATGGCAAAGAAGAACTATCTATGTGGGTGTCGACAAAACACCCTTTTTGGTTGATCTAGCACCAAAATGTACAAGTGGTCATGACCCACAACATCAAAGAGTAAGTACCCAATTGCAGCACTGAATCATCCATCAGATCTAAATTCGGTTTTCACAAAACCTAAGATATCTGACAGAACTTCTGAAGTTCATTTGTAGTGGTACCATATCACTGGCTGCTTCCTTGCACTCCAGTTCTGTGCCAGCAAAATCCAGTTGGTCCTGTTAGTCCCTGTACAACCTCTACAGATCTGTGACAGGTGGGTCGCTTGTCCACAGCACTATACAAAGATGGCAAAACCCTGCACCCAGGAACCTATATTATGAAGAAAGTCGGGTGATCTGGGTGCATCTTGGTGTCCAGCAGCTTTCATGCAACTGGACCTGTTTCTCACTCGTCGAGGACTACCAAATGATTCCAGATCTTCAAACAAATCTCTTTGCCACTGAAGCTCTTCTGTGTCAAGAGACTCCTGGCCACTCCTTGATGAGTCATCTAATTCCCTGTTTGATGAGTAATCCAATTCCTTCATATTGTCACTCAATGGCATGACCGGGTGTTGTATGCAATCATCTGAGGGTTCAAAACCAGCTTGTCGTCTTGTATGGGGGTCGCCATCATCTTTGACTGAAACATAACTTTCAGCATCATTATCATTCTTTAAAACCTCTTCAGCAGCACAAGAGACTGGATTCTTGGGTATGGTGACTTCTAGTACCTCATTCTCATATTTTGCAACTGTGCCTTCTGGTACAGTCGACGCAGGTAATCGAAATCGCCAGAGCTCTACCTGTAGGAAAGGAAAAAGGCCAGAACAAAACTGCAACTTAGCTGCCAAGAAACTCATTTGATGGACAACAACAGATTTTCTAACAGTATCACATATTATCACTGGCCAAAAGAAGAAAATCGAGATTGCACACAACGCATCTCAGTTGCAATCAGAGTGATCTTCCAAGATGCAGCAGCACATCGACCTAGTAGTACCTCTGATGACTCCAGATCGGACATCAGTTGTCCACCCCTGCCGACCACCACCACCTTGATAGCACCAGGGACTATTTCCACCAGCTCTGCCTTCACTTCCTCGGCAATCAATCCTGGCTGAACATCACTTACCACAAACGTGAAGGCATTTCTGGATTCTCGCACCTCAACGACAGTGTCCGCATGGAAGGGAAGCTCCAACACTCTGTCGAACAGATGCGGCATACGCTTCAGTTTCTTGGTGAAACTAAGGAGCATCATGGGAGGAGGAGAGCTGCTCCCCGCCCTATAAGTAGCAGCGGCAGTGTTCACACAAGAATTTGCTGTCCATCTCTTCATATCCAAGAGATTCGCCTCCACTGTTGCCATTTGTGATCGGGCTATGGCGCGATCTCAAAACTACAGCCGGATGCACGGTCGATACGGCGGCGAGAAATGAGGATTCCTCTACATTCTAGATCACAGAGAAGCCTGCCAGCAACGAATAATCCCGTCTTTCACACACAGATCAAGACGAGGGAACAAGAACGCCGCGTCGCTGTGAAATGAGCAATGACACTGCTGCAGTAGAAGTGGCGATCTTCGCTAGTATTGCTTAGGTGTGCGGCCGCATCATAACATCCTCGTCGCGATTGTGTAGCAAGCGACCGTAACAGAAACACACACATCCAGACTCCGGCGCTACAGTAATCGGAAGGCCGTCGACATGATCTCCAAAAAAAAAAAAAAAAAAACCGATTCCGCGGGCTTCTTCGAGAAGAAACTAGTAAGAAGGAATTACATAGCTGCTGCTGCAGCAACTCTGAAAACGTCCTAGGGCTCTTTGTTTTCAGTCTCGTGCCCGTGATCAACGATATTGTGGTTGTCGATCAGAGAGAACCTTGCATGTCAAACACACAAGAACGCCATCCTCCTCCGTTACCACTGACACAGATCAGCCGGCGCACACAGGGCGGCACTTGGAACACACACACACACACACACACCACGCAAAATCCGGAATATCACACTAATCCCGGCTTCTTTCTTTGGTGCAAATTAGGTACCTGAGAGCAGCAAAAACCTAGTGTATACACTCCAAATTTTGCAACACTTTTTGCTTCCGAAATGCCAAAGGTATACACCAGAGATACACAACCGCCAGCAACACTTCAATCAGCGCAAGGCAAAAGCCTTTCTGAACACAACACTTCTTTTGTCTCCGGGCGCTAAGAAGAACAACAACAAGTATTCAGACAAAACAAAAAGCCAAAGCCGGGAGAGAAGAGCGCATCCTTTGAGGCCGCATGCACACACAGATCCACTCACCACAACTTGCACAACAACAACGCCACTACTCTGTGTCTATCCGAGAAAAACCTTCAAGAAAACGCCGAAAGCAAACCGTCACAACAAAAGGTACAAAGCAAGCATCACAAGAGAAAAAAGAAAAAGGAACATTACAAAAACTTCGCAGAGATTCAAATCCTTCCCCCAAGAAAAAAAACCTAGAAGTAACTAATTTTTAAAAAGAATTCTCGAATGACACTGCGGTGCAGGAGAACTAATAAGGACGCAAAGACGACTCCGAAGAATGCTTCGGAACGTGAAAATTTTGCTTTGCGAGCGAGAGAGGGGACACGAGAAAACACCGCAATCCACAAACTTCTGAGCGACCGAGCGACGAAGGTGGTCGCTACAAACGAATGTCCGTGCGAATGGGGGCAGGCGACGTTCCCACTGAACGAGTCTTTTTTTTCCAAACCCATTCCCCCAACCCCCACCACCACCCCGTAAGTTACACCCCCCTCCCCCCCCTCCCCAATTCCTTCCAAAAAGAAACCAAAACTTTAAGTCTATGCCCCCCAAAAAAAACATTGCACCACAACCCTGAGTTTGGTCATGCACGGGGTGAGATTTAAAAACCTGCAAAAAAAAAACATTAGCATTCAATGAGGGTGAAACTTAAAAAAAAAACATCAAATTTGGTGGTAAACCGAGTTTCATCCCGTCTTTCCTTTTTCCTGAGCGCCTCCACTGCTGCTACATATATTTTGACTACTCTTCCCTGTACACCTACTATAATTAATCTCTGTACATTGAATGCTGAGTTTCAGCATTTCATACTGAGATTTAATAAAATTTCATTGCTTTGCGGATACTACTGAAAGAGGGGATAGGGGATGAAAGAAGGCCCAAAGACAGGGTGACTTTAAGGATAACTCTACTATATTCTTGAGAAACCTACCTTCTGTCGCCACAAAATTATGCTTTGTAAGGCTACCTCTAAATACACTACGAATCCTTTCATTGGTCTTTTGTCTTTAGGGAAGTAGAATTTTCATTTTTCAAATCGCTATATTTCTACACAAGATTGAGGGGTCCATGTTGCTATGGTCAAGGGTCAATTCCTATTGGTACCTTAAAGGTTTTGGGTTATCTTGTCGGTTGGGGTCCCCCTCATCACTAATGTTGAAGCCTTTAAGTTGACAGGGGAAGTAAATATTTTATTTGCCTTGCCTACCAAGGCAAGGATATTTTGTTTAGATTCATTATAGAGTATAATAGCTTAAGGGGTTTTGGCCCCTAGGTAGTAGGTCTATTTTTATATGAGGATTTTTGATAGATGGTATTTTGGCTTGTGTTGAAACTTGAGATTAGTTATAGAGTTACATATATCTTAAAGGATTTTGGTTTCTTTTTTAGAGGATTTTTTGAAGACTATATTTTTGAATGATGAAATATTTGAGTTTCCATAATTCTTCTTTTCCCTTAAGATACTTTTCAATGTAAATGGCAAGGTCACAGTGTCACACACCCCTTGTTTGTAGCTTGTGTTGAAGAATTTAAGCCTATAGGGTAGAAAATATTTTATTTTTTAAAAACATTAAATTTCTACATGTAATTGAGGGTTCCATATTGCTATGGTCATCCATCAACCTTAGCAGTTTCGGGTTTATCTTGCTCGTTCAGGTCCCCTTTTGACATTAATGTTGGAAGTGGGTAAATCTATTAGCTCACATATACCCATGGGTATGTAAAAGAATAAACAAATTCCCTATTCAATTAATAATTTTTATCACCTTTTTATTGTCCTACTTGGTTGGTAAGTAATTTTTATATATTAGACATTTATATTGTCGGGGTGATATATGCTTCAGATTTACCCTTACATGACTCTAAGTAATGTGTTGGTGGCATGGCACAGGATGTAAGCATGGCTGCACTTCTCACCACCACATCTTACATGTTTATTTTTTATTTTCCATTTGATGCAAATGTGTGTCATGTTACATATAATGAAATTGTGTTCTAATTAATTTTTGAATTGAAGTTTCTTATGAGAAAATGTTAAGTGTTAGGAATTAGTTATGTGTATTACTATTGAAAAAAGAATAAAATGCCTCTCGTAATCAATGATTTTTTTGGTGACAAAATTTTATCATTTTGAAAAAAAAATCCTGGCAAAAATGCCAGTTTTTTAAAATCTATAAACCAACCAAAATCCTCACAATTGCCTACAATATGCAAAGGGTGCTTAAGATTTCCTACTTTCATCATTTGAATATTGCCAAATTCAGCTAAATATGATTCTGAATGATCATCACTTGAGCGGCATCACAATTTTTTTTAAAAAAATTAAATTTGTTGTCTCTCATCCTTTCAAATAATGTTTGAAAACTTCAAGAATTTCCATTTTTACTCACATGACAAACTTTGAAAAAAGGGTAAAGATATACCCTTACCCTTTTCTCTTATAAAAAGGATAAATGATGGTCTTTAGTCTTTACTCAGACTGAAATTCTTTAGTAATTTATATACCCTTACCCTTACCTGGATTGAAATTTTAAACACACATATGCCTTTACCCGGCTGATATATAGTTT
Organism: Sphagnum tenellum; assembly: GCA_963921925.1. Lineage (NCBI taxonomy): Eukaryota > Viridiplantae > Streptophyta > Sphagnopsida > Sphagnales > Sphagnaceae > Sphagnum > Sphagnum tenellum. The sequence continues at coordinate 8,673,138 of OY998152.1, read as the reverse complement.
TGGAAATTTTCATATACCCTTTGTGTGGCTGATATATTAAAGTCATTATACTCACCCAACACTGGTTGGAACCTTTGGTCTTCGGTTCGTTCGTTTATTAACGGAATCCTAGTGAATGAAATCTTAGCTTGGCTACCTTTCTTGATAAATATTTTGTCTCTCCTTATATGGAAAATTTAGGTCTCCAGTTCCTTTCCATAACCGATTTCGTTAGGTTTTGTTGGTGTTCTGTTAGAGTACTTTTGCAGATTTTGTTTTGGATGGTGGGACAGGCAGACATCTCCAGGTTTTCCTTTTTGTTTTTCTAGTTCCAATTGTGGGACAGGCAGACATCTCCGGGTTTTCCTTTTTGTTTTTCTAGTTCCAATTGTAAATGTAAATCAACAGTGGAAAACACTCTTCTTGTGTTAATCAATGGTAGGGATCACACCTCGGTTGAACCCACTATGATAAGTGTGAACCAGGGGGGTTTTTTTTTCCTCAATTTTGTGATGTAGTAGTAGTCCCAGTGACAACCATCCACAAGAGGAAGAAAGAGCCCTTGTGTCTAAGTATGGCAACTTTTGAGTTTTTCTCAGAATAGAAATAAAAGGCATCTTAATCAAAGAAAATTTGTTGCATAAATATCAATTTTCCACATACCAAAATTTGGGCTCAACAGACCACCACCAACTTGCCCTACGGATTCAGTGCCTTCTAGTTGAAAGCGAAATATTTCACCATGCAAAAATCTACTGTAGCCTAGGGTCAGTTTCCACATTGATAAAATGGATAATTATTTATTTTCAAAAAATGAATTCTTTCTTTTAATTTTGAAATTATTATTATTTTCATCCTCTACTATAATATTGTGATATGAGTGGTGAAATGATTCAGAGTGTAGTCTAAGATAATTACAATGATTTTCAACCTGTCAACTTCAATTTTCACAAAATTTCATTTCACTATTTTAAGGATTATTTAATGACAAAACTGAGCTTAGGGTAAAGTAATCTTCAAAAAAATCCTCTAAAAGGAACCAAAATCCTTCAAGATATTTATAACTTTGTAACTAATCTCAAGTTTCAACACAAGCCAAAATATCATCTTTCAAAAATCCTCATATAAAGATAGACCTATTATTACCTAGGGGCCAAAATCCATTAAGCTATTATACTCTCTATAAACACAACTAAACACAATATCCTTGCCTAGGTAGGCAAGGCCAACAAACTGGTATGTAGAAGTCTGTGGGGGCAGAGTGGTGTTGGCGAGCATATGACCCCGAACCAACTCACCCCAACAAACTTAGCTTTTTAAAATGTATGCTTTGATGATTTATAATTTCAGAGTCTTATCCGACTGCACAGTGCTGAACCCATCAAGGACACAAACAACAAATGAAAAAAAGTGTCCTTTTCTAGGGTACCCCAAACTTTAACCTATTCGAACCCCCTTTCTTTGTTAGAAAACCCTAGTGATGACAAATTCTAGTGTAGTTACTTGTCCTTCATGTATTGGGTTTTGCCATCTTATCATTCCGCCAATCCCACAAATTCTACTCAAGCCACTCATCCTTCATGTATAGGGTTTTGCCATCTTCTCATTCCACCAATCCCACAAATTCTACTCAAGTTGCTCGTCCTTCACGTATAGGGTTTTGCCATCTTATCATTCCACCAATCTTAACACACCATTTATCTATCCTATGAGGATAATCTCGTAGGGCACAACCAATAGGGAAATTTTAAAGACATTATTATTTAACTGAATATTATTTGGGAGGACCATGATCGGTGTCTTTTTTTTTTCCCCGATTTGTGAAGTATGTGGTGGGTTCACGATCATGGGCACGAGGACTTAGCCAAATTTGGCTAGAGGTCCGAGAGGGAAGTAGCTAAGTTTAGGATTCCTCCTATAATTTGGCTATATGTGGGAACCCCTACTCTAAATATGGTGAATATAGATTTTATTTTTTTCCCTCATGATGAGTCCACTTGGACCCATTTTTTCAAGAAAAAACCCCCTTTGTACCTTTTGCATCTTTCTTTGTCTTTTCTTTTTTTTGTCTTGTCAGGTGTCAAAAAAATCACCCCCCCAAACATTGACCATGAGATTCATATTTTTTCCATTTTTTCTGTCTGAAAGAGGCCCTGATTGAGCCTATTATTACATGATGGAGTGGCCTCCCAGCCTATGAGGTTTGAGGGGTTCCTTTCTGGAACAGGCTCTGCTGGGCCCTTTCCGTAGTGCGTACCATAGCCTAGGGTCAGTTTCCCCATTGACAAAATGAATAATTTCTTTTCCAAAAAATAATTCATTTTTTAAATATGAAATTATTTGAATTTTCTATGGTCTATTATGATATTGTCGCTTGAGTTGTGATATTTTAGGATTTTATTTGGATTCATTGCATTACTTACCTTCGAAAAAACCATTACCATATGCTCTTGAAACCCCTTTCAATTTAACTTTTGATTTACATTATAAAAATGCTTTGAATATATTTTAAATGTATTTGATTGATTTGATTATATTTTTGTTACCTTTTGATAGGATGTTTGAAATTTCATGTGATCATTTTTAAAATGTCAATTGCATAATTATTCTTCTTCATGTTGAAAATGTGTCATGCTTGTGTAAACATTTTCATTTCCACACATTTAACCATTTTATAGTCACATAGAATGTGTAAAGTAAATGATGAAATATTTATCCCAGCCCTTGCCTTGCAAATAGGGTAAATGTTGATCATTTACATTTACTTGGTCTGGAATTTTTTTTAAACCTATTTACTATTAACCAGTTAATATATTGATTGATATTTTTATTTACCTTATCTAGATGATATATTAAAATAAATATATTTTATCAACATTAGTTACCACAAATGTTGGGCAATTTTAAAAGAACCGCCAAGTTTGGTTTTTAGAAAAGCTTGTAAAAATCAACATGGTTTTTTTTTTTCCCTAATTTATTAGATTTATTAAATTAATCCTATAAAAATCTAAACAAGGTTACAAAATATTGGGGAAAAAAATTTCAATTGGTTTTCAAAGTGCTAATTCTCACACATTTCATATTGATTAGTTTTCACAAAATAATTAACAAAAGTTCAATTATTTTTAACAAAAAAAATATTTTAAACATAACAGAAAAAAAACTGAAAAAAATATAAAGAATTTTATTCTTCCAACATTGTGTATGTTTGCAACTTCATCATCATGTTCAAATGAACCTTTTATATTTCTAACAATTTTTCTAAGTCTAGATCCCTTTCAATTAACTCCACCAAATTGCAAAATGATTTACAATGAACCCTAGGATCATTTGCTCACAAAAATCAACTTTTTAAGATTGTCTAGTTGTAAATGACATCTCTTTAGGTTAGTAAATATGTCCACACACAAAAAAATCCTCTTGTTTCAATTTGTGATTTTATAATGTACGATTGGCCAAAAAACCAACAATAAAAAGCAAGGCTTTATATTTCCCCCACCATTGAAAAAGAGATTTGATTTCATTGGGATCCACTTGGTAAATCTAAAAATTAACAATTTTTTAGTGATAAGTTTTTTCATTGCTTCTTTTGTGTTGATAATCTATTCAAATATATGAAATCTTCATCAACTACGTCTTCTACATAACTAACGTTACATTATACCACTAGATGTAAATGATGATAACACTTTAAAAACATAAAATACAAGAAAAATTGTCATATTCCTCAACAATAGTGACACATTCTTCATGACCAACAAAATAGGATACTAAATAAAAACTATTAAACTTAAGGTGTAACATCAAAAGCAACATGTGATGAGCTTTTTTTCACATTTTCTTTTTTTTAAAAGAAAGGATTCCAAAACACCACAAACTTCCCTTGTGATGTTACAAGCAAATAAAGTCATTTTCCAAATCTACAATGTGTTTATTAATAAAGTTTTCCAAGGTTTCAACAACAATTCAAAAATGACCCTAGTATTCTAATCATCGTCAATCAAATTGCAACATATTAGAAAGCAACTAGTTGCCACTAGATTGGTTCAAAACACAAGCATTCATGACAAGAGATAGTCAATCCACAATTATGTGCCAAGTAGGAAGAGGTGGCACTATCCCAATCTTTTTTACAATATTTTGTCTACTATAGCAAAAGACAATAAGATTTTTGAATTACAAAATCTCTTGGAGATAATGATTTTGATAACAAACATGCAATAAAAAATATACATGTAATGTTAGAATTTACAACGAATGCAATTTAGAATAAAATCAAATTAAAAAAATTTAATAGTAAAAGCTTCAAAACCTATTGTCTTCATAGGAATACTTAATTTTCTTGGGCAAATAATAGAATTTGCACAAGCCTTGTTCCATTCCAATCACTATTTTCCATATTTTTTATGCCAAGTTAACTAATTTTGTATACTTGATTAAAACATATTTGAACATTTCTTGTTAGTTATAACATATTAGCACGCTTTAAAGAAAGAATTGTCAAAACAAATACTTTGAAAGCTTTCATCCAAATCTAAAACTTGGCACCTCACATTAAATTTTTATGTAATTGTCATAATATTCAAATTTGATCCATCACTTTTAACATAGAAATTGAATTTCTTTTCAACCCATATTGATTAATCAATTTTGTCAAATTGTTGGCCAAGAAGGCTTGATTGATAATTTTTGTTGCTTCAAAATAAATCAATAGTTATTTGTCTGAATTATCAATAAAATCCTAGGAAATCAACGACAAGAGCAAATATATCATGTGCCCCTTAGAAATTCATAAGTCAACACTTGTTATTGCAAAAATGTAATTTGCCAATTGAGCCAAAAAAATTATTTATCTTTAATTTTTTCCATTAAGTTAAGAAATGTTTTTTGGAATGAAATAAACTTGAGGACATTAATGCAAGACCAAATGTTTGAACTAAATATTTTTCACAAAGTACAAGAGCAATTGATTCTTCACAATCAAGGGCCAAGTTCTTGCAAAAACAAATATTGCACATCATCCTTTAAAAATATGTATTTGACACTAATAAAATTTAATATTGCATTGTCATACACATTAAGCATTTTTATCATTAGTTGTCTTTCCACATTTCCTTTCAATAAACTATTGATTTTATCATTTTGAATTGTTTTACAATATCATTGTGGTTCACATTGACATGTTTTTTTTATTAGTTCTACCACAGGTCTTATAACATGTTATTTTTTAAAAATCTTTCTTCAATGCTTGGATTAGGTACATTCACAAAATTGATGTTATAAATGATATATCTCAAGATTTGAGGACTCCTCTTTCAACAACTTTCCTATCATTAACATAATAAAAGGTCCAAAATAGTGAATTTTTGTTATGCCCTTTCCATATTTTCCTTGAACATGTCATTTTCAAAAATTCATTTGCATTTTGTTTTTCCATTTCCTTCTTTTTTGTTATTTTTTGTCTGGAGACTTAGATTATTTTATAGTCCTTCCACAATTTCTTATTCCATAGTTGTGTCATTGAAGTAATTTTCATTTTCAATTATTATTATATTCCCATTTTCATTTTGACTACATCATTTTCCATAAGAAAAATATACAATAGGGTGGAGAAATTAAAACAAATGTATGTTTTGCCAAATGATATGTGCATTGGAAATCAAAAAATATATATATTAGCATTTACAATGAAAAAATAACTCATTTTTCTCTCCTCTTTTCGTCATAGAAAAAGAAGATGCAATGTACAAAATATAATGTATTTAAAAAATAGCATAGTGTATGAAAAGTAACCCTACACACAACAAAGAAACAACTTGAAAATGATTAATATACAAAAATATGTAAATAAAAAAAACTTCAAACACAAATACATGCAGAATCGAAACAAGTAAACAAACACAATGAAACACCACAACAACAACAAAAACAAACAAAGGAAGGAAAAGAAAGAAAACTTAACTTGAAAAAACTTGAGCTTGAAAAAGCTTGGAGCTTCAAGCTCCTTTTCCTAGATCTACACAAGGTACGGAGGAGGGGGGCCGAAGGTACCAATTTGAAATCAATGATACAAAACGATGATGAAACAAACAAGAATAAGATATCAAAAAAACAACTTAACTTGAACAAAAAGATGAATAAAAGTGTGATGAAACAAACATGATGAGATGAATAAAAATAGGAACATGATAAGACAATCAACAAGACCATAACAAAAGAGGTAGGAGTGCATCAAGACTTAATGTGACAAGCAAAAAGACATTGTTTTCATAATGTTCAAATGTTACATTAATGTTAACATTACAGTACTCAATGTCACATCAAAATAAAATCAACTTAGGTGAAAACCTAGGTCGGGCTACTTGGGCCAAATTTAGGGCAACTAATATTTGTGTCATTCAATTGTCTTAAACCTTGTGGTAACCAATATGACATTTGATTATGAGAGTCCAATAATGACCAAAAAGTGGCTCAAATTTGGTCGTTGGATCAATGGTGGAAATCAATTCACATCAATTAGACAAGTGAAACTTTATGGGTGGTGACTACAAACTTTCTAAGCATAGATTGAGAATTTTGTTTAAGCAATGACCAATTTTTTTCTAATGCTCAACTTGATGATCAAAAAATCAAATGACAAAAAAAAATTGATCACCAAAACTTGTCCAAAAAAATGATTGTCATCAAAACAAAATGTCAACATTTGACTTGAAGAATGAAACTGACACATTTGGATGGACGTCAATTGACGACCAATGCAAAATGTGCACATAATGTCATTTCTGATAACCTTATAAAAAACATGAACGCAAAACATTTAATAAGGGTGCAATGAAATAAACAAGAACAAGACATGACACCACAAAACGTAACAAGATGAAAATTAAAAAAATGTGACGAGATGAATAAAAGCAAGAGCAAGATGAGATGAGCAAAAGTAAGAGTGCAATGAGATGAACATGAACTAGAATGATGGTGACAACAAGCAAGAACAACACCACAACTTACAAGAAGTGACGAGTGAAAAACAAAAGAGAAGATGACAAAAAAAGGAGAAGGAAGGGGGAAAAAAAAAAAGTGACAATGCAAATCACAAAACAACAATGCAACAAGCTCACAAAAGATAAAACACAAAAGACAAAAAGAAATGAAGTGAAGCCCCCAAGATGAGTGGCAGTTTTTTTGTCTTCATGGAGAGGGGTAAACCCTATTCTTTTAATTAACCCTAACTTGAAACCCTAAGCTTATTTTATTGTAATATCATGACAAAGTTTTTTTATTATAAAAGATCATAAGGACCAGGTTTCAAGGGGCCGGTTCTCACTCTAGTGAGAACATACAAGCTAGGGTTTCAAACAGGGTATCAGCAAGGTGATACTCGACGATAGTCAAGGTGAGAACTGGCTTGAAACCATGGCCAGTTTTCACCTTTTTTTTGTTCTGATACCTGCCCAACACTGGTGGTAACACTGGTTACCACCTAACATAAGAGTGCCTGGCCCAATTAGGCTCGCTGTGTTCCTAGGTGGAATGGGTTTTCTAGGCCCATTCCATAGTTAAAACTCTAAAACTCTAGTGTGGTATTTTGTCCTCTTTGGTTTTCTCATAAACAAAATTTTGTAGGGTTTAGGGTTTAGGGTTTACTCTTTGGGTTGAGTCTATGTTACAAATTTTCCTTAATACAAATTAACTCACTAAGGTCTCTCTTTCTCTCTAGGAACACCATGTGGGGTTAGCTGGGGGCGTGCCGGGGGTGCATGTACTGTGCTTTACTTCATTGCTCTACTTTGATTTGTCCCTTGTTTCAGGATTCAAACTGAACTTTATTCCAAAGTGTTCTGGAAGAGGGTGGGAGGTTGTTTTTTATCTTTGGGTGTGGATCCCTTATAGGGACTTGAATCCGTGCACAAAAATCATGACACCTAAAATAAACGCAAAGACCAAAATAAAATACTTGAAATCAGAGTCCCGTAACCAAAGGAATGACAAAGAAAATAATAATAATAATAATACATATAGATATATACTAATATTTAATGGATTGTGGAGTAGGTTCAGAATTATTCTTTACTTCTTTACTCAGTAATGCTAGAGATAAAGCCATGTAAAAAGTTAAGGTTTGCATACTTCATGGGTCATTTTTGACTTTGCTTTTGTGACTGCATCCCAACTTCTTTGCCTTGAATTGGGGCTATGATGTGCATTGGGTCATCAATTTTAACTGTTTTTAGAACACGGGGGGGCATTGGACACGACTCCACCCGACCCACCCCCAACACCTCCCCCCCCCCCTCCCCAAGATGCAAAACATTATCTCTCCACCAAGCTTATTGTCCTTGTAAGATGAAGGTCAAAGAGTGACCTAATTCATCAAAATAAAACAAATTGTGAAGTGGAGATGACACGTCTGTCCCCAAGCTGCAAAAAAAGCACGTCTTTTTGCACTTAATGTATTCATGCAAGGTACAGGACTAAAGTGCCAATAGCTTGTCAAAAGAAACAATTTCTAATATAGGGAAGTGGAAATGACTCACGAAGATTCACAACATGTCTTTACATGTAAAATACAAAATTTACAAATTCAGAATATCAAATTCAGCTTAGTCCTCAATTACCATAGGTGGCTAAATTTTGTGCATAAGGTGGAGCGGATTTGATGACTTTTGAAAACTCACAAGTGGCTATGATGGCAAGTCAATAATTCCAATTGTTCATAGAGTGGTTACAACCAAAATAATCATGATTAGAAAGCAATGGCCACATGTGGGTTTTAAAGGACTATATTTCGTGCCGTGCAGTCATATGCAGAAAAAATATTTGCATCATACATAACCACTCATTACACAAATAGAATTTACATGTAATTTAATGTTTAATGGAATTTTATTACAATTTAAAGAAAATATTAAGATATCATGTGTATAAAAATGAATAAACATTCAAGTTCCACAAAATTATTAATTATTTGTTATCACTTGATATGTTGTAAACTAGAAATTTGATCTACATAGAAATAATAAATTACATGTATTAAACATAAACATAATTTATTACAAATTTATATTTCATAATTTTCTTAAATTTTATTTTAAAATTAAATTTTACTATCTATATGCATACAACAAATATTTACGTCATACATAACCATTCATTTTATACAAATAAAACTTACATGTAAATTAATATATTTATGAAGGTAGGTAGATTGTTTTGTTTTGTCACTTTGAGATCTCCCAAACCAAAGTGCATGCAATGTTATTATATCTTTGCAAACCTATCAATGAGCAGGGATACATTGACTTGGGTTGAAATTTCTTGGAGTTACAATGGTTATTGATTATTGAACCATTTTCTCAATAAACATTAATAAAATCATAAATTAAAACTACATTGGAATCCAAAGGTGTACTAAGTTGGTGTTGTTAGGATGGAGTTGCTAAGTTAGATTTAATGAAATTTATTTCAAAATTTCCAAACTTGAAGTGTAGAAGATATTGAATTTTGTTTTTGAATATTCAAATTGATTACAAAAAACTAGGTTTGGAAAGGAAATTGAATTGATTGTGTTCACACTCGGGGCCAACAACATTGGGTTATGTTATCTATCCATGAAGGAAGGTAGTTTGTTTTGTTTTCTCATATTGAAATCTCCCAAACCATGGTGTTTTACACTATGCTATGGGACTTATCATAAAAAAGCTCTTAATGAATAAGGGTGCATTGACTTGGTGTAGAATATTTGGAATTATGGTGTTTTATTTTATTTTCATTGAAAATTAAATAAAACCAAGATTGAAAATTATATTGAAATTTGGGGGTGCTCTTGGTATTATTGGAAAACCTTCACCAAGTCGGATTTAATAAAGTTGATTTTGTAATTTTGAGACCTGAAATGTGAACAATATCATTGAATTTTTAGTGGGTATTGTTATTGGAAATTCTTTTTTTTTGTAAAAAGGGGTTTGGAAGGAAAAACCAATTGAATGCATTCACACTTAAGCCAATGACTCATAATACAATAATGTTCAATGAATTTTTATCACAATTTTGAACAAATATTAAAATATCATGTGTATAAAAATAATAAACATTAGAATTTCACAATATTACTAATTATGTATCATTATTTGATATGTTGTAATGATCTACATAAAATAATATATTATGTGTATTGAACGTAAACATATATTGCAATTTTTTCTTAAATTTTATTTTGAAATTGAAGTTTAATATTTATGTGCACAAAAGAAACATTGGATTATAAAAGTGAAGTTTACATGTAATTTAATTCGATCATAGTTTAATATTAATATTAAAATGTTATATGTATAAAGTTGAAGTTGCCTATTAATTGTTTAGATTACTTAAAAGAGACAATCACAATAAAGTTTCAATGTCGTGACTTTATACCAACTAGAGAACCTTAGGTGCCAAGAACATTTTGAAAATGGCCCTTCAGATGAAACATCTTTCACATTGTTTACTAACAAAGTTGGGTGTTCAATTTGGAGACATTGTTGATGTCGAGAATATTCAGCAAATGACCACTCAATTGAAAAAGGCTTTGAATTATACACCAATATAGTAGACAAGTTAACTTAATTGGTAATTGTCATAATTTTATTTAATTTTATAAAAAAAATCCTAGTTGCAAACATTGTGTAATTGAATTTTTTTGGTTAAAAAAATGGGGTTTTCTACAAGTGGGATCTTCTAGAGCACCTAAGTTTTTTTTTTAAAAATGAAAGTTCAAGAAAGATGAATAAATGATTGAAACATACCTTGAACTTGGAGGTCTCCTCTTCAATAGACTCCAAGACCTTTGAGCTATCTTCCCTCTCTTCCTCCTCCTTTACAAAACAAGTCACAAAAGACTTTAATATCTATGGACAACATTATTTATAAACTCCTTCACACATAAAACCTTTTGAAGAAAATTAATTTTTTGTTCATCATACCGAAAGTTGAAGGTTCGATCACTTTGTACTCTCGCCACAGCCCCTTCCAAAATGTTTTGATCCAAGTTCCTAAGGTGGAAAACAATGATTTTCCTTATAAATTCAAATCCTATAACACATTCCATGTGATTTTTATAAAATTAAACCCTCGTCTACCTTCAAAATTGATTTTACCATACCTCCATGGACTTTTCCATTTCCTAGGAAAAATCAATTTTCTTTCTCCCTTCTAACTTTTCAATTTCCTTCACACAAAAAACGTTTTGGGTGTTTTAGCACATTTGATATTCTGAATTTGTAAATTCTAGGAAATATATCTTACATTGCAAGAGGTCTTTCATTTGTTGCTTGTGAGCCCTCAAAGGGAGTCCTCGAGTCTTCTTTGGTGCCATTGTGGTTCGAGGTTTCATTGCTTTTGTTGGCATCTAATTGTGTCTACATCAACCTTTTTCCTTCTATGGAACTCTCTTTGCATTCTCAATTAGTTTCCACATTTCACAAATAATATGCATCCCTCTATCTATAAGGTATTTATATCTTTTGGGATTCTATTGCTTTTGATTAAAACCTTTGGTGCTATATGATGGGTTGTCTTTTGAAAGGACCCAGTGTTAGAATTATTTTCATTTTTTCCATGGAAAACATTCACACCAGAAATTACAATAGTTATAGTCAATCAACACAAAGGGGTTTCAATAATTGAAAATAGATAATGAAAATTTATAGAAAAGTTTGTTAGGTCCAAAAAAAAACTAATAGTTCATTGGAACAAAGTAAAGTCTAATTATGTTTGCCATCCTAATGAATTCAGATTATTGGAGGAGGGTATGATCAATGCAATGGCTAATCAAATATTATTTACAAATATGGCGGAGCTATTAAATCTCCTCCCAACTTTGGACATATTATCAGGCATTATTTTGTGCTGGTAGGAATGATCATAATATACATCCATGCAATCTCACAATGGTTATTACTCCATTTTGAATATTGAACATTAATGTTGTCATTGCATATACTTTAAAGCAACATACTATCCCTTGCGTATCTCCTTATTGGTCAAGAAACAATTATGATTTTTTGATTGGATAATATTTTGTGAGCTTATAGCCTTGGGTTTTTCCCAATGTTGTAAACCATCCAATTTTGTAAACAAATTACCTCCTTTTCTAGTTGTAAATTTCTTGTTATGATTATCATGTTATTGGGTTTTTATTGCAACATGGGCCAGAAAAACTTAGAAATGCATTATTTTTTTGTGGCCCTCACTAATCGTTTATATTGGGACCAACCATCCTTGTTGGATTCTTTGCACAAGGTTTGATTGGTGGATTTTATCCCACCTTGCACACTTCAATTTTGCATGTTCAACTTTTGTATTTCAAACCTATAGTGAGTTTCCCTAACACCGCCTCTTTTAAGTTTTTGGAATTTTGATACGAAATAATTGTTGAAAATTGAATATTGCTTTTCCACTAGTTGCCTATAACATATATCATTGTCCTTTGTCTGATATTTTTTTAAAAGTACATCATGTGGGCTATCTAGGTTCTCTTACTTATTTCCTGACATCGTCTATTTTTTCCACATTTCATTGAAATATGATTATTCCCAAACAATTATCATATCGCCAATTGGCAGTTTTCTTTCCATAACCTTCAAAGTCCACATTATGGTGTGCTTTGAATTGATTTGTGTATTTTCTTTCCAAAGGTCCTCATTAATGTCGTTCTAAGGGGTTTCCCATATCTTTTTGGAAGCTTTTATTGAAATTGGTCATCATGTTGAAGTTGTATTCTAATGGATTTTTTTTTTTCCTTTGCTCCATCATGTTATGCCAACCCATTCCTTCATAACAACTTGCAATGTGACGTGTTCCTAAGTTCTTTAATAGACTCAAATGTGAGTCTGAAGTGAAAACAACATGAGAGCAAGGAGTTGGGGACACGTTCTTTTGTTCGTAGCACTTTGGGGGTAGAGGGGCGAGCTGGAGCTCCGAGGTGGGACTAGGAACAATAACAAACACTTAATCACTCACATATATTCACACAAAACCAAACAACAAGTTGGTTAGTGCATAATTGAAGCACTTTTGGTGTTAGAATAAGCCACAGGACTCACAAGACTCACCACAACCCAGACTTGGGGGAAGCCACCACCTTCCCCCTTATAATATACTATGTGCCTCTCCACGAGGCCCACATCCAAATGGCATTTTGTCTTGAGACTCCCAAATGGGAGTCTCGAAATTCTGAAAATTGTGACTTTCGCAACTTTGGGGCCCCATAATTTTGTGTGCAGACCTTTGATTAAGATGAGGTCCGAAAAAAAGTTGTAACCCTCGTCAAAAGCTTTCCAACAGTATATTGCACGCCACTTGCATGCAAGGAAATCGGGTTGATTGCCGACTTTTAGTGGTTGGGAGTCAAACTTCCAATTTGGCTTTTGACCTTTCTTTTGGCCATAACTTGTGTTTTTAAGTGTCCAAATGGGTCATGTGAGCCCATTATAGACATCTAAGTTTCAATAAATTTTCAATGATATAAAGGATTTCCACAATCCAATGGGTTTGGACCCTTACAATCACTCCCTGAAGATTTGGGAGTCCATCGGGACTCCAACTCTCAAAGTGGGAGCTCACTTGGGAGTGTGAGGGTTCATTCTTTCACACTCTCCCACACTCCCGAGAGTATAAGATGCGCCTCTTAGGCTTCCCTCTTGTCCCGCACTCTTGCAAACCCTTGCCTTGGTCACGAGCCTAAATCTAGGGTTGCGACATAATGTTTTCCCAATTATTTTTTGTGAACATTTTTTTTTTTTCATTTCTTCTCACATTACTTGCATATGTTTTGTACAAAATGCATCTTCAATAAGGCCACTTTTCATGTTAAAAGTCAATTTGAACTAACCATTTTAGTAGATGGAATTGATACAATTGTGGTGTCTAAAAAATGTTTATGCACTATGTTTGGTTTTTAGTTAAGATCCTTGTGTATTTCCAAGGATATTGCATAGGATGCAAATAACAATGTCTATTGTTCAATGTATAAATGTTGACTACCACAACTCACGGATAGGAATGGGTGGTGAGCTTTGGACGTGACAAGGTTGTGGGTGATAACATCCTTACTCATTCCCAGAATTCCATCTTGATAGCAAGAACTATCGTGTCTATGGTCAAAACTATAATTGCAGGAGGAAACACAATGGAAGACATTAACGATCTTGATATTGAACTTCAACCCTTTGACATTGATCCTTCATTCATGTCCATTAACTCGTTTGGTTCATTGTTCGAGGAGGACACACCATCCTAGGTGCATGGTTTAAAAGCGTGGTGTGCCCATGGTCTATCTATCCTTTGGAACATGTGCTCTTTTGGTCAAGATTAAAGCCTTCCACATTGATTATGTTAATTCACTTGGTTCTTGATTGTTTTCACATGATGTTAGTAACAAAACATGTTTCTAATGAGTTGCATAATTTGGATTATGACAAGATTGCAATTTAGATTGTTTATTTTTTACCCACAACATTCAATAAAAACATATTGTGTGAAATGCTTTTGATATCCCTAGTAATCCTTCCTCATCATAGATGCAAAACATGGATAAAAAGTATGATGACCAAGGTGATCACAACTAATATTAAAAATAATTTTGGTTTTGGTTCCAAGAAGGTTCAATGTTTGGGTCACTTGTGATTTGTGCATATCAATTATAGTTGCTTCATCCATGTTAGTGCTCAAAATGAAATTCCTTAGGTCAAAAAATCTAACCACTTCCCAATGAAAGGACATGTTGTTCTCAAACCTTTGAATTTGTCGTTTGTTTACAAATTTTGCAATTCCATTTCATTTTATGTTGACCCTTGTAAAGGTTGATTAAATTAGGTTGTGCATAGATTCTAGTCCATTTCAAGAGCTACAATTCACCTTGGTGTGCATCTCCACCCTATTGTAGATGGTAGGTGCAGAAAGACTTTGTATGAAATTAAAAAGTTGATCGAAGAAGTGGTCAACTGAACACTTGATGCCAAAACATTTGCCATCTCTTTGACCACCAACAAATCCTTCTTAGCCAAACATTTGTTCATTGACAATGGTGACTATAACCTCAAGCTTTTCACTGGCGATCAATTCGATCAAAGTTAAGACAAATTCCTTGTTTTGAGCTTGCCAAATGTTCAAAACCTTGTTGCATTGTTCAAGCATTGTCCTAGTGGAGGCTACATTGGCAACATCCTTGAATTGAAATCTAATAGTTGTTACACATCCATGAATGTTGCTTTCTAGGCCACATTTATGGTTAGAAGGTCACCATTTTCAAGATGTCTATTGATGGGGTTGGGAGAATGGGGTTTGTTACATGAATGTAGCCTAGGGGCAATTTGGAAAACTTTGAATCATGTTTGACCATGTCACACATGTCACTGCTTAGACAATGATGGTTTGCCATGTTTATGATCCAACTTAATATAAAGTCATGACCATTGTAATTTGCAACATGCAATCAGAAAACATCGAAACACAACAAATCATGTGGATAAAGCTCAATTGCATAATGCTCAAGCACAAGTATTTTGAACCAAACTTCAAAGGATTCATGGCAAATGTCTAACTCCTAAGCAAATTAGAATGTTGTTAGGATTGTTTATGGTTTTGGGGATGCCATTGTCAAGATGCACAAAAGATCAAACTATAAAAAAAATTTAGCATCAAATAAAATTAAGTCACCTTAGGCTGACATAGGTCAACCTACTTACTATCTACCAACTTAACATAGGTTAACAAGGCTTCCCTATGTTTACTTAGGATGAGTTATGTTAATTTAGACTACTAGCAAACTTAGCCTAAGTTAACCTAGGCCTCTTTATGATAAAAATAAATAAATATAATCTAGTTTAACTATAATTATTTGGGCTTTAGGCTAAACTTAGATTAAGCTAAGAGCATAAGCATGCTAAAGTAGGCCAATTGGTGGTCCTTACTTTAAAAGTTAAAGTAGGTGAAAGTAAAGTTTGCATTTTTGAATTTTAAAGCTTCTAGCAATGTTACAAATTTTAGAATGTATTTGTTATACTAAATAGACCATTTATGGTCTTATTTCATGTATTCATTACATTCATCATTCTTATTTACCACAAGTTAATGTCTAGTGTTTTTTCAAAATCAAACTATTCAAATGTTGTGATATTGATGTTTGAGTTATCATGCATATTGATATATATTTTTTGAAACTTGAATGTTTTACTTATGATATGTGAACCCTCTAAAAAGTGGTTTTCCAAATTAATAGAATTATGCATCTAAAACATGATTTTTTATATGAACCCAAACACTAATATTTGCATATAATAAGTCAAAACAATCTTCTAACAGTTTAAAAGTAGGACATATAATTTTTTTGGTCAAGTGATCATTAATTAATATATTTTTATGTTACTTTGTGTAATATGGAACAACAACATAAACTTGGAAAGTAGAGTGAAAGTAGGTTGGAAAAAAAGGAAACACAAAATCTTAAACTTTAAAAAAACATATCCATACTATCCTACATACACTCATGTAATTTTTTTGTATACTTTTAAAGATTAGGTTCTATTTTCTATGCTTCAAAGTTGACAATCTTCTGCTTTCTACTTGCAACATATATATTTTTGGCTTACTTTTGTATGCTTGCACCCCTAGGATTGACTTAATGAGGTTAAACCTAAATTTAAATAGGCTAGACCTAGATTAAACCACGTTAATCTAAACTAGACATATATTTAGTTAAATCTAAACATGGCTATACACCTTTAAACACAATGATTTAGGCTAAACATGGTTGAACATTGTTGATGTATATACTATTGTTAAATTAATATAATTTATTTTAAAAATAATAATCTTATAAGCTAAACATGGCTAAACAAACATAAATGAAACTAAACATAATTTTTATGCTAAACATGGTTAAATAATGATAAATTAAGCTAACTTTGAATATTTGGGTTATATTTGGTTAAATTTGAAAAGATAAAGATAAAATTCACTATTGAAATAATATGTCGCAACCCCACTTTGGGCTAAGTGTGAGGATGAAACTCACACTCCCAAAAGTGGGAACTTGGAGTCCTCCGGGACTCCCAAAAATTCAAAGCGGGCAAAAGAAGGGCCGGGAGTCAAAACTCCCGACCACTAAAAGTCGGGAATCGACCTCTTCTCGACATCTGCAGATGGAATGCAATAAGGCATTAGAATCTTTCAAGGAGAACTACAACTTTGGTTCAGACCTCAATCCAATCGGAGGTTGGAGCCAGGAGATATGAATGTCCAAAGTCCCGGGAGTCCAACCCGAGACTGTTTCGGGACTCCTCTTTGGGAGTCCTAGGAAAAAGTGTCATTCAAATGTGGCTCTCGCGGAGTAACACAAAGAATACTATACGGGGGAAGGTGGTGGCTTCCCCCGAGTCTGGGCCGTGGTGAGTCAAGTGAGTCCAAGGTCGCTCGTGGCTTTTCCCAACACTAAATAGATGCAGAATGAGTTCTAACCAACTTGGGGTTGGTTTTGGATGCAGGATCGTGTAACAACATAATTGTCCCTCATCTTAGTCTAATCCTGGGACTTCTAGCACGACCCTCTTACCCCCTTTAGTGCTGGAAGTCGAGAGCGGCTCCAAGTTCCAACTTTCTGCAATTCCACATACTTGGACCCTCAAGTGGGTCTAACAAGGAACTTAGGAGTGCTTCATAAAACTTGGTTAAATATGGCTAAATGTGATAAAATTATAAATTAAACTAGGTTATTTAAACTAAATATGGCTAATAATTTGATTAGTCCTATGTGATTGGTTGTTTTCAAGTCATTTTTATTAATTGCATGAGTCATAAGGTTGATTATTCATTGTTAGAGACATTTTTAATTGTTTCCTTAATGTTGGACATTATAGTTGCATAGGACAAGTTGTAAAATACATGTTTTGGCATTATGAACACTTTTGAACAGTGAATAAATACAATTTTATTGAAATTATTTCCATGAATCATGATGTTGATTACTAGTTGTAACACCTTGTTGACACATGGCATGCCACCACACCATCATCATTATAAATTGAGTCATTATTAGATACTATTAATGTCAAAAATAAATAGTATTTTTGAATTTTGAATTTTAAATCATTCAAATATATTAATATAAATAAAATATTATTATTATATTTACCCAAAAATTGACAAGTTGTCATATTGACTATAGTTACAAAACCATGATGCCATGTGGCATCTTGATGTAACCAACCAGTTATAAACATAGTTGAAAAAGACAATAGTCATTTTTTAAATTAATCACAAAACCCAATATGTGTTTTTATGATAATTGACAAAGAATGTATATGTTTTCTCCACTAGATTCAATTGTTTAATAGGCATATTAAACAACTATTCAAACCTAAGTTGTACGATCAACACAAGGCCCTTTGTTTCGAATACAAAAATGTCAAGTCTTTAAAAGAGGCCAACACTTGATATGCAACTATTTGTTGCCGGTGGTTTTTGTCAAGTGGTACGTTTGAATTTGGTGTTTAAGAACTTGGTACCTAGCTTAGCTTGTGACACAAGTTCACATCAAATAGTGGAGTAGGTTCATCGTTCATGTAAAAATTTCATTTCCTATATTATGTACATGGATTATCCTTTTTTTTTCCATCCTTCCACTTTTCTCTTTTTAGAATTTGTAGAAGTTCAATGATGTCAAGTGGGCAAATATGTCTTTTTGTAGTTTTGTTAAGATTGTGTATAACATTTGGTTGTAATAGTTAGGAAAATGTGGCACCTTGTTGCGGACAGCAACTCACACAAAAAACTAGGAATAACACTGAAAGCTGCGGAACTAGAACCAATGTTGCGGATAACAACTCACACAAAAAACTGGGAATAACACTGAAAGCTGCGGAACTAGAACCAATAACACAACAATTCACACAAAACTAGAAATAACACTTAAAGCTTCAAAACTAGAATCAATAACACTCAAAGAAAGAAAGCTGGAAGTAGTATTAATATTGGAAGAGCAAATACAACTGGTGTTGACGAGAGTGAGGGACAAAGTCTCGAGGTCCTCTATTTATACTACTAAGATATTATTGGAAACTCAATGTTGGCTAAGTTAATTATACTGTTATTGTCACGTCCGTCACATCACCCCCCCCTTCAAGCAACGAGTTCCCACGAGTTGTTCTATTTATCTTATAAGAAACAGAAACTAAAAATCTATTACAAGAAGTCCATGTGATATTTACATGGTGTGGTGTTGATCAGACATGTTGGATTCAAATATCTTTGGCACTTGGTTTTGTTGGGTACTGACGATGAAATTTGTTGATCATTTTGGGAGAATTAGCAAGATTAGCAGCAGGTTCCCAAGTTCGTTCGTTTATTTCATAGCCCTGCCAATGTACAAGATATTCTAATCTTCTTCGATTGATGCGGGAGTCGATGATCTTAGAAACTTCAAATTCTTCTTCTCCATTAATCTCGATTGGTGGCGGAGGTGCTGGCAACCGTCCTGGACTAGTCGATTCTTTATATGGTTCAAGTAAGGAAACATGAAACATTGGATGAATTTTCATAGATGATGGCAGGTCCAACCTGTATGCTACCTCGTTGACCTGCTTACTCACGCGAAAAGGTCCAAGACAACGATAGTCAAGTTTGTCGCTCGGTCGGCGAGTTTTCAAATTGCAACGTAAAAGTCAAACTTTATCTCCAACCAAGAAGTTTGGATTTTGCTCTCGAGATTTGTCTGCATTTCTCTTCTGCCGTTCTTGAGCTTCTACAAGCCTTGCCTTCATATCTTTGTGGATTTCTAGAAGTCTGGTGACTAGATCTTGCGTAGCCGGATTTTCTGCCAAACTCAAGTTCAAAGAGTCAAATCGTGGATGATATCCATAGTTTGCGAAGAACGGAGTTTGGTGGATGGATTCTTGAAATGTATTGTTGTAGGCAAACTCTGCGACTGGAAGTAGATCCACCCAATTGTCTTGATGGTAGTTGATGAAACACCTTAAATACTGCTCCAATACTTGATTCACTCGTTTGGTTTGTCCATTCGTTTGAGGATGATACGCCGATGATAGATTGGTCTTCACTTGTAAGATCTTGAACAAAGATTGCCAGAATTTGGACGTGAACTGCGTACCACGATTAGATTTGATATCGTTGGAAAGTCCATGATATTTGTACACATTCTCCAAAAAAAGTCGTGCCGTCTCTTTACCTGTGATAGTTTTGTTGCAAGGCACAAAGTGTGCCATCTTTGTCAACCGGTCCACCACAACAAAAACTGAATCAAAAGATTTGGACTTTGGAAGGTCCACAATGAAATCCATGGATATGGATGTCCATGGGTTTTTTGGAATCGGCAGCGGTTGGAGTAACCCGTATGGCTGATGACGAGGGATCTTGGATCTAAAGCAGGTGTCACACGTCGTGACATAGTCCTTCACAGTTTTCCACATTTGGGGCCACCAAAAGTCTCTGGATATCAGCTCCATCGTCTTGTTGTAACCAAAATGTCTAGCCGATGGAGAGTCGTGTCGAGATTGGAGCACTCGGAGTTGGCATGGACCTTCAGGGACATAAAGTAGTCCATGGTAGTATAACATCCCGTTGTGGAACTGGAATCTTGGATCAACATTATGCGATCTGGAACCCTGTGAACTAGAAGTAGGGTGATCCAGGGATTCTGAATTTGAGCCTGGACTTGGAAATTCTCTAGGATTGAAGATGCCAGCGTTGTTATTCAATTTCAAAGCTAAAGGATCAAAGTTTAAACTTACTTGGATATATTGGAAAAAAGATGCATCCACCGAAGTTGTGGTGCGTACGATCTTCAGCTGAAGTTGCTCGGGCTTGATAAGGGTAATCTTTTGTTGGTCGTAAGCTGCATCTCCTTCCCTTGGTGCAAGATACACTCGTCGAGAAAGAGCGTCAGACTGAATTTGCTTGGAATCGGGACGATATGTGATGACAAAGTTGAAGCGCGAAAGTGATATACTCCAACGAGCTTGTCGTCGATTCAGTACCTTGGCAGACATGAAGTATTCAAGGTTCTTGTGATCGGTGTGGACCGTGACTGGATGTTGAGCTCCTTCAAGAAAATGACGCCACTCTTGGAACGAGTCGAC
Organism: Sphagnum tenellum; assembly: GCA_963921925.1. Classification (NCBI taxonomy): domain Eukaryota; kingdom Viridiplantae; phylum Streptophyta; class Sphagnopsida; order Sphagnales; family Sphagnaceae; genus Sphagnum; species Sphagnum tenellum. The sequence continues at coordinate 8,652,031 of OY998152.1, read as the reverse complement.
AATGGCTAAAAGCTGTTTGTCGTGAATCTCATAATTGATCTCGGCAGCAGTAAATTTTCGTGAGTGAAACACAACAGGGTGGAGGCGTCCATCTTTGTCGGGTTGTGAAAGGACCGCTCCAAGGGCAAAGTCAGAAGCACCCGTTTCTAGAAAGAACGGCTTCTGGAAGTCAGGATGGGTCAGAATAGGCGCCGTTGTAAACGCCTTCTTCAGAGTTTCAAATGCTTGATCTGCTTCCGCATTCCACTCGAGCTTGTCTTTGCAAGTCAATCGGGTCAACAGAGCGGCAATCTTGGAGTAGTTTCGGATGAAGATTCGATAGAAGTTTGCAAAACCGAGGAAGCATTGTACGTCTCGAATGGTAGCCGATTTCTTCCACTCGATAACTGTCCGAATTTTCTGTGGGTCCATGGATAGACCCTCTCCAGAAATGATGTAGCCCAAAAATTCGACTTGGGGTTGGTGGAAAATGCATTTCTCCAACTTGGCGTATAGTCCAGCAGTGCGCAATTTTTCCAATACTAGCCGAACATGATTGATGTGCTCTTCTTCATTCTTGGAGAAAACCAATATGTCGTCAAGATAACATACAACAAAATCATCTAAAAATTCTCGGAATACGTTGTTCATCAAGTGTTGAAAGACGACAGGTGCGTTGGTAAGACCAAAAGGCATGACATTGTATTCAAAATGCTCGTACCTAGTTCGGAATGTCGTCTTCCATTCGTCACCTTCCTTGATACGTACTAGGTTGTACGTTCCACGAAGATCAAGCTTGGTGTAGATCTTTGCTTGACCGAGTTGGTCAAGAAGTCCTGAAATAAGCGGTAATGGATACCGGTTCTTGATTGTGACCTTGTTTAGTCCACGATAATCCACGCACATCCGAAGGGAGCCGTCTTTTTTCTTGACAAACAGGATAGGAGCTCCAGCAGGTGACTTGGAATGTTGAATGGAGTTCTTCGCGAGATTTTCATCAAGGTAATCTCGTAATGCAACAAGCTCGTTCTGGGAGAGGCTGTAGATTGGACCAAAAGGAGGTTGCGCATCTTCTTGGAGTTCGATGCCACAATCATAAGGTCGATGCTGAGGAAGTGTATCAGCGTTATTCTTCTCAAACACGTCTCAATACTCCTCATATTTTGCTGGTAACTTGGTTGGTTCTTGAACAGGTTGAGATGTTGGAATTGCATAAATTACAAACATATTCCCATTTTTGGCAGCCCTCATAAAGGCTCGGGCACCGACCATCAACGGAACTTCTACCGCAAACCCTTGGACTTGGTAAGGACATGGGTTTGGAACATTCCTAGGGTGTCTAGACAAAATATGAGAAACAATGGTTCGATATGTTAATTTTTTATTTTTTCAATCTATATTCGGGTTAATCATCTCTAACCAAGAGAGACCTAAGACAAGAGGATTAGAGGGAGAACTAATGATATTGAATACAATAGTACTTCGGTGCCCTTCTAGGATAATGTCTAAGGGTTTAGTTTCGTGAGTGACATCTCCTGAAATCAAAGGTTTACCGTCGATAACCTCTACTGCCACAGGGGATTTCTTGAGGACTATAGGAAGATTATGACGTTTTACAATATTTTTATCAATAAAACAAGCAGAGGCTCCGGAATCTAACAAGGCTTTAACTTTTATGCTGTGTGGATGAAAATCTATTTTAAGCGGGATATTAAAACAACGAGAAGGTTGAGAGGATAAGATAGGACCTGATGATGTGGGAATACTGGTCAGCCGCACGGTCCCTAATGTGGCTAGATACTGTCGTTTTCCGGCTCGATTTCCTCCTGTTTTGGCTCAGAAGTGCTTGAGGTGTATCAAAATTTGTGTGCCTTTGGCCCCTGAGGTTTCAAAGGGCAGTTGTTTAAGCTGTGGTCCTTGCCTCCACAATAAAAACACAAGTGCTCCTTGCGACGACATTCTTTCTCTTCTTCAGTTAGCTTCCTAATTCTCGAAGTGTCAATTTGCATGGGTTCTAGGGTTGAAGTGCTCGAAGATGTTTGGCAGGTTGGAGTAGTGTAATCCGCTCGATATGATCCAAAGAGCAGTCGTCGCTCCTGTCGCTGCTCGAACAACCGGTTGTCACAGTCGATTGCTTGAATAATGGCTTTCGACAGAGTAGTTGGTTTGGGCAGGTTTAGCAACAAGGTTTTGATATCATCGCGGAGTCCCCATCGAAACATGGTGATGAGAGCTGTGTCGTTCCAATCGAGGTCACATGCAAGTTGTTGAAATTCTGTAATGTATGCTGAAGCTGGGCGCGATCGTTGTTGCAGTGTTCGAAGTTTTGTTGTTGTTATAAGGGCTCGATCTCTCTCTCCAAACGTTCTGCTGAATTCTTCCAAAAATTGATCAAGATCTGCCAGAATTGGGGAGTCCTTCTCTAATAGTGACGAAAACCAAGATAACGCAGTTCCGGTGAGTAGTGATTCAATGAGTCCAACTTGTGTTTCTTCTGTCGCGTATCTGTGTGGTTGGAAACGGAAGACAAGTCGAACTTGATTGACAAAATCTCGAAGTTTTGTACGATCTCCGTCAAACTTCTTTGGCAAGTTTACTTGAGGTTCTTTTGGCGCTTGTGGAACTGGAACATGGACTGGAGCGTGAGCAACTTGAAGCTGTTCCATGGCATTTCGTAGGTTGGCATTTTCCTGTTGTAGCTATTGCAGCATGGCAACCACGTCGTGCATTTGGATGTTGGAAGCATCACCCATCCTGTCACTCTCGTCAAACTGTTGCAGACAGCAACTCACACAAAAAACTGGGAATAACACTGAAAGTTGCGGAACTAGAACCAATGTTGCGGACAACAACTCACACAAAAAACTGGGAATAACACTGAAAGTTGCGGAACTAGAACCAATAACACAACAACTCACACAAAACTAGAATTATCACTTAAAGCTTCAAAACTAGAATCAATAACACTCAAAGAAAGAAAGCTGGAAGTAGTATTGATATTGGAAGAGCAAATACAACTGGTGTTGACAAGAGTGAGGGACAAAGTCTCGAGGTCCTCTATTTATACTGCTAAGATATTATTGGAAACTCCAATGCTAAGATACTATTGGAAACTCCAATGTTGGAAAAGATATTATTGGAAACTCCAATGCTAAGATACTATTGGAAACTCAATGTTGGCTAAGTTAATTATACTGTTATTGTCACGTCCGTCACACACCTCCTTGTACATGACAACCTATGATGACTATGTTCAAGCCTTAAAATAATCCACTTTATATCAACATTACTTGTGAGGAGGTCTTTTTAGGCATGGTGTTGATATGAATGAACTCCTATTGAAAGGGGCCCACATTTCAATGGATGTTTTCAAGCTTATCACAACAATTGCCAATTATGCTTTTGGATCTTCATTCATGACACAAATTTTTCTCATTTGGAAGGTGAGGAGGTGTTTAGTTTTGCCAAATGTAGTGCTGATTATTTTCTAGGGGTAGATGATGAGTCCCATAGGGTCAACTAGCAACATTGATAGTCGACTGTATGGTTGGTTCAACATGGTGTCAACCTTATTTAGAAAGAGGTATTATTTCTAGAAAAGGCTAGGTTTCTATTTGATTTTGAACATAGGAACAACCCTTATAGTTTATTTAAAGGTGAGCCTTCCACTACAAGCAATTGCCAAGTTCCTTCAACATGCACATAAAATGTAGTTAGACTTGCAAATGCAAGTAGTTGACCCACATTTCATTGTGGCAAGAAGGTGAGAAGGCCTTCAATGTTCAAATTAACACAACAACACACCAACAACTAAGAGGTTGATAAATTGTTTAATCTTGCGATTGTTTTTCCCTTTGTATATGTCCAACGTCATGGGTATGACGAATTTAATACAAAGGGCATATACTTCCATATATTTCATTGTCATGTCAATAGTTTTTCTGAGGCACCCATGGGGCATGGGTGCAATGTAAGCACTTGTATCATATCCTACAAAACATAATGTATTTTGGGTAGATTGAGAAGTTCATTCATTAGCCCATGTGGAGTTGGGCCAAGGTTCAATGTTTGTTAGCACATGTTAAAACATGTGAGAGCCAATGATATTATAATAAAGTTGGATTTGTGTCAATTTTTGTAATGCCTATTTCATTTTCACCATTCACAATCCAATATGTGTACACAACTATAATCGGCCATGCTAGTGTTAATAGAGAAGTTCCAAGGATGAAGTAAGAAAAAATAATTCCACAGTGTAATGAAAATCATTTGTGAAATATGCTATAATTTTATCATCCTTGGATGGGCTAATCATTTTTGTTATGGTGAATGCTTCAAAGGTGGTCTCTAATCTTCAAAAGCCCCCCATGCATGTTTATGCTACAATTCAAAACCACGATTTGAACAAACAAATACCTCAAAAAAAAAAGTGTGTGTCTTGAAGCCAAATCTTTGTCCATGTGGTAGAATATTTTGCACATCAGCAAGAAATTTTTTGCCACGTCACAAAAAGTGCAACCATGTGGCATGTAAATATTTGTACAATATTTTATGATGTGACATGGAATATGTTATAAAGATTTTAGTTGTTCACTTGAGTTTATTCACCCACTTACTATTCGCTGCTCGTTGTTCACTCACTAATGTTGTTGGTCCAATGCCAAAATCTAAGATCAACCTCTCAATTTGTTGTGATGTTGAACAATTCTTGACACCCAACCAAAAACTCTTGAATCTTAATTTTTAGCTCTATAACTTCTTGTATTTGAAAAATTTAAACAAAACAATGAAACTACAAAAATTACAACAATTGAAAACTGGATATTGACATTGGAAACCCTAAATCGTGAAACTAAAATATACATGCAAAATGGCATATTGGAGATTGCTTAGAATCTAGATTGAAGTTGGTTGCAGTGATAACTTACAAGTTCAACATAAAAGCTTGCAAGGTGTGCCAATTCAAAAGTCCAAGAGTTTTTGTCGGAACTTGGCCACAAACAAAATATGGACTTTGGATTCTAAAGTTGAATCCCCTCAATAATCTACATTGCAAGATCTTGTACACCATATATTGATTCTGGTGTTCCCCAATGCCCATTGCCACATAATCCATAAATCCCAAATTACAATATTAAACCATAAGCTCTCAAAATTAATTCAATTGCCAAAAACAAATTTACACAATGCAAGCAATTACCTCCCTAGTCCTTCTTTATATGAAAAATCCTTATCCACATAAGGTGCTAGTGAATTTTAGGTGTACCAATATCGCCTAGTACTGACAAATTTTAGGTTTATATAGATTGCATGTTGTTGGTGACTTGTCTTCAAGTGTAGAAATAGCTAAAGTGAAAAATTCAGTGGTAGAGTTTCCATTCATGGTGAACTGGCGGCTAGACAAGGGAGACAAAGTGGCGAGGTGGAGGTTTAGGGTTTAAGAATGGTGGCAATGTTGCCATTTGGTGGTAGTAGGATTAGGCAAATTGGGCTAGATTGTGACCTTCATTATCAAATGAGGGTGTTTTAGACTCTAATATGGAGTTGCCTTTTTGCAATCTTTCACCAAAAGAAAAATAATTGCTCCTTAGACCACAATGGATGATCACAAAATTGTACTTTCCAAGGTCCAAGAATTAAAGGGTTATTTCTTTTAGCTTTCAAAAATTGGACTAGACAAGAATCTCAAGGCCTTGCTCATCAAAGGGCCATGATGTTTAGTGCAATAAAAGGCAATGGTAGGAGGTTTCAAATAAAAAGGAATGCAATATTTCACTTGCACACAAAGAAAAAGGATGTCACCAATTTTGTGTGATTATGAACCTAAATATATTTGTATGATTTTCAAATTGTGACTATGTACACTGTACCCATGAGTATGAATTAAAAATTTGAAAGGGGCAAAAATATGAGTATCTGAACCATTTGCATCTTGCCTGTCTGCAAGTTGAATATTGATTAGAATAAGTATCAGGATGGGTGCCAACATGAACCATCTCCTTGTGAACATTGTAGTGGCCTAATGCTAAAATTGAACTATAGACTATAGAGACTTGAAAAGATTATAATTGTTGAATTTATTTGGTGGCAAATTGGTAATGGCATATCAAAGTTCCCTGGTCACTCTCCAAGATTTGATTGGAATTATAGTTGGATGTTAGATTGGATTATTTACACTAGAGACAATTATCACTTTGTAAGTGATAGTCAAATGGAATCCATAGATAATAGGGTTTAAACTAACTAAAGCTAGGGCATCAGCCAAAATAATTTTGATCACCTCAACCTACAACTTCCTCAACATATCAACTCTAGCAAGTATGAAGATGAACCCATTTATGGGCTTAAACCTATTGCTGAAAATACATTAAATCATCATGTATATACTATATGATGGTTGACCAAGATGTAAGGGTGGTCATTAGGTGAACAAATTATTGGAGGCAGCCATGAGTCCTAGCCATTGTTGGGCAGGGTTAGGCTGGAACCCTAATCTAGTATCAAAGAACTGACTAGGCTGGTATGACCTGAGGCAATACCAGCCTTGTACAGTGCCTGGTAGGGACTAGGGACCTGAGGAAACCTCAGGGTTATGCTGGAAGGGGAGATCCACCTATTTTTCTATGTTCCTGCATTTCCATAGAGGAAAGGAAAAGAGATGTTTATTGGCTTTGCCTACCAAGGCAAGGATATTATGTTTAGATTCATTATAGAGTATAGTAGCTGAGGGTCGGTCTATTTTTTAATGAGGATTTTTGAAAGATGATATTTTGGCTTGTGTTGAAACTTGGGATTAGTTATAGAGTTATGATATCTTGAAGGATTTCGATTTATTTTAAAGGATTTTTTTGAAGATTATATTTTTGCATGCTGAAACACTTGAATTTCCATAATTCTTCTTTTCCCTTTAGATATTTAAAATGTAAATGGCAAGGTCACAGTGTGACACACCCTTGTTTTCATTTGAGAGAGGAGGTTCCTGTAGTTGCTCTTCAGATTGGGGAACACCCTCAGGCTCATGCCTGGCTGGCCCTCCCTCAACAGAACCCACTCAGAAAGGAACCTCCACCCCCCTCCCTCCGTCCCAAGCACAACTAAGTCCTAACCGCTTGCACTCTTGGTTTGATACACCCGGCATGTCGTCACCAAGTCAACAACAACAAAAAACAATGTTAGTCTGACAAATATTGTTCCCTTCTTAATCATTTCCCAGCACATGAAGGAAGAACAGGCAACTGTGTTGTCTCCTCCAGACCTCTTGGATGGTGGGGTGGGGTGGGGTGGGGTGGTGGGGGAGAGTCCAGGGACATATTTGTGTGTGAGTCTTGATAAGATTAGGACACGTTCAAAAAGTGGGCAGTTTTTTCTTAGTTTAAAATGTGATGAATATATTAATAAAACAGCAATGGGTGTAGTTTAGTGGCAGACTATATGTCTCTCTTCCTCTTCTCAACTACACTAAAGTCAAGCTTCCATTGCAAGATGAAGCTAGTTGAGAAATTTACCACAAGAGGGACTAGCTCTCTCCCTAAACCCTTCTCTCGATCCAGTCACCCTAACCGTGTTGGTTACGGTGACTGGATCTACAGTTGTTCACAGGTATTTTGGTCTAACCCTTCCTTGGTCAACAGATCAAAGAATACATACTTTATCTATAAGGTAGGTTTGGCACTATTTCGCCTAAAAATATAATAAAGTGGGGCCAGTTAGGTTTGACATATACCCTAAATTTTATTAGGGTTAGACATTCAAGACTTGAGGTTTTTTTTTTTTTTTTCATTTGGCAATGTTGGGGAGACCTAGCTTGGGTCAACAATGAGAGGAACACCTAGCTTGGGTCAACAATGAGAGGAACAAAGTTGTCACAAAAAGCTCACACACAACTTACAAGGAGTATCATTGTACCACAAGATTATCACCCTCGAGTTTTTGTAACTTGCACATAATATTCAAGACCTTCAACTCTCGGTTTCCAAGGTCATTCTTTTAAAAAAGACTGGATAATTTCTTTGACAACTTTCAATATGACCAATAGGTACATGAGTCTTTAAAAATAAAATTGGGTGTACACAAACATTATCACTCTTGAGTTTTCCTATAAGTTAGGCACACTTTCCCTTCAAATTATTCAAAAAACAAACTACGTTATTTCCATGAAGAAAGCAAACTATTAGGAGTATTTATTGAAACTCAGCTTTCCATGTAAATTCCAAATTATTTGCATGGAGAGCTGAGTTTCAATTGAATCTGGGTCAATGAATATGTCTAGAGCACTCCCCTTCAGTATGCTCCACATAAAGACATTATGTGGTGTACTACCAATACCATTACTGTATTCCAATTCCAAGAAGAAACTGGCCAATTCCAAGGTGATGAAATAGTTTCTGCACGGGAACAATCAAAGGCAGCAACATTTTCTAAGGTGGTAAATAAGCTATGGGTCCTCGATGCAGGTAGTACAAAAGCATTGCATGCTTCTTATTTTCATTGTCTGTGCTTGGCCCAATCCATCTTTTTCTCAAAAAAGATGGATGATGTACAGACACAGTTTGGGTCCTTTTTTTTGTGTGCATGTTCTGGGCTGGCAATGGGCACTATGTACCGATTTCAAAGCTCATATCGTGCATAATAAGATCCAAAAGTGTGTCTGGGCAACACCAACATGTGTCTGGGCACCACCAAACACATCTTGGACATGCAAATGGACTATCAGAAAGAAATAGAAGCAGGCAAGAATTGTGCTGCCTACCCTAGCTTATTTGATGTCTTCCGAAATGTTAAATCAATTGAATGTCATCACATGGGTGAGTCATTGTGATTAATAACCAAACTCAATTGTATTACTTTATTAACCCTTTTGGAGAGCATTATATACATATCATGTATATATTTCCAGGTTTACTCTAATACACTTTTTTAAAAAGCTTAACATTCATTCAAATTATAGTCTACATTGGGAAGTATTGATGGAGCTGCTCTCAGAGATTCTAATGAATGTTGCACTTTCGCAATGGAAACAAATGGGTCCAGTGTTAATTATTTGTGTAAGGGTGGGTTGTTGTGATGGTCTAACGGGCAGGACGATTTCCAAGCTTTTTGACACTTCCTCTAGGGGTGAGGGAGGAGGAAGCATTCAAAGAAAGTACATACAGGTTGCCAGAAGAAGTACATCAGGCTCTGTTCACTCTCTAGTAGAGAGACTTATTGGGTTGGTGCAAAGTTTTGCAAATATAGAATTGGTCATGGTATGGGCGCCCGCGGGGCGCAGTTTAAGTTTGTGCAAAATCCAGTCTATTTTGTACCCTCATACAAAGGAGGTGAGAATACATGGATCTGTTCATGAGAAGCCTCAGTCAGGAGTTTCTTCTGAATGTCAGATCCTGTTGAGAAGGTAACAAAGTGGCTTGATAAGCTGCAAATCTACATGCTAGACATGTGTTGTTTGTTGAGAGTAAGGGTATCTCCACCCATGCTCCCCTATTCAGACCCCTATCAATGAAACATAGAATGTAAATTATTTCCTATCCTTACCCATAAACTTAAATATATAAACTGAGACTATTCACAATGAAGCACCTACTGTTGATTGGTCAGGTAGTTTGATTGGTCTAGGTGGGTTGCTATATTAGTAGTCTCTTTATTTGGAGTCTCAATTTTAGTTTTATGGGTGGAGTTGAAAAAAAAAAACAACTAAATTTCGATGTGAGAAATATTTTTGCAGGGTCACATACTCAGCACCGCTCGAATAATGCTCTAAGAGAGTGAACCCCGTTGGGTAAAACCAAAATGTTGTTGTCTGGTGATGCTATGTAAAATGTGTCATGTTCCTTTTGTACAGAATTCAGGGATTTATTTTTGTGGAAAATAAGAAAAATTTATCATTGTAATTCAAAATTTCTCAAGTGCCTCATCTTTCACACATGCCTTCCATATCCAAATTCCTTAAGGTTGCCAACCTTGATCAAGAACCAATTGGTGTTGGAGTGCCCGTCTCAGGTCTTAGAGCAATATTGGACAAGAACATAAATTGCCAAGGGTTTCAGAAATTGCAACAAAATTTTGAGACTAATTTGAGTTAAATATTAACAGTTTTAGGACTATGGTAATCTAGAAATTACCAGATTTGGCTTATTTGGAGATATATTCCTTGTCATGGGCTATCACAAGTCTCTTGACTAACAAATGTTAGTAGGTTGTTGATTTTAGGCAAGTTTAGGTCCAAGTTCTAATTCAAATTCTAAAATATTTAGACCAAAGGGTCAATGTTTTGCTAAAACCACCATTGGATCAGACCAAGCAATTGGTTTATTTTTAGAAAAAGAATTAGAACCTAAACCAAGGGTGCTTTCTTCTTTGAAACATGTTAAGTTCCCTTGGTAGGTAAGTACAACTTTTAAATTTAAAAAGAAAAACCTAACCTTACACCAAATAAATAAAATAAATAAATAAATATGCACACTTAATTGTGTGCAATGGAGATGAAGTTGAATGGCCACAGGGAACCAGCACCCACCAACACATCATCTACTGGATGCCCATTACTACTCAGTTGTGATGAACCTCAAGTGAGTTAATATTTGGTTTCACCTTGGTAAAAAATTCTGTAAGAAATAGGTCTCATATATAAAGTAGGTAGGAAAATAGGTAACTACTATGTAAGTAGACAGTTTATACATATGTAAGGGCTGTTTTTACTACCTATCCTATATATAAATTCACTACGTCCGTCTTTCTGTGACGGAGGTTTTGAGGGGTGAGGAAGGGAGAAGCCGGTGAAGCAGTGGGCGGTAACCCTTTTTTGTGGGGTCTTCTTACCGACCTGTAACCGTTACAAGGTTGGCGGGGACGGGGTCAGTTTGCAAAGGAAAGAGACGGAGGGAGGAAAGGAGAGAGGGAGCGAGGAACGGAAGGAGCAAGTTTTTGTTTGTTTTGGTGGTTTTGTCCTAAATTTCTTCCTTCCCAAGAGCCTTTTGAATCTGGGTTTGTAAATTCTGTGTGGTTCGCTCCTGCTTTTAGGCTTTAAGCTGTTGGTTTCGACGGGGATGCCGCTGCAATTTGAATGGCTTCTCAACATCCAATTCTTCCGTCGTGTCTAGAATTCTGCCTACATTAGTTGCAGCTTGGGGATTTGATCCAAGTTCATCTCTCTGAGGCAGAATTTGAAGAGTTCAACCTCTGCTTTTCTTTGGCTACACTTTTGTCATATTTTCAGGGATTCAGGTAGTACCCAAATCCTTGCATATCATTGCACTCCATCATAACTACTTCATGTTTATGACCTTCACACATTCGGCTGGGATTTTTTTAATAGCTCCTCCATTTGTGGTCAACTTTCAGTCTCCTGTAACTGCCAAGCATATGCTTATTCTTGGGATTCACACATCATGCTAAACTTTCCATTTTTTTGGTGTTGAATGTGAGCATGATGTTTGCACATTTGTTTCAGGTATGACAAGATTCGAGCAATGAAAAGCATTCCCAAACTTCAGCGGCTTGTAGTTCTCTTCATTGCAGTGACCTGATTTCTCCTTTTTTCTTCTTGCAGGGAAGACGGATTTACTCAAACAGCAGAACTGGCACGGAAAATGGTGATTGAGCTTGGTGGCCATGATAGCTGCCCAAATCAATCAGAGCCTCAGTAAGTCAGATATCGTTAGTGTTGGCGGCAATGTTATTATTGATGGTCATTCTGGTATGCTGTGTTTTGGTCCAGAAAGAGTGAGTCCTATTTTCAGTGATCCTGGTAAGAGGAGCAGATCATATTATCCAGTATCAATCCAGTATCAAGATAGACTGTGAAATAGGAAAAACTCCAGTCATGTGATGATGATGGACCAATTTGCTGTTGGAGCTCTTGCGGTATGATGGTGACAATTCTTGCAAGATGGAACTAAACTTCTGGGTGCAACAGATTCGGGGGTCCCAAGTATAAACTGGATACATGGCACTTGCCATTGAAAGGTATGACATTTCCATGACATGATTTTCAATGTCTTCCTGTAAGGACTGTGTGTTGTGTACACATTGCTCTAGACATTGCTTCCTGTTCAGATCATGTTGAAATCCTGGTTCAAATCTGGTGCAGTTTGTTACTGGCAGCAGCAGCAGCAGACCTTCAAAGTCTGCTGATCAGCCTCTCAAAGCTCATGCACAAGACAGAAGTTAGAACAGCCAATGTGTAGCATGCTTCTTTCTCATAGGATCTGGTTTGGATATATGCTCTGGATATGGTGCTTTTGTGCATATCCAGGAAGAAGAACATTGCATCTCTGCCTTTTTGTATGATACAGCTTCTGTTTTCAGCTCAGTTCTACTTGCAATACCTAATTTTCCTTCACATATTTTGTTGCAGTTTTTTTTTGTGTTCTGGACATGAATTGTTCTAGAAGGAATAGATATCACACTGAGTCGTTTGCTGTCAAGACAAACGTACATGCAAGCAAGACTCTCTGAAAACTGAGTGGAAAGTCAGTTAGGAAACCCTAGCACCCATGAATCCCCAACCGCAGCAGCAGCAGCAGAAGTCCCTTGGAGCCTCTGCAGTTTCAGGTCAGGGCTTGCCTCAACAGGCAGCCCCGCACATCAATGCAGGATATAGATCAGAGGGTGGAGGTATAGGTCAATCCAATAATGGAAGTTACTCTGATGGACATGGAGGAGGGAGTGCTGTGCCTCAGGCTACAGGAACATCAAATCCCTACTCTGTGGCAATTTCTGGAGTAAAGACTGACTCTGGTGAATTCCAGAGGCCAGCTATGGGTGGAGTAGGTGGGGTTAATAGTCAGCAAGTTCAGCAACAGAACACATATGGAAGACCCAGTGTTGCTCCTCCCTACCAACCTGCCCTTGTTTATTCAAATAGAGGACCCATTGCCAAGAATGAAGCACCTGCCAGAATTGTCCCAATTGAAATCGACAGTGGTTAGAGTAGATCGTATTGACTGGGTTGCAGAGAGTAAACTCATGATAGATTCGATTACAAAGCTTAACCGAGGAGAAACTATTGATGTCCCAATTGGTAGTGGAATCAATGGTGGTAGGCATTCATTTGGCAGCACTACATAGCACTCAATTACTCTAACAAAAAAAATTCTAATTCTTAGCATAGCTGCTGCCATAAACTAGCCATTTCTCTAATGAGAGCAACAAGAAAACAGTCAGAACTTCCTCACACCCCATTGTCAGTTTGGTTCAGAGATAAGTTTATTACATCATGACACAAATCATACTCAAAGCATTTGGTGAGGAGAAAGACTTCAAGTTCCAGTCAATGTAATCCGGGACCTGGTAGGTGACCTACCTGATGTGCATCTGCTAGGCCAGCATTGCCCACTACTGCAATGCAGTCATGACTCCACTGAGGATATTTCCTCAGCAAATCTTTCACCAGCACCTGCAATCCAAAAACCTTTGTTAAGCAACCAAACAGACACCTTAAACCACAACATAACATATCTTGACATCAAATTGCCCACAAGAGTTTTGTGCTCAAAGACTCTGCACCCAATTTGAAAAATCACCTCTCAAATTTGGCTAATCTGCATCATACAATATCAGAGTTATTAATTGGTTGAAACAATTAACGGGTACCCACTAGTTAATAATAATAGAAGGTAGGTAGTGAGTTCTTAGAAGGTAGGTAGGAAAAAAAAAAGCAACTGAGCTAACCACTATGGTTAACTAGGCAACTGGAACCCAACAGAAAATTGTCTCCTGACCACTTATCATTCATCCTTCATGGTGCACCGGTGGGTGGTGGTTCACCTTGGCCAAGTTGGACCTGATCTTAAATCACACCAAGCTCTAATTTTGTTAAGAAAAGATGAGAACTAGGGGCTAAAACATGGCAAATTATGTCACTAAGGTATACTTTCTGTTTTTTTGAAAAGTATTAATAAATTTATCTTTAAAATATTGAATTTATAAATATTATTTATTTCAATGATCCATAAGAGGGAGTTCTTTGATCGTCTTCATTGTGTAGTATTGAAGAATCGCATGTTTTAACATGCAATAAAAAAAAATGTGAGTGTAAGAAACTACTTGTCACAATTCTACAAAATATTGTTTCAAGTATGGGAAAGGAAGACTTTAATTAATTTGAAAAATATTTTCAAGTTGATGAAGCATCACAATTTATTAATATACATCCAACTTTTTCATATTATAGTCATAATTTCTCAAAATTTACTTGAAATTAAAAAAAATAAAAATTTAGAACATACTCTTCATCCATTTTTAAAAAAAAATTCACACTTTGTGTGTAGCTTCCCACAAAACCCAATGGAGGACCCCATGGTCTCCAACTTTCTTATTAAAAAAGGAGGCCCTAAAGGACTTGAAGTCACCAACAATGCTAGAAGGAAACACTAGTAAATTCACAATCTGTAATCACATGCAGATTCATGCAGAGTCAATGAAATTTTAGTATTGCTTCCAACTAGTTCAACCACACTGATCTAGTTTGGAACTACTGAGTCCTTTGAAGCAATTCCAATATCACTGAAAAAAGAAAAGATCTCAAATCATACACAAACTCTAAAACAAAAACTATGTTTCAAGCTTCCGAGGTGGTCTGCTGCATCCAACTAATCCCAACAATGTCAATGCAATTTTGTGAAATACAAGCTAGCTTGGGGGGTGGGGTTGGACTCTCACTTGTATCACATCTGGCTCTTTGCTCTCCTCCCAACCCAATTTATATATGTTGGGGCCTTAAATGCACTTTGAAAGCCATCTTTTATGGTCCACCTTTCTCTCAACAAGGTTTTTACCAGAATTGATTGGAATTAGACCTCAAGCAACACTCACACGCCCATTTCCTTTCACTCATAGTTGTTTCACTGATGCCACAACCCCACATGCTTTGCAAATTTCTAGTGTACATAACCCTTATCATTGGCATGTCCACCACGTTGCAACGATGTGATCAGCCCACCTTCTTCATATTCTATGATGATATCATATTTATTAACAAACCTGAAAAATAAGAGAGAAAGGGGGGACATGTATGTAACCTATTGTGATTGCAATAAAATGGGTTGTAATTTACAATTCTATTTTGGAGTGAAAGAAAGTTCCAAGTAGTGATACTTCATTAGTGCAAAGAAGTCTTCAATTTGAGATGTCTGAGATGTGGTACATACACCTTTGGGTAGAAGCATACGCCATCGTTTCCTGAGAAATTTCCACAGTAGTTAGTATTGGGCAAAGGCTAGATTGAGGTTCTATGAGGGTACATGCATATGTTATTGATGTGGAGCATATGAGTACAGGCAGATGCTTCAGATTCACCTATGACCAGCTGATCAGCCAAGCATTCTTCACAACTTGTGCAGTCAAAGATATCATTGCACAATTGAGAAAGCTACTGACTTATACGTCAGCAAGCTAACTGTGACAACAATCATATTCATTTCCTTCTGCAACTGGTGATCACAACACTGTGAAGGATCTGAAAAGGTCACAACACTGCCAAATCTTCTCTTCCTGGCATATGGATGGATTCTCCTCCCTTTACTGTTGTATCACAAGCAATCATGTGTTTTATGGCTTAGTTTGGTTCTCTGTTGTGTAGAAGTAACGAGTTGACAACCCTTGGACTTGCATATGTACTGTTGTATGCGATCGTCAAGAATTTTAGAACCAACAAGAGTGGATCGGTATCTTCGGATTAATTACGAGTTGAAATATGGTTAGAGCACTCATGTGTCTTGAGCAGTGGAAACCAACAAATTTGAATGCAGCAGCCTATCCTTCAGCAAAAGAAAAGAAGTGGGTGAAGAGGGAGAGAAGGTGATTTTACAACAAAGTTCAAGCAAGCATTTTGGATCCATATCCATCTTGCATCTGGTTCCAGTAGCCCTTTTCTTTGGTTCAAGTATAACCTGTTTGGATAAAGAGATCTGAAGGAGGTAAATTTTGGATCCATGGATCTTGGAATGTGGGACAAGCAAGATTTGATAGCTTGCCATCTTCCATGCAGGTCTCTGGGAGCTTGAAATGGGAATGTATGACAAAGGCATGTCAGTCGACTATGGAGGGAATCATGCTGAGTCTTTCTATTGTTGTTGATCTTGTGACAGAAACTCAGCACGTTGATTAATGTATGGCATTGACCTCCACCCACAGGCAGGGGCTCATAAAGGTTAGTAGGAGTGTTATGGTAGTTGGCGATTGCATACATGTTGCTTCTTGCTGCTGAAAGTTACTGAAATTGCAGTTGACTTTTACTATTGTTTTATGTCAATGGGATGTTACTGTACCTATTCATCAACTCACATGTTTTTTTTGCAGTTGAAGGTCGCTGAATATGTGTAGGATTGTCACTGTTATTCAAGAAGCTCATGTCTTTTTTTGTTTAAAGGTCAGGTCTTCTTTTCCTTTTTCTTTGTTCTTCACTGATATGTTGTTGGATCTGAAATCCCACCTTTTTTTTCCTTTGGTCAACTTTCAATTCTATTGAGATTCACTTGAGGAGTTCATGGTGGAGAATAATGGAGTTGAAAATACCACACACCCTGCTTGGGAAGAGGATGCATCGTGTATGAGCACTTCTCCAATTTCAGACAGATTCCTCCTCTTGTCACAGAATCTGTAAGTTTTTTTTTGTGTCAGTACCTGGGCGGTACCCTCAAGCACCTGTGTATGGTTTCAAGAAGAAAGTGAGATGTAACACAAAAGCTGACTGGAACTAAATCTGTGTTGTTCATGGGATGTTGACAAGACTCAGAGAGAGTGTAAAAGATCAGGATAGTAATTTGAACCATAGACAGTTGGGTGGGTAATGTCACCCAGAGCAGATAGACTGAAATGGGTGTAAAAGTTGTATCCAGTAAAATAAAGAACTTCCATCCAATCTATCATAGTCATAACTTGAGAAGTGCACTCTCTCATATTTGCACTTCCTTTGGGATACATGGCCAATTATGTAGTAGACATACACTAATTTTAGTCTTCTACACTCTGGCCCTAGACTCCATCATAAATCTACTAGGGTCTTGGAGGTAGTAGGAGAAAGATCACTGAAATGAGGTTCATAACTTGATCAATCCAAACTTGAACTCTAAAGTGGTGGGGAAAATTAACTCTCAGCTAACAGTGGTGAGGTATTTCTGTTCACCTATTCCTGGCCTATTTAGAACTTTTGTGTTGTGTTCATATGACTGCTTGCCTGTGTCAGGTTGTCAACTGACCTAGGTCTTTGGTGTCTTACCCACAGATACTTTCAAGAGGGTTTTCCAATGAAAGCCCACTGATAGTCCTCATCAAGAGCCAAAACCTAGTAATCTCCAGTCACAGGAATCAGAGGCAAGAAACGGGGAACATAGAATCTGACTTTGAACTTTGCATCTGCACTGGAGGGATCTGCTTTCCATGCTGTGCCATGAATGTAGCTCCTCTTCCCCTTCACCCAAGTCTCATTCAACAGAGTGATAGTTTGTTGATCCAGTTTCAAACCACATGTTGCTTGAGTGTTGGTGCCATTCTTGGGTTGAAAATTTGATGGCATTGATGCTATCTCATACCACCTTCCAAGTTATCACAGAGGGTGTATTCTCCTAACTCCTTGTTTTGGGCCTCTTTTTCTACATGCATCTGGAGGTGGTAGGGTGGCTGTGAGGTGAAAATAACCATCTTGCTGGACGTGGTCAGATAAACCAAAGCATTCTGGGTAATTGGTTTTTATTACTTAGGGCTGATGTCTCTGAAGTATTTTGTTGTTAGGCAACTATCCTGAAGAAGACCTTTGAAAAGCTCTGTCATGCTTGTTATAATGATTGTGCTCCTCACATTTTATCGACTCTAGATTTACTATTACTGATGTCCATTGTGTAATCATCTATTCCCTTGCTGGCTAGGGTGCAGACTTGTTTGTCACTGTGCAGATTTATTTCTTTGGTGCATGGACACTGCCCAATGTCTTCAGTGTACTGCCATATTCATCAACAGCACCAGTACTAGGTACCAGCCATGCAATCTATGGTGCAATGGCATTAGGGCCTTGGTGGTAAACTTATGCAGCAAATCAGTCCCTGACAACTATGATGAGGCGTATGGATTTATGTTGTTGAGATATGTCGCACTTGCAACTGGTAACAAATATTTTCAGGAACTTTGTCTTTGATAGTCATCATTGATGTAGGCTATAACAGCAGCTTAGTTATTCAGCTAGTTCTGAGGTTCAGCCAACTTCTTGCTACAATTCCTAAATTCAGCTCCAGCAAGGACAATTGAGTGCCTCTCAAAGTCTCTCCCCATTTGTTTTCAGATTCCTCCCTAGTTTTGGTGATCAGTATGAATGGTGACATGTGATTTCTTTTCCTCAAAGGACAAAATGGCAAGACCAATTCCAAATCCCTACACACATAGAGATAGGAACTGTATGGAAGAGCACATGCCTTTAAACTAACCATGGATCTTTGAATTAAAGCTTATGCCTTGTGACAAACCATCTATAGTTTCTTTGTAACATATTGGGAGGTCAGCAAAGCTAGTTTTGATTGACAGGTCTTCAAAGCCAATGGGAGCACGAGGAGCATCTTGTACATTCCATGATAACACCATAATTGCCAGATGTGAGATTCTGCATCTTCACTTGATACAAGTTCCCAGTACCACTTTTACAGGTACACAACAGAAGTAAGCAAAAGTTTGTGATCTTTCTATCAACAGTTTTGTTCTTATGTCTGTTCACCATTCCCATCTTTCCTATAAGGGAATACTTACTCAAGCATGATTATGTTCATCAATGCTGTGGGAAGTTGAACCTATGTTGATAAGGTTTGATTATTATAGATGTACGATATTCACCTGCGTACCCAAACAAACTTGGTGGCAGAGTTGGTGCAAAATCTCTACCACTTCTGGTCTCACCAAATCAAGGGAACATGTGCATGTGTGTGTTATGAAATTCCACATTAGCCCTGAGGAGTAAGAAGAAATGTGAGGACTGAGGCACATCTTGAGTGTGTTTGAGACACAGGCAATTGGCAATTTTCTTGTTGGTTTGTTTGCTTTCTGCCTGGATACTCCCAAGGAATGTAAACAAGAATGTACTTAATGGTGCTCTTCATTATCAAGCACTTCCATTCTGGAACATCTGGAATTTGAAATTGGTAATTACTATAGGTTTTGTAGAAATTAGAACAGTTGGGGGGCATGACTGATGAGGGTGGTGGCAGGATATCAGTGGAGTTGTTCCAAAACCTCTATTGCATCGAGGGTTCTAGTACTACTACTATTGAGTTATTGTCATCTGGAATGGCTGCTGCAAAATCAAAGGTTCTTCCACTGTTACAAGAGCAGTTGTTGCATATACAAAGCTATAAGAGTAACTGCCATCTAGAGGTAGAGAGAATTGCATACATCTCCTGAACTCTTGATGGAAGAGACTAACAAAAAAAAAAGGAAACCTTCCTGCTGCACCTGGTAAGTAACTAGTCTTTCTTCTCATGTTCACTGATTGTGTCCAACTAAAGCAAGAAAGCCATCCTAAAGTAAGGATAGTCTTAGGGTTAAGGTTTGAAGAGCTTCAGACAAGAATCATTTATTCTTGCAAGCTCAATTCCAAGCAAGGACTCTTCTTCTCAAGGATGGCCTTAATATTAGGATTGAAAGAGGTTCAGATGACGATCATTTGTTTTTGTAAGCACAAGGACTTTTCTTTCTCTGCATGAACGTTTCCTTTGCAATAAGGTCTACCATAATGTTGGGACAGATGGCGCTTGGAGTTGCAGCAGATCTTATAAGCTCAGGAAGGGCACCTACACCACATCATCAGTAAAAATACACAACATCCCCATTCATGCTTAAACTAGCAGCTAAACACCCTTGATATAAGCCAGCAAAAACTAGATGAAAGATGCATCCCAATGGAAGTCCACCACCTTGTCCCTGCATTCAAACATTGCGCTCCCAATCTAAGGGGTCATCACCTTCACAAAATCTCAAGATTAACATGTATGAATGTCAACAGAGTTTATATGTTTTATGAACATTTCTACAATGGTGTTCAGTGTCATGATCAGATCATGTGACAAATGCATTCAGAAAGTAAGTGGAGTAATTATAAGTATTTCATTTATTGCTTGCCCGAGGCTCAACCTATGAGCATTGAAAACACAGAGACAGACAGTGCACATACTTAGAAACAGAAAATAATAAAAGGAATGTATATGTGTCCTGTGTGTTGAAAAAAGAGCCCCGTTGGGACCTTTGATGATTTTCAGTCTACCACTTTCCCCTGATCTTTTTGTCTACCTGCATTTAGACCATGTATGGGATATCAGAGATGTTTATTAGTGCAAGATCTGCTCAAAACCAGTGATTTGTATTGGGCACAGAAAAGACAGAGAGAGAAGGCTATTACTTACCTTCTCAAAGTCACACACTTTCAGCAACCCATCTTGTGCACAACTTCCAAACACAAAAGCCTTGTCTGGACACCACTGAATAGCCCAATAGCAGCTCTCAACATCAAAGACCCCCCCTCCTTGTCGAATTGAACAATCTGTAGATTACTTGGAACTAAAGAGAAAGACATCAAAATTTTTGGCACCAGTAACCATCTGACTTGTTCTAGACGGTCCCAGTTACAACACCAAAATCTTATACTAATAGGGAAAGGAGGGAATTCAACTACATAGATATTAGCTTTAGAAACTTCAAGAAGAGCAATTGGACAAAATGTCACAAGACAACAAGGGTACAAAAAGATTGCAGATCCTAACTGAACACACAAAACAGCAATAGGGTGACCCTCAAACTGCTCAATAGGAGTACCTTAGCTACTGATCACAGAGAGCTTGCAATAATCAAAGACCCACCACACCAACACATCTAGTGACCTGGTTCCAGTCACAATGCTTCTTAGATTTGCCCAATAGAAAGAAGACAACAAAAACTTCTGCTCATCCTTAATATACTCTTTCTGTATGTCCACAAATTCAAATTGTTGTAACAACAACTTTTGCCATAGTGTATAGATCCTCTTCCTCCCTAGAAGCTTGTGAATTGTGCATCACATCGAGAGAATTGAACCTTAATTGATTTGTACACATTTAAGGTGAAGATTGTCGATGAAGAGGTTGTTACATTCTTTGCATGTTTTAAGAGGTACAAATCCTCCTTTGGAAAGATTTTATTTTTATTTTTAAACTTGAAGTTTAATATAATCCATAGTCATCAACAACATACACTGCAATAAACCCCCTTTATAGTCAGTCCCATTTTAGTCACAATTTTGTTTGTGTCACATTTTTTTTGATAACCATCCATTTTAATAAGAAACACCATTTTTTAGAGTCAATATGGCACTTGTTAGTAGCACAAAATATTTGCAAAGATTTCTTGTAAATGTGATTATAATGAGAAAAAACTAGGGAAAATATTAAGGTTTTGTAAATTGTAGTTCCATTCGGTAATGTTAGTGTTGCTTTCTGCTCAAGTTGTGCAAACCAACAACAATGAATCTAATTGAAGAAAAAATAAAAATAAAAATTCTAACATACACAAGCAAAAGATATCCAAACTCACTAAGAGAGCAAAAAATCTTAATTAAGAAAATCTAGTTGATAAAATACACAAGCTAACAATTCAAGACCATAAATTCAATGTAAATTGTCACATTACAAGGGGCAGAAGTCACAACCTTTTTCAAGTTTAATAATGCATATTAAAGCTTAGAATAACCCATGTAGAAAATTTAAACAATTGGCACCTTTATTCTAGCATAAAAAGGGTTGTTTTGCAAGGTTTTTTGGCCTATAGTCACAATCTTGTAAAGGTTTACATGGAAAGTGATTATACATGTTTAAATCAAAAATTCATTAATGTAAAATAAAAATGGACACCAAGGGTGTGATTATAGAAGGGGTTTACTGGATATACATCATATCCACTCACAATGGCATGAATTCCTAATTTATTTGAAAAGTTTTGACATTTCTAACTTGTTTACAAATACAAATGATATAATTTCATCGAATCAAACAATTAATCAAGTCCATAGATTATAAATGATAATTTAAAACCAAAAAGGTGAAGCCAAAATGAAAATTTACATTAATTATATGCTCATATACATTTTTACAAAGTTTGTACTTTAAAAATATTCAATAAATAAACATCCAACTATGCAAAAAATGAAATAATTGAACTCAATTGCATTCATTTTATGTCATTATTTCATTTATTTCAATTTAAGAATTTTAATTCATTCCTAAACTAACTCCAAAGCTTTTTGTCACTTATGACATGTGTTTATTGTCATAGACTCTCAAAAACATCAAATCATAAAATGGAAAAATCAAAAGAAATCTAACGTTATAATCCCATCCAAGGCCAAGGTTATTATTTCAACATTTATATCACATTTCAAAATGCAATACAACTTTTATAAATTCAAACATATTACATGAAAAATTCATATGTAAAGCATGAATTCATTTAAAATTATTAAAATTATTTGTAGAAATGTGACATTCGAGAAACCATGTACAACCAATGAAAAAACATGATTATCACATCAAAAACATAAAATACGTTGAAGTGGCACTCTCCCAAAGGGTTCGAATTATCATAACACATTATTCAATCCCAAAACAAAAGAAGTAGGTTTTGCATTACTAATAGGAATTACAAGATCATGTTGGGTGGGCAAAAGAGGAAATTATAACCAAATATCATTTGTAAACACCTGCAAATGTAATAGTTTACATCACCTTAAATGACTAAAAATTTATCAAGGAACATAAAGATGCAATCTTAAAATGGAGTCAATATTGAAAAAATAAATGTGAAGATTTAATTTGGCATGAAAAAAAAAAGAAACATTGTTTATCCACTTGAGGACAATCAATTATCTTGCAAAATTCCAAGCAAATACATTAAAACAATCCAAGCCTCGAGGGACAACACCAATGAGAAATTCCAAAGTTCAAACAACAAAACATAATAATAATTTGTGAGCATATATAGATGATGATTTCAAACAATATTTTTAATTAAATTGAATTATTCTCTAATTTTGAACACTTACAAAAGCCAGAAGAGTTGAATATTTAGTTTAGGAAAAAAATTGTTGGCATTATTAACTAACCATGGGGAAAATAAACAACTAATTATTACTAAATGGCTTTGCCTTATGACAATTTCAAATGGGTTATATTAACATATATTTAACTAGATAGAAAACCAATGGTTCTTTTAGTGTAACTGCCCAATATCAACTCAAACCAATGTTGTTTAGTTATATGAAAGAAATGCATAGAATTGACAAATATGGATGTAACCAATGGAATGAATGTCAGCTAATATTTGATTTCTATTCATATCCCAAGGTTAGTGTAGATAGTTCTTGTTTATATCCGTTTCTTATGGTTTTAAAAATTCCCAGATGTGGATTATTGTGTTAATCATATTTTTGAAAGGAAGTTTTCCATTTCCTATACATGTACATGCACATTCATATCCAATAATTAGGGTTCAAGGTCGCCATATATGCAGTTTCATGTTTGTTAGAGTTTATGATGTTTAAGTTATGTTTCCTTTTTACAAACAATGGGAAAACACTCCTTGTGTTAGATTTACTCAATGGAATGCACAATGGTTTCCTTCCATTGAGTTTTTCAAAAGTTAAATACAAAATTTGAAAAACATTAAAATAATAAAAAAATACTTTTGAAATTGGTTGATCAATATGACTTTCAAAATATATATATATATATAAATATAATGAAATAGATATGTGCTAAGTTAAGATATAAAAGATCATTGTACATTAAGTACATCATTAAAAATTTGTCTTTTTTCTCTATTAAAACATACTTAACACACATTTAAAACTAAACGAAATCAAAACTACTTGCATTTATTTGAAAAACATACTTTTACAATTAGAAATTTGAATTTGAATACACAATATGAAGAGTTATATTGCTTTTGATGGTTCAAATAAAAACATTGAAGGTATAATGATTTAATCATGGATTTTTAAATTATCTTTTGTCAATTTGACAGGTAGATGTCTAGGTAGTCAATTGTATACTTTATTTGCTCACACCCCATAAAGAATACGAACTTGTATGTTTTGCCTAATCCTTCATTTGCACCAATTGTGTCTCCAAGCTTCAATTTATGTTCATGTTCAGAGGCAACATGTATGTGCTACTATTGGTAACTATTTCAAATGCCAAAAACAATTGGGTTTTGCATGGCTAGACAATTTGCATGAAAAGTTTTATTTGTTCCATTTTGTGATTGTCTTTGTGAAGGATGGAAACAACTTTACAACTATGGCAACAACATTTTGCTACATCATTGATTGTCTTCATTTGAAATTTCAAAAGGAACTTTATGTAATATGAAAGTACTCACTTTGGTTATGTGACGTTTAGGGTTAGACATGGTAGTTTCAAAAAAAAAAGAAGTAAACAATTCTATGAATAATATATTGGGGATCAAGTGGGGAAGCATTAAGCATGTCATTACTTTTGGAACATGTTTCAAATGTGCAAGTTTTTTTTTCTCTTTGGAGTTTAGGCATGTAGTTGGTTGGTTTAATTGCCAAAACTTAGTAGAAATTCTGGGGGTTAAACTTTGAGAGGGCTAATAATGAGCTTTTTTGAAATATTCAAAATTTGATGTCCTTGATAATTTTAGTGCAGTGTATCCTTGTTAAGGTTTAGAGCTTATTTATGAGCAGTTCCATGCCCATTAATATGACAAACAAACCCCCCATAACGATTTTTTTTGTTTGTCTCCATGTTGTTTTGTAAACGTACCCACCCCTAATCAAACATTGCCTTTGAAAAAACATTTAAAATTTTGTAATTAAACTAGTCCTAAACACACCCATAACCAAAACAAAGAAAATTCAACATTAAAACTTTTCATCTTATTTGCTTTCAATTATGCACATAAAAATGTGCCCATACTTTCCAATCACTAAACATGTGCAAACATAACAAGTCAAAATCTATCCCATCTCATATCACAAGTTTGAAAAAAAAAAAATCTACTCATGGATAATTAGTCATAATATTAGAGCATATTAAATTTGGACCATTCTATAAAAGGCTATATTCCTTGAGATGACACATTGGCAAAATAAATGTAACTTTGTTGAGATAGCAACTCAGTGAGGTCATAGCTTCTCAAGGTGCATTTGTTTCCCAATTCGTTTCTCAGAACCTTTCCAAGGCCAAATGTTCAAGTTGAAATATGCTTAAGTGAGAGTTTCAAAATTAAAGACATTTCTTTTCCCCTTGTTCCTATCCACTAATCCAAGGCAGTGTTTTTTTCTCTTTTTGGGTGGCCAAATTTCACAAACTTGTTGAATTTTATTTTCAGAAAATGAAAAAACTTCTGAGTTTTAGGGAAATTTTCGTCATTTTTTGGAAATTAAATAAAAAAATAGTCACATCTGGACCTAGGTACTTCCCAGGTCGCCACTTGTACGAGCACTTTTTTAAAAATGCTAAGGCCCACCTACGAGAGTTACCATTTTAATGCTAATTAAAGCTGGGGATCCTCACCAATGGACCTAGTTGGAAAAAAATACCTCCTAATTGAAGTCAGCATATTCAGATTTTAATTGATATTAACATATTGATCCAGTTTCGTGGTGTTGCCGGACTAGCACTGATTAAGGTTTAGCCAAATCTGACAGTAATTTTTTTTTAAAATTCTGTATAGTGACTAACTTCTGGAGCAAATATGGCGATTTTTATTTTTAATTTGAAAGCTGGAAATTTTATTTCGTTCTTTTCAAAAAAATCCACTGTTAATGTTGCTGGGCCCTTTTCTTTTCCCATAAGAGTTATCGATAAAGTTTCACAAATAAGAACAGGCAGTTTTGGCATAATAGGGCATCAAATGCATAACTGAAAATGAAAAATTTGGCTGTAAAATTGAGTTTCATACTGTCTTTCCTTTTTGCTGAGCGCATTCACTGCTGCTATATATAGTTTCACTACTCGTACCTGTACAATTACTATAATTATTCTTGAACCTTGTGCATGAAATGCTTCAGCATTTCATACTGAGATTTAATAAATTTTCATTACTTTGTGGATACCACTGAACGAGAGGATAGGGGTGAAAGCAGGGCCAAAGATGCTGACATTACAGATAACTCTAAGATGGCGAAAATTCGCCACCCCAAAAAAGCATGTTGGATCGAGTACTGCTAATTCTGGCACCCATCACACCCATGAGCTTGCACTGACAGGCTCTAGATAAGGGCTTGCTGGGAACCAGAATAGGCTGGCTAGCCCCTCATCTAGTACGTAAGACCATCCATAGTGATGTGCTGATGATAATGGGTAGTGGGTGTTGGTGATGTGTTGGTGAAAACTACACACCACTATCCTGGAGTCCTTGCAGAAGAAAACAAAGACACACAGCTACTGAAAGCAACACACAGCATTGAGCTTCAAATGATTTGGTGACATTAAATGATGGTACAACTCCAACAAGAAGCTAGAAAAGCAAAAAAATTGATCATCAACAAGCTGCTGGGGACAATAATATATATGAGTACTGTTGTTGGTGTGATGTCAAAATCAATTTCACCAGACGCCAAAATATTGCACATAAGTTCCCAAACTACCTCTCACTTGAAGGGACACACCTTACCTACAACAACTGATGTTGTCTGACATAAAATAATTTGCAAAAGGTCTAGCTGAAGAAAAGGGAATGTTTTAATCCACATTTGTTGAAATTGTTGAGGATCAACTCCCAACTTGATGGGAAAGTATGAGCACTTTACTGTCCCAATATCCCAACCATTGGATTACTATTACAACTGTTGAAATTCTGGAAAATACAATTTGAAGCTGCCTAACCTTGTTTTTTTAAAACATATAGATATTCGGAGAAGAAGTGCCAAACGTTAATTCACTGCTCATCATCACCATCAACCCACAAAATGACCAAGTAAATAAAAGTCTTCAAATTACATCCAGAAACTAGCATCAAAGATGTATAATAATATATAGTGGAATGCAGTAAAGATTGTAAAGTGTAGAGCAGTTCTTCTTTTTTTTTTTTCAATTTTGTGATGTTGCTTAAGTGGCAATCATCCGTAAGAATATTTAGCCAAATTTTGTGATTCTCAAAATATGAATGGGGAGGGGGGTTCAACTGAAGAATTCAAATAGGTATGTACACAAACCTGTAACTAATTTCCTTGCAACTGATCAAATTTTCTCTGCCTAATAACTAGTGCTTCGGTGTTCCTAGTTCCTTTTATGCTATCCTGACTATAAATGTACTTTAAGACATTTATGCATCTGCTGCTGCTGATGGCAGCTGACCAACAACTACATTGATATTGAAGAGACTGCACATCTAATTTTTCAATTGAAGAATTTCACTGCAAGATCATGTTACAATCTGCAGTTCTAAATCTTTTTTTCTTGCAACGGATCATCATCGAAAATATACAATGCAGATTGATCTGCATATCAGCTGGGATCCATATATGGAAACCTGCAACAAGCTCCTGATGTGATGTAGCTCCAGTTCAAAACATTGCAGATCACCATGGCTGATTTCATCACTTAACATGCAGCTACTGGAAACTTCAAAGCTCGTTGCAGTGCTCTTCAAAGCTTGAACGTGTATCAGAGCATCTCCCACAGTGCTCCGTATATATACGTGACCCTGCAAAAATATTTCTCACATCCGAGTTTGGTTATAATTTTATGTTTTCCAACCCCACCCATCAAAACAAAATTGGGACAGTAAATAGGTAGGTAGGAGACTACTACCCACCTTCAGCGTTTTCTTTACAGGCGAAATTTCGCCTACAAATAAAAAGCGCCAGGGCCTGTGACTTTTACAAAAGGAATTTGTGAGAGAAAATCCCCCAAATTTGCCACATTTTCGAGGAAAAAAGAGTTGAAATTGCCATTTTAAAGACTATAGGTTCTTGCAACTCGCCAGTACATAGCAGGGTTTCAGTAAATTTCTACTTTTCTCTCTGAAATGTAGCCAGATTTGGCTAAGTCCTCCTGTGGAAGATCGCCAGTCCACCTACCTCATGAATTTTTTTTTAAAATCCTGCCCACCTTCACCAATCAAACTATCTAGCCAACGAAGAGCAGGTGCTAGGGTTTGCTCACCAACCTCCACACATCCTGTGCAAAAATGCTAGGTCAAAACCATTTTGCTAAGCCAAACCAGCATGTTTTGAGTTTCCTGCATCCAATTTTCTTTTGAAGGGCCACATACATACTGCGTATGGGTGGAGCTGCTCTAACTACTGCTCTTCAAACCTGCTGCAAGAAGCTTCATGCAGTGATGTAGATCCAGTTTAAACACTACAGATGATTGATGATGGCTGATAATTTCCACTAATTTCTGGAGCAAAGCTTGAACTGCAGTGCTCTTGATCAAGCTTCAAATTACCTGTAGAAATGTTTTTGACTGCAACAGTACTATAAATATGATGTCACGAGTGATGATCAATAGATAGATCAAGATCAATAAACTAGAACGGTCGGTCGGTCTATAGGTAGGTTATATAACAGGATCAAGAGCTGTGAGATCAGCTTGAGTGTTTGAGCTGTGAGAGCCTTGAGTTGCGTGTGTGTGAGAGGAGCTGCTTGAGCTGCAAGAGTCGAAATGGGGAAGTATTATAAGTTGTCGAATGCAGTTGTGCAGATGGGTATTGTTGGTCTAATGAGCTTGAGCTTGCTCCTGGGACTGGGACTGGGGATGCAGGAGGTACAGGACGATGATGACAAGCTGTCCACAGCAGCAGCATGTGACATAACAGCTTTAGAGCCGTGCATTGATGCAGCCAAACAAGCCATGACACCTTCAGTGGCCTGTTGCTCTTCCATAGCATCGTTGGGGAGCGGACCTACGGGCGTCTCGTGTCTGTGTTCGTTGGCGATTTCGCAAACAGCCAAGGAATTCGGTGTGCAGTTCCCGGTGGCCATAGGAATTCCACAGCGATGTGGCCTTGCTGTCCCTCCCGGAGCTCAGTGCGACGGTACTATATATTATATGTCTAGATGAACTTGCATATAATACATTATATATTTGCACGGAAAAATCAAATAAAGTCTTTGCAAGCTAGCTGCTAGATCGCCATGAAATCCAAAATGATGAACTTTGAAAGTCCCCCTCTAATTATAAGCGCTCTTATTAGAGCATCTCCAGAGGCATGCTACACAACATGTATTGGATGACGATCAGTAGAAAGTTCCAACACAGGCTCAGCAAAATGGCTTTTGCGCAACATTCTTTTTTGCTCAATATGCTGATGCTGACAAAAACTAGTGCGCAGTCTAACACCACGTCTTGATTGATCAAATATATTAATTGATCCAGGCGATTTGCTATGAGTAAGTTTTGTACAACAGTCTTGCTGTATCTAGAACTTCAATGAATTCAAAAGCAAAGAGAACTAGAGTTGTTTAGAACATTAACAACTCTAGTTCTCTTTGTAACCTGAGTTAATTATTCTGAGCTGATCATAAGGAGTGGGTATTCAAGGACTAACTAAATTTATCTCGGTGGGTTTTGTTGGACTGCAGGTCAGAACGTTCCAGGTGGCTAGAAAAGTTGCAATATATCAATGCAGCATGCCGGAGCAGCAGCTCACACCCGTGAGCAATAATTGCTAATTACATATATGATAATTTCTATATATGTTCAGGCTTTTGAGCCTCGTTTGCTTCCATGTTTCTTTGGAGTTGCTTGCTGCCGCTGACCTGCATATGGAAAACCTCCATTTGTAGTACATGCCCAAAGACAAGTTCTCTATATTACAATAAAATAATTACATGCAGTTAACTGACTCTCTACAAGTTATATGAAGTACAAATCTTTTAATCATCCTTCCATATTTTTGGCTACATACATACACAAAACCAAATATGAAAACCTGATGATTTTCAACTCTTTTTTTCTTTTATTTTCTTGGTTTTCACTTTTTGGCTCAAACTGAAACTCTCAAAAATCACTTCATTTTCGAATTTTTGATTTTGAAATTCTCTTTTTGGTGAAATTTCACCAGTAAGAAAAAAGTCTGATGGTGTCAAACTCTTGCAAGTTTTTCTTGAAAAGAAAGATCTATGATCAAAAAGCTCAGTCACTATAATTGATGAAAAGTCTAAATTCCATGCTGATTTTAGAAATAAATAGAATCCACCCAAAATCTTGAACATACTTTATTTAAAGGAAAAAAAGCCAAATCTGAAAATATTACTCTATGAATGGGATTATTGCATTGAAAGAAAACACTTACTTGCCTTCTGTAGCTAAATCTTCAAGCTCAATGCCTTAGTGGGTCACTTACAATGTGTTTATCAAAATGACATTACTTTAAAATAAAGATATCTATGTATATATCATTGAAGATATAAACACTTAGAAAATAAGTTAATCCCACAAGAATTTTTTGACAATATTTAATGAAAATCCACTTGGCATTTGAAAGATAAAATTTATAAATTTTTTGGAAAATAAATTATTCCCACAATAAGTTTTTGAAAACATCTAATGAAAATACACTTGGCATTGAAAACTGAAAATATAATAAAAAATAACGTTTTCATTCATGTAATTTTTTTTGTATTTATCAATTACCACATTTATCACATTTATCAAAAAGAAAAAGACATCTTAACATTCATTCATTTATATTTAGAGGTAAAAAAATTGGTACTCTCCACACCAAAGGGTACTTGATAGATTCAAAGAGTGACCTCACTGAGGTTGCTGTTGGATGACAAGGAATCACTTGCATGAAATTTAAACCCTAAACCCATGCAGGTGTTGATAGAAGACTGGTATGTGCCTCAGGTTGTACTAGTCTGGTTCGGTGTTTTCTTTTTTCTTTTTCTTTTTTGATGTGGCTACCATTTGACTACTCGTGATACTAATTGGTCCACTTTTGGAAAATATCAGAGGTTTGGCTGGTGACTTTTTTTTTAGAATGAGGATTTGGTGATTTTTTTTGGGAGGTATAGAGTTTAAAGTGGCAACTAATTTTTCTTCACCAAGGCCACATTCTGGCTAGAAGCTTTTTCATTTGAACACTTTCTAGCTACCAGCAGGTCAATTGTGAAATAGCTTATTAGTTATAAGTGATAACTTATGACCAGTAAGAAAAAATGACTAAACAACCAAAGCAAACTCCAAAATAACATATAAATTCAATTCATATTCCATCATTCCAAAAAAAAAAAACAAAAAAAACGAAACAAAGTCACTTGCGAGGAGATTGAACCCTCCTTTAAACACCCATTGCAATACAAACGGCCTGCAACACAAGAATAACTTAATTTGCAACATTAGTTCAAGCTTCAAAATTGTATTAGATATCAAAGACCACCAAAACTTGCCAAGCCCATAAAAACAAAAGGAGTACAATTCTAGAGTCTCATTAGTAATTAGTAAGCCAATGATAAGCACTTACAAAAGTTGTCCAATGCTAAAACCCAAGCCACAAAATATAATTTATAATTAGATTATTGCTTAGCTTAAGCCTTGCAAAGCCTGAAGATAATCTAGGCTCTTGTTCCATAATGTTTTGCATGCCATAAAAAAAAAGTATGTACATATGGAAAGTTATGCAAGTAATACAACTTATGGGATCACATTCTAACCACTAAGCCTTGGTTGCTAATGAGTTCATTATAAAGTGTTTAGAGTTATATGATGCCAAAGAATTAAAGCATTGTTCATTTTCAATGCTCCCAAGAACTTGTACGATAGCAATATTTTCCAACTTGAATATTTTAGGGGTGCAAATGGGATAACATGAAGCACACCCATCTACTTTTGTGACTGTTTTTGAGGAAATATTCTAAGAATATTTTTGAAAAAATCTTTGAAAAAACTTTTTTAAATCATAATTTATTTTTTATTGTACTTTGATAAGCCTTGCATTAAAAATTTGTCAAAATATGTCATTTAGGGAGGAAAAAAAAAGTTATAAACATGTCATTTTATTGCATTAGTTACATGTTTATTAGTGTTTTTCATTTTTTTTATTCATTTGATTAATTTCAAATTTATTCCCAAGTTCCCATGATATATCATGATTGTTATCATATAAGTAAATCTTACAATTTCAACACGAAATTAAATTACATTTTCAATAACATGGAACATTAAACATTGGTTTTATGCTTGTTGTGGTATGTGTTACCATGACTGCACCCCTAGGAAAGAGTAAAAAAGAACTTTGGATCTTTAAAAAATGTGCTAAAGTCAAAAGGTAGGATTTTCATCAATAGGTTTGGCCATGGCCAACTTGAAATGTTAAATATCAACAGAAGTTGTTAAAAGCAGTTTAAGCACTCATACATCAAAGTTGCCCACTTTCTTGGGGTGGCAATATGCTTATCAAATGATGGGAAAAACTTATTTCCTCATCTAATTGTAATCAATGGGTACATCACACTTAAATTATTTGCGACCCATGAGTAGGAAATCTTCCTTGCAATTCTTTTGGCAAAGCAATTAACAACCCTTACCATATGCCAAAAACCACATCATATTCCAAAATCCAAAGTTCAAACATGTAAAAATATGTTGAAACTTGACACACATGAAAATGCAATACAAGTTGCACAAATACGAAAGGTTAGGTGAACAAAATTACATGCACAATATGCTTCCATTCATGTTATGGCTACAACATACACATCCCTAGTGACAAATGTCGTCTCATTACTTTCCAAACTTAGATGGGTAGCCCAAATGTATTATTAGACCACATCAAAAGCTAAGTGTTCCACCTCAGTGTTCAAATTAGTAAACCAACACCTGATAATAAATTCATGTCTGGCACACATTGATGCTTTGCAACCCTCAAATGCATCGAACTTGTTCAAGTTTGTGTATAAGGAAAATATTTATGCTTGATACACCTTAATTGTTGTCACAACATCACACATGAATACATACCTCAATTTGAACTTGGTGCGATTGTGGACAAATTCAAATAAGGGAAGTATGGTAACAAGCCCCAACATGACCTACACATCACAAAAGAGGTTGAACTTCATCTTTGCCTTTTCATAACTAGGGTTGTTGATGGCCATCCTCATTAGCAATTTCATGTATTATGCCATAACATTTTTGGCATGGGATAACATATATTAATCCACCATGTCTTGTTATTTTTCAGAATTTTGGCCCTTTGGATTTCCATAATCTCAACAAGCTTTGTAAACTCCAAGTGTCTTTTTAAGCCTCTTACAAAAATAGTTCTATAATGTTGATAGTAGACCTTCAATTTTGTTCACCATTCACAAATGGAAACAAAGTATAAACTACAAATTTGGTTTTGTGAACCACAATGCATTCCCATGAGGAGCACACACATCAAAAATCTATTTTGTAACCCCTAACCTAACACCTTGGAAAACATAAACATCATTTGTGCCAAATGTCATTAATTTTTTACTAATCATATCCTTAAATAAACCACCTTGGTTCATCAAGGCTTGCATAAACACCTTAGTCAAATTATGAGCTTTGATCTAACCATCACACATTCAAAGAAAGAAAAATTAGTGTGCCCAACCAATTGTGCACCACCTATTCAAGAACTAACAACTAGTTTTAGTCGTCAATTGTACTTACCTCATCACATGTCAAAGAAGTGTATTGAATAGTCACAACAATAGATATGGTAGCCTCCAAAACAATGATATGTATGTGGTGAGCCATATCCCAACTTGCTAGGTCCATCTAATGCATTTTGGGATTAAATTCCAAATTCAAAAATCAAAAAATTATTTGTGCCTCGTGTTCAAGTGTCAATTGCGATATTTCAAAATAAGGAACAACTTGGCAAATTAAACAAGTTTTCTACATTTATCCCCCACCACCCCATTAACAACATGTTGCAACACTAATTCCATACCTTCCATGCATAAATAACTTCATTTTTAGCATGTTTACAATCCATACTCATGAACCACTCCCCATTCTTCACCTATCTCAAAGCTCTTTCTACCTTTCTATGACTAGCATGTTTTTGGGGGAAATTCCATTTAGGTGCAAGAAGTGTGCACACAACCATTAAAACCTACCTGCAATTCGGCCCAAGCTAATTTTGCTACCCATTCAAACTTTAAATTTTCATGTTGATTCACAAGACCATTTATTGCCTTGCCTACCAAGGCAAGGTGTTTAGATTCATTATAAAGTATTACAGCTTCAAGGATTTTGGCTCCTAGGTAATAATAGGTCTATTTTTATATGAGGATTTTTGAAAGATAATATTTTGGTTTGTGTTCAAACTTGAAATTAGTTCTAGAATTATAACATCTTGAAGGATTTTGGTTTCTTTTAGATGATTTTTAAAGATTATATTTTTGCATGGTGAAATTTTTGAATTTCAATAATTCTTCTTTTCTCATAAGATATTTTTAATGTAAATGGCAAGGCCACAATGTGATACACCCCTAGGATTGTTTTTTAGAGGTGATAAATCAAGAGGAAGAAACAATGCCAAAGGATTATGGAAGAGAACTCAAGGGGGATAACTTTATATGCAAAAAATTACTTAATTAACTAATGACCAACACATCAACTTGAACATGTTGTTGACTACAAGAGGGAATCTTACTATTGGATGAACCCACATTAATATCAAACACCAAGATTGTGAGAAAAAAGGAAATAATTATGCTTTTTTTTGGGGTGGCACAAAAGGTAGTGCCACCTTCTCAATCCCTAAAATGAAACAAACAAGCTTGCAAAAAATCCACAA
This sequence comes from Sphagnum tenellum, assembly GCA_963921925.1. Taxonomy (NCBI): domain Eukaryota; kingdom Viridiplantae; phylum Streptophyta; class Sphagnopsida; order Sphagnales; family Sphagnaceae; genus Sphagnum; species Sphagnum tenellum. The sequence continues at coordinate 8,617,299 of OY998152.1, read as the reverse complement.
AGTTACAAACAATGAAATAGCAACTTTAATATAGCTTGTTGAAATGCCCTAATTAGAGCCAATTTTCAACTTTTGAAATGAACCAACAAGCCAAAGCCTTAAACCAAAATGACACTCAAAATGAAAAATAACAAGTGCCAAGGATTTGTATCTCAAGAAAAGAATTAGGTTATAAGTTGTAGTTAAAGACCAAGGTTCATCACATTATAGTGTTACTACACCATATGCAAAGGGGGGACTTTCAACTAAAAGAAAGGATCAAAACACATATATGGCAATTGGAGTTTGACCTTCACAATGTGCTTTTCAATGTTTGACTCACGTAACCTACCAACAGTGCCCAAGTACCCATTAACATGTTTTCAAATCCAATGTTGTCGATGCAATTGCAAATTTGATTTCCAATGACAACTTCATTGATGTTTGAAGCATCTTGATTTTTCATCGTTCAACTAACATTAATAATAACACAAAGCCCAAAAGCAACAATGAAGTCAGCAATGAAACATGTTACACAATGTGACAACTTACAAGCCAAATTATTGATTGGATTTACAATGTATAAAGCTAAATTTTAACAAAAGAATCAATCAATGCAAAACAAAAACCTTCATAGGTCAATGTTATAGTCTACTACTTAATGACTCATGAAACACAAACAAGGTTTTTAGTGATGTCCTCCTATGAGCAAGAAATGAAGCTAGTGAGAGGAGACCTAGAAAGGGAAATGAAAGTTAATGAAGGGACCAAATTCAAGTGTGCAAAAGTGGCAACAACTCAATGGTGGAGATGGGGGAAATGGTGACATGTGATGACATTAAGGCAAGAGTTGGCAAATTGACAATGAATTTCCATTATGAAAGCAACAATTTCCTCATCCATGTACTTAATCTAGTGATATCATTTGTTGCCACTATAAGTTTTAGGTGAGAATTTTTTTTAATCCTTAAAACCCAAGCTTACAAGTGAATAACCTATTTTAAAGATTTTTTTGGTGATTTTTTGCCAAAAAGAAAACATTAGTCTAATTGGCTCATCAATACCATGACCAAGGTTCCAACCTAATAGCCACCCCACATTGTTACATATTGCAACAAGTGTCAAATTATGATATATATTTATATATTTTATATTGAAATGGATAAAACCACATAATTATGTCAAATGTGACACATGTGATGAACCAAGGGACTACTATTATGTGAAAAACCATATTTTATTGTATAATGATCTTGTAATATCTATTATAAATTAGAAATTCACAATTTTTATTATAAATAGATCAAATTTTCAAAAGAAAGATGACAAGTTGTGATATGTTTGATCAAATTTCAAACTTTTAGATATACAAATAAGGAAATATATCAAGCAAATTTTACAAGAGAAATTTGGGATCTTGTTAAAATACCTTTGTTGCAACAAAACTGTTGCATGTTATTATAGCACAAAATTTGTTGATCAATAAACTCCTAATTTAAAAAATTTATTGTAAAATTCTTAACAAATTTGAGTGAGTTTTAAAACAAAAACTATGTTCAATTGAAGTAGAAAGGATTTGAAGCTTGCATGTTACAAATTCCAAATTTTGTGATGTGGCACAAGTGGTGATCAGCCGAAAAAAAAATTAGCATTAATGGCAACAAGCTTTTTTTTAAATTGCAAAAACAATAGAAAACAAGGAAGAAAACTACCTTGAAACTAGAAATTCTATCAAAATCTAACAAAATTTCTCCAAATTTTTGCAAGATTTTATGACAAAATGTTCATTTTTTATTTTCAAAGGTCAAAATGTTGCACCAATTTTCCCAAAAATATATATGATAACAATTGTGGATTACATTTATAATAGATATAATAATAACATAATTGTTATAAAAAAACTTGTAATGTACCTTCGACTTTTTGCATCTAGTTTCTAATGTGCTCACACTATTGGACATCATCATTGACACCAAAATGGCAATCTCAAGATTGTTGTTACAAGGGTATTGGGAGACATTGTCCATCAAAAGGGTGGTGTCAAGATTGTTGTTATAGCAAAGGGGACAGACTTTGTTGAGTTGCAATTAGCCAGTCCAGGTAAAGCTAGTTTGAGTTTTCCCCCTTGAAGATTGCCAATTTTTACAAATGTTCATTTGGATCACATGTTGACTATTTTGTATTTGAGTGAAATCTAAATTCTCTTATTATTGTAAAGCTTTCAACTCCCACACCCCAAAAGAATTTCACTTACAAATAATCACAAATTCGATTAGCACAAAGACTAAATCGACTAAAAAAATCAACTAAGAAACAAGTAAATTTAGCTACAAAATGTGAGCTAACAATAAACTGTGAAGCTTGACATGTTGATAAAATTCAAGTTGCAAGATGAGGAAGAATCGTTGAGGAAATGTTTCAAAATAGATGAAGAAAGACAAGGAAGAACTATTGAGGAATTTTTGAAGAAAGATGAGGAAAATTAATTGAGGAATTGTGTCAGAAAGATGAATTGTTGACTTGGAATTGTTGAAGAAATATAAGGAAAGGAGAAATTGATTAGGAATTGTTGAGGAGAGAGAGAGATCTGATAGAATTTGTAGTCCTAGAAACTTTTACAAACCTTAGTTCTAAAGCAAGAGCTAGTCCTTGTAGACCAAATGTAGGTGGAATGTAAATCATGTCCTCCATAAGTCCTTCATCCTTGACTACTGATGATTAGGCTGATCTAAACTACAGTCATTCTTCTCAGAAATATCTTTCTCTCATTTTACCAACTGCGTGGAGCTATATTGGTGTTGCTGGAATTGTTATCATTGTTGGTTTTGATGTTGTATCTACAAGTTAGTTCAGCAAGGTTTCCTATTGGAGAAGGCCTAATGTGCAAGAGAAATGCATTCATAATAGTTGTCAGGTTGGCTATGTCACATAACGTCAATCAAAGTCTTGTGGTTTTCTGAGTTTCATGAGAGAAAAGAGGTGAATGGTTCAAATGTTCAAATACATTCATCTACAAGAACTAGCATGAAAGAGCACAATGAGTGTAACAAAACCAACTTATGCCAAGGGAAGGGACTGTGTGATCCAAGATGACCTACCAAATTCTCAATGTGTGATGGGTTTTAGGAAAGCACATGATGACTTCTAAACCAATGTTGATTTTGAAGATGTTGCTTTCAACTTGGTCCTTGGAAATACTATTATCTTGCTTTTGAGTTGCTACTCCTTCCCAATGAACTCTTCAAATGTTGAGTTCAGGTCTCGTTTTAGCTTCCAACCATCAATCTACAGATTGTATATTGCCATGTTTTCCTGTAGTAAAATTGTCCCCCTTTTTGCACTGTTTGTTTTCTCAAATGCAAAATTGATCTAGTTTATCCAACTGGAACCTAAGAAAAGACTATTCAGATGCTATCCTAACCTAACTACTAACTCAGAACCAGGTGTGAAGATAAAAGAATGAATAAAATCAATTCCAGATCTGCCCCACAATGAGAACCTAGATCCAAATCAAGTTTTTTTTGTTGTTGCTCTCCTACTTTTCTGGCTTTTGTTGCCTCTGCCCATAGGGAAGAGACTGAACATTGGTGTAGATTCTGAACATTGGTGTAGATTCGTGAAGAAATCCCAATGTGTAATTGACATGTTGAACTACTATGTGTGCATACTATGGATGGGCAAATGTTCAATAAAAGTGCATGCATTTAGATGAGAAATTCTTGATCCTGTAAAGGGAAGTTTTTTTGGTTTGAAGTTTGAATCTGCCATAAAAGGCCAGAGTCATTCTGTGATGAGCTGCTTGTTGTTGCAGTGCATTGCTGCATGCACCTACCACAAAAGTCATGTGATAAAGTTGTGTGCACTGCCTAAAGTGGATAATAATGCACACCCTCTACTACTACTGATTGGCACCCCATGATATCCAACAGTATTTGCTCATGTATTCAGTAGGGTTTTTTTAGTACCAGGATTTATCAAGTGGCACTTCTTCTTATGGTTCTCTGGCCTACAATCTTTTACAATGCTGGCTTTCCAAAACCTACTGTTGTTCCAGATGTTGCCAGTAGTCCATGGAAGTTGTTTGTAAAGTCACCCTGATCTGACCCTCTAATCCCTGTTTCATTGCCAATTGTAGAGTAGCCAGAAAGTTGGAAAATTTGAGTACCAATTCATAAAACTGGGTAGCAGTTCAGAAAGATTTGCAGGACTCTATTCTGACTAGGCTTTAAATCTAGTAAATAAAACATGCAGCAATGCAAACATAGGTAAAGCAAATCCAAAACTGGGGCTGAAACTGCTGTAAGGACCGATTTAGGTGAAGAAACTGGTTTGGTCCCCTTTTTTTACACCATATATTACTTTCAACCTGACTTTTGATACCATCCCCAGTTTCAAGGAAACCCAGGCCCAGTAGCCCAGTTTGAACTACCTTCAGATAACTTATCATATTGAAATTGCAGAGAAAACTCCTCCACAAAGCTTTGAAAACTTCAAGGCAGTGATGAGCTGCCCTGACTCCCCACTGACTGACTTCATCAGCTCCCCTCAGACGGTTTAGGAAAGGACAGACTAATGCATCCAAAATTCAAGCAAACCATTATACAAACATGAGCAATCTGATTTTCTGGAAATTAGTCATGATGTTGGCTAGTACTCAAAGGTGCATCTTGATCTCAAGCTTTGCTGTGTAGCCTTTTCAACTATAAAAAGCAACTCAATAAGATCTCAACAATTGAGACAAGTAAAAATAGAATTCCATTAACAGAACAAAATCTTATATTACAGATTAAATTCCGAAAAATCAGAGGTCCACAGCTAATCCCATCTTATTCTGTCGTTAATGGCCGAGTAGTAGCTTAATAGCAGCTGGAATTGTAGCTTCAGAGAAAATAATCCTGTAATACTTCCCAAGTTTATTCTGAAGCTCACACAATTATGAACACAGTACTGTCGTAAAGATTGCTCAAGCAACATAGCAATATGAGCATTACAATATCCATCAATTAATTTGAGCACCCATTCCTTGGCTTCGAAATAGAAAGATTTACCACACAAGAACTTCAGACTTCGCAAGGCAACATGAAAGTGGTGAGTCTTCTAGATGGCTGCATATGCCAACGGCACCACTCCTTGCAAACCACAATCAATGTTTTCACCAGGATCGACATTGCCAAACCAACTGGTGAGGAACTTTTGGTATGTACCAATGCGGTCTCCCATGCGAGGATCTTCACCATGGCCGCACTCTTCATCACCAGCAATGACATTGATTGTCATGCCAAACCCTGGCAGGCGGTGTGCCAGTGTATCATTCTTTGTTGGCTGCCACTCGCCAATCATAATCTGATGGGGAGAAGGCCTTGTTAGGGCAGGTGTCATCCAAAACCAGACTGCTGCCTGGAATGCAAGTGTTGCATTGTTGGTCAAAATTTCAGGGTGATGCAACAAGTCTGCATTCAAGGCTATTCCTGTTGGCCCATAGTTGTAGTTCCTGCCACCAGCAAGCCACCCAGCCCCCAACCTAGATCAGCTTTTCTCTTCATACTTGGGGAAAGAGAGGAACTAAACTACTGCCTCTGCCAGTGCATGTTATCTCGCAAATGGTGACTAGCATAGCTGTGTAAATTTCTATCTACTAGAAGTAGGTTACTCTTCAGAAGAGAGGGAAACACAACATGATGCACAAAATTTGGTCCTCATCAGGAGCTCTTTCCATGAGACTCATTAACATACAGAACACTTCAACCACAGTTTCAAGTTGCAATGATAGAAAGGCAGCCTTGTGGATGGAGCCAGACAGTCAAGCCAAAGAAATCTGCACACTGGTGTTTTCATTAACTTTCAGACTTGGCAAGAAAGAGAGAAGGCATAGCTGGAACAAACCAGTAGATAGGGAAGGCACCACGGCCTTGGTATCCCACACCAGGCACGCATGGATACAACAGACTCTCCTTACAGTACAGCTGGTCAGGGGCCAACTCCTGGTTGTAGCACAGCCCCCATGCATATGGACCATCCTTGGCTCCTGACCATCCACCTGCTCACCCCAAAAACCCAATCCCACTCCCTTCTTAGTCCATCCCATCCAATTTCTAGCATTACATCAAGAAATCAAAGCCTGCACATACTGCACAACAAAAAGAGCTCTCCATAGAACCACAAAATCCCCTTTCTCCCAATCCATCCCTCCCTCAGAGGAAAGTATGTGTATGCATCCCTCTTTGACCATCATTTTGATCACGTCTGTTGTCAAAAGCTCTGGCTCACAACCTGGATCTATACTTCATATCCACCATCACATTCTCTTGCTCTTCCCCTAAAGGATTGCAGATCATAAAAGCACCAGAACATGTATTGAGAAAATACAGTGCCAGCACACCATTGAAACTGATTTCCAAAGAAAGCAGCTAGGCAACAAACAGACGTGCATTCTCAGGACTACTACTCTAAGCACAGCTGACCAACAGAGGAGGGGGCATGGCCTCTTCCTCAGCCGAATGGAAAATTGTCAGATCCTGAATCAAAAGAAACAAGTGTCTGACTCATATTCTACACCATGATGATTTGAAGAAGGACCATAAGACTGTGAGAGGAACTCCTCTGTAATGTCACTTTGAGGAACATTTTAGTACTTTGGCAGCCAAGAAAGTTTCCATAAAGATTACTAGGAGATGTTCATTTTGGATGTGCAAAACATGCCATGATGCTTTACAAGATGAAACAGACATGTGAAAGAGGGCTACAAGATGAGACAAACATGTGAAAGAGGGCAACAAGATGAGACAAACATGTGAAAGAGGGCAACAAGATGAGACAAGCATGTGAAAGAGATGATGACAAGAGGGAAGGAGGGAGGGGGAGAGAGAGAGTAGTGAGGGGTTTTTTTTTTTTCTGTACATGAAGTTGAATGAGCAACATGAGCAAAGAAAGCAGCAAGCTCGCGGTTCTGGATATCCAGTCCGCCAATGGAACCGAATCCCAAGGGCTCGTAAATCTTGGCTGCGTCCATGAAAGAGTCGAAAGTCCAGAATCCTTGGGCATGAGCAGTGGGGTCGTTCCTGTGGTTGAACATGGCCTCAAACACGTCCACCGTCACCAGATCACTCACAGTTTTGTTGCAAGTCTCGGGTCTCACGCCTGTGAGTTTCACTGCGTTCAAGCATGACGCAAGAACGGCAAGCCGTGGATCTGTGGCTGTTTTTGCCTGTGCCGTCTGCGGCATTGCTGCTAGCACCACCACCACCATTACCAGAGACGCAACAACCACCGTCCATTGACGACCTCCTCCCTTCATCTTTTTTTGCACCTTCTCTGGAACCCCTGTTTTCTCTGCAACACAACCAAATGGACACAAACACAGAACTGAGTCTTATCTCTTCTTGTGTTTTCAAAACTACTACTAGCAGACATAGCAACAAGAAGAAAAAAGCTTCAACAGAGAGACACAGAGAGCTCCAAAAAAAACACATTTTATACACATTATTATACAAAACCAAGAATCTATTCCAAAGGAAAATCACAGACAATATATCCCACATTTTTTTTAAAAAACAAACAGACAGCCAACTCTGAGCATTTCACTTCTCCATTACGCTACAGAGTCTACTACTACGAGTACTACTACTACTACCACTTTCTTGTGTTGTGCGTGGTGTGAGTGTGTACCTAAAAGAGCTGCACAAAAGATGGACAAAACACAGAAATGTTTGGCAAAAGAACGAAGCTCAAGCACAGAGAGAGAAGCGAAAAAAATTTGCAAAGAGAAGAAAGAAAGAAAGAAAGTTGAGAGAGAGAATGTGGACTCACTCACCCTAGGGCACAACGGTGGATGTAACTGAATGGGTTGCTGCAACAGCAGCCAGCACTTGATTTGGTGATCACTTGTTGCTGGTCTGAGTGAGAGAGTGAGAGTAGTAGTGTGTGTTGCCTTTCTCTGTTTTGCTTGGTCTAATGTTTGGCCCTATATTTCTGGGCTAGCACCTACTTTTTTTCCATGAGGTCCCCTAGTCATCCCCACCCCTACCCTACCACCACAATTCTTTGCTTTGCTTGCTTTCTTTCTTCCCCAACAAGGCTGGCTATACCAGCTTCCTTTACTATGGCGCTACCCTCCCCAATCAGGGTTTTTTTTTTTTTTTTCCCCTTCTTTTTCTTTTCATTTTCCCCATTTTTGTGATATACAAAATTTGGGCTAATTTTTTCCAACATGGGTATTTTAGAAAAATTAGTTGACTTTACACTTTTTTTATTAAAAAATCGCAATCATGACCCTATTTTTAAATATTTAGTTCCCCATCTTTTCCCAATGGAAGTAATTTTAATTAGTTTCCCATCTATATTATGTTTACATGGAAAAACATTTGTGTGTGTGCGGTGTGTGTGTGTGTCTTTTTGGGCTTTGAGTGGCTGGGGGAGGGGTTTGCCCTCCCATCTGTATGAAATCAGTGTTTTAGTTGCCAAATTACAAATTACTATTTGCTTGCATTTTGGGGGGGTTGGGGGGGAGCTGTTTTTGTTTCTCTTTCTATATAGACCATATACACAAACTTTTGAGACTATTACAAATGCCATTAACCCCCCACAAACAAATTTCATCCTAACAAAACTTGGTTAATAATTGTGTCAAAGCAAAACTTCAATCAACAAGGGGTGTGTGACACTGTGGCCTTGCCATTTACATGAAAAAGTATCTTAAGGCAAAAGAAGAATTATGGAAACTCAAATATTTCACCATGCAAAAATATACCTAGTCTTCAAAAAATCCTCTAACAGAAACCAAAATCCTTCGAGAGATATTATAACTTCGTAACTAATCTCAAGTTCCAACACAAGACAAAAATCATCTTTCAAAAATCTTCATATAAAAATAGACCTATTATTACCTAAGGGCCAAAATCCCTTAAGCTACTATACTCTATAATGAATCTAAACACAATATCCTTGCCTTGGTAGGCAAGGCCAACAAACACAAAGTTTCCTCTTGGTTCGTTATTGTTGTTTTTGCATCATGTAATGGACGCCTAGTGTGGGTGTTCCACATGATGTACTTGTACGGGTGTAAGTAACAATAATAGACCCAAACACCCATATACACACACTCAAGAGAATACTTACATAGCTGTAGGAGAGTCCGATGATGGGTATATTGACTTTAGAATATCAACATGGGTATTGGTTAAGGTTTTGGCTTTGCAAAATTATCAATCCAAGTAAGGGTACACATATTAAATATAAAGAATTATCTCATTCAAGCTTTTGCAAAATTATTGGCTAAACTTAAATAAACAATAGCCGTATTCATGGGGTAAGTTGGAATTATCATGATAATTGTACTACAACTATGGCAAATTGGCAAAGGTGTGTAAAACAATTAAAGTAAGTTGTGAATTTGGCATGCACATGAGCATACATCATCCTTGAAGGAAAATCTTAATAATACATAAGAAGAGATCCTTCCACAATTTTAATATTTTCAAAGGCGTTGCTCCAATGATAAATAAATAAAATCTGTAGCATGGGATGATCTAAAGAAGTTCCAAGGGATTTGAAGTACTATTTTCTGCATGAGTAAATTACTACATTAAATAGTAATAATAAGATTAATATTATTTTAGCAGTTAATCACTAGAAGTCAAATAAATCAATAGTGAAGGTTAATAAATATCCAAATCTTAAGGCTAAATCAGGGTATCGGAGTCCAAATTTAACATTTTCCGAGTTAAATATAACCATTATCGGTAAGTCCGCTACTCTCTCTCACCGAAGAAACTGAAGATTCCAATGTGAAAAGTGCCGGATCACTACTAACACAGAAAAAATATATCTATCCCCCAGTTAGGGTATATATATTTATCATGGTATTATTCACCACCAAATAGTTATGGAACTTACCCAGCCAACACCAAGATACATATATATATATATACTCTTTTGGGTATGTCCATGCCGAATGTGATAAATTGGCTCAATAAAATGGGTGGGGTGGGGTGGGGTGGAGGGGGGGTGTGTGTGTGTGTGTGTTTTATGGTAGGCAAGGTTTCATTGGTGGTGGATGCCTCAATTATTTCCCTGACACACTTAACTTTTTATTTTTCTTTCCTACTTTTTTATTTTTTGTCTTCCCATCCAGTCCAGTCCAGCAGCTCGAGTGATGATACATTGCTGTTCCTTTTTTTTTTTTGTCTTTTGTGCTCTGCCGAGATTTATAAGTAAAATGCTTTGGGGGCCCACTTTATTTGTTGCTTCATTGCTTTCTTCCCTACTCATGCATGCTACGCTCGACCGACTGATGGACAGACAGACCGACCACCTGGCTGAGCGAGCAAGCAAGCAATCAATAAGAGCAAAGTTTTTGTTACCCTAGCTTCTCAGTTCCAATAGGACTAGTGGCAATTGCAAATTTGATGAAACCCTACCAATTTGTTTGTGAGATTGATAGAGAGAAAAGGAAGAGAGAGTGTCTGTGTTTTTTGTTGTGGTTGTGTGTAAGGATGTAAGAAAATAACCCTATTTGAGGAAAATAAATAAAAATTCAAAACTCTCTCTCTCTCTCTCTCTAGATCTCTCTCTCACAAGTGATATCAATTATTTGTACAATGGCTGGGCCCTCAATGCAGCTGGCCTTTCCCCGCTCGCTCTTGTGTTTTGGGGGGGGGGGGGGGGGGGGAGGGAGGAGCGGGTGGGAACAACTGGTGGGTTCCAGAACCGACAGGAAAATAAATTATAATGGCCAACCCCACCAATCTTTACCTATTTTCCTAATGGTGAAAAGAACTTCCAAGCATTGGGGGGGGGCGGGGAGGGAGGGAATAACAATAACAATTATTCATTGGTGAATGGTAATAATAATTGGACCCCTTTTGCAGTCCTATAATGGCACCCATCTTGAACCAACCAGAATGAATATTGAAGATGGGAGGAATGGTGGGGGCATTTTTTTCACTTTGTTTGACTGCAAGGGTTTTTTGTTTTTGGGAAGGAGTTTAGGGGGGCTATGCTTGGTTGTTTTCAGGCTTCTAAGTTCTTAGGGTTCCATTGCCATCCATTCTGGCTCCTGAAAGGGATCATCATCACCTTCATTCAACCTTGTGAGTTCCTTAAAAAGTAAAAGCACTGGCATAAAAAATTCTAGTGTACCTGGAGGGCATGTTACTAAGTGAACTTTTCTTTACTTTGCCCCAAGGGCTGGGCATTTTGAAAAGTTGAATGCACATTCGGAGTGGACATTTTTATTTTTATTTTTTCATTTTTTTCCTGAGATATCAAGCAGCTACATCGGAAAAAAAATGAAAAACAATGTTTTCAACCATGCTTTACCTCGGTTAAACACCTCACTCCGCAGCCATTACCCTACCTTTGTTGCAAATCAAAATAGTGGGCACCCTCAAGCCAGTCGCTGCTATGAAGAGCGAGCTGAAAATAAATATTCCTCACCAAACTCACAAATAGACTTTGTGGTGCATCCAATTGTTCCATTAGTTTTAATTGTCCAATTAATGGGCCATATCCAAGTTCTTCCAAAATTTGTCTATCAAGTTATGGATTAGGTTTGGAAGGCTTTGTAAATTGTGGGTGACAATCTTAAAAGGTGTAGTTGAATAATGACTAATGAATTTACCCCAACACTTTTAGAGATGGGTTATTTTCATTTGAGCCGATTAACTTGTGAGGTGATTTTTAAAAAGTCTAATGGAACCTAACACTTAGAAAACAATAGACTCGTGGTTCAATATGACCAAGCCACAATAAATGATTTAGTCACCGGGTTCAAGGGGTTATTGGTTCAATTCATTTGCTTGTAGGCCTACCATGTTCTAATTTACATTTGGTTTTATGTTGTTGAAAACTTGAACTTCATCCAAACATTCAAACTAGGTATTGTTTAAACACCATTCTTCTATTGCTAGAGGACTTGTTCTTAAGTCATGTAACTAAAATTTAAATGTCATTCCTAGCATAATATGTAACCCAAATGAAGCTTAAATGAGTTAGGAGTTGTGAGACTCATGTTAATTTGACTTTCATGTTTTTTTTTTACCATAATTTGTTCTTCAAATCATCAAATGGAGAATGTGATCGCTTTTTGGATATCTTATCTTCAAAACCTTTCTAAAGGTCTAGAGAAGGCTTAATTTTCAGAGGTCCCTAAACCTTGTTACAACAATTTGTGACAAAACAAGTTGAAATGAACAAGATTTTTTCTAGTGTGTGTTGGGTAATAAAAAGTGGAGGATGCATTCTAAATTCATTTTCTCCTTTGAAATGTGTGAACTATGTTGTTTAACAAGCAATTATTAACATATATCTTGAAAGAAAAGGGCAAAACCTTTATGAAAATATGAAGTTTCAAATCGTCATTGCATATGCAATTGGTGTTAAATTTCATCATGTAACTCTTAAAGTGAAATCAAACCTTATTGTATATCAATTTCCTTAATCAATTTTTTTTTTTGTTTTATGGGTTTTCTTAATGAAGGGCAAGTAGAAAATGTGGGAGTTATGGTACTTGATGATTCCAAACAACCTAAATAAGGTGGAATATAAGTTCTACAACAATGTCATTTCATACCACAAGGATATAATGTTTTTCCATTTGGGTTATCAACATGGAAAAGTTGGTGATACAATTTGTTTAAGGGCTTGGGCACAAATCAAAACATTATTTGGCACTTGTCGAGGAATTATACATCAACCATTAGATGATGTGGTTGTATTAGCCCTTAATGGGCCACCAAAAAACTTGGCATTAAAACATTGAACATCTTTAATGGAAAGAGAGTATGCCTCGACATTTCCGATGGAAGGGGTTCCAATTTACACACACCTACAAATAGCACATAGGGTATTAATAGATCCACAAATCATGGTGCCCTAACCTTTCAACAAGTCTCATTACAAAAGGGATTGAATTCAACAAAAAAACAAGAATTGGATAAAAAATGGGTAATTTTTTTTATTAAGCAAATATCTCTTTCAACATTGTGTGACACTCGACAATTATAGAAGCTATGAAAACAACCTTAAAATCCCAAACCTACTATAAAATCCCATCCTACCATGGATTACATAGATTTGTTAAAACAATCCAAGGTTGATGCGTATTTTTTTTTTGCTAAAAAACACACCATTCCATTCACAAGTATGGAATAACCATTTGTTCTAATGGTTGGGACAATGTTAAGAGGCATCCATTATTAAACATGATGTTTGTTTATCATAATGGGGATGTATTTGTCATGCACTCCAAGGTCAACGCCTATAATTATCATTGTCACCATACTCACAACACATAACATAAAAATACCCTAATTAGTATTCCACATCCAAACCAAAAAATTTCTCACTTACAAAACACCAAAATCCAAATACCAACAAAAAAAACCTCAACGAACTCCTTGCATAACAAGAACACATAAACATAACAAAACATAGCAAAATTACAATGTGCTTCAAAATCCAAAAACTAGATTTTGAGCAAACACTGTCCCACTTATCTTAAAAACCAAAAAGTTGGTTTTTCATTCACATTAGAATTGATCCTAAACTTACTTACCCCAAATTACCTACAATAACTAGGATAAAAATAAGTAATTACAATAAAACTTCTGACAAATGTCATGCATTCCAAGGTCAATGCCTACAACTATTGTTGTCACCATACTCACAACACATAACATAAAAAATACCCTAACTTGTACACCACATCCAAATTGCCCCCCTATCTGGGGTTGAAGTCCTTTGAAGCCATATAACATCATAAAATTATCGCCAACAATCCATTAGGGGAATCCTTCAATTCCAAGGTATAAGGATGATTGGGCCAAGTGTAAATGTGAACCCCATCGCTAGTCACCTATATGGAATCCTTCAAATCCTCAACCAAAGGTGAAACTTCTTAGGGAAAAATCTTAAAACTAATCTTATTATGTAACTATGGGAACCACGTCTATTGGGTGCACCAAGGGAAAAACCATTTGCCAATTAGTACCTGGTCCAAGGGCGGTGTCAAACATGCCATGTGCCTTCCTTTTAAACACTGGTCACAAACCAACATAGTGGCAGGTCCTATGGACTGCCCACACATCATACACCATAAACCAACATGTATAATGGCCAAGGATGGGTCAATTTGGCCATCCACATTAAGAAGATCCAATTAAGCACATGGTCATTCTATGTTTGACCATCTCATCCTTCCAACAACAATACTTCAAAAGGTAGGACCTTTCAAACACACAAAATCACACAATGTGTAGTCACATCCAATGTGGTGGGTGTTGTCTGCTACAAATAAACATAATCCCTTAACTTGAGCCTATGAACTTTAAGTTGATAACCTCCTCCTCAAATTGTGGCATACCAAAGAATACTTCGGTGATGAACAATTATCAAGTTTTCCATAGCCATAAACATCACCCACTTGAACAAAGTAGCCTTCTATTCACATGCTTAAACCCACACTACATGACACTCAAAACTAATTACAATCATAACATCGTGTTGAATGGAGGTTGGTAGCTCAAGATCCCAACTGAATAACAAAAAATATGGTGAAAAAAATGCCAATAAGGCTTGCCAACTGAACCTATATCCCATGGCGAATCATGGTAATTGGGATGTGCAAGAACCTCAACTACCAAATGGAATGAACCTATGCCAAGAGGGCGGAATAGACAAGTGGTGGATATTGTTGTTAAAAAACATGGGAATGTACCTTTTTGCACCTAAATTTGGCACAACAATAGAAAATGTGGTGTGTGGGACAACCACAAAAGTTACAAATTATAACATGTATGTATACATTAATGAAGAAGGATATTTAGTCTCAATAGGAAACCATAAAATCTTAGTTGTACCAACAAAAAATTTCCTTCATAGCATATTGTGTATATTGAACCCATTGTGACCATGCAAGGTACTTATTCACAAGCTACAAGAGTATATCAACTACCTTTGTACCAATGAGATTTGTAGTGGTGGAACTTCATGTAGATGTAGTTGTGTGAGGTACGATTTGAACTTTCATCTTTTATTTTGGTTCTAGGGTTGAACTTACAAAGTTGCTACAATTGAGGGGGGTCGGGGGAGGTTTTGATGTTGATTAACAAAAAATGTAGCTTTTGTAGTCTAATGAATCTAATAACAAGTTAAGGAACATGCAATTTTTCAATGAAATGACCTTAAAGATCCAACAAACAGTCAATCATTTGAGGTAAAGGAGAGTGTTCACCATATTTTGCAAACTTTTGGAAAAGGAATAGCTTGAACCTTTTTACTTCAAATGAACATTTGTGTTCATTCACCCATCCAAATCTAGCAACCATAAACTTGTTGGAAAGTTAATGAGTAGGTGTTTCCTTTCACAATTTTTCACACTCTAGATTGTAGTATTGATAAAACTCTTGACTCCCAAAGTTACTAGATTGAAACCGGATTGATCTAACAAACCTTTAATCACCTAAAATTTTGTTACATCCAATCTATTTGTACAAATCGAACAAGCTTAAGTTTGTTGGAAAGCTAATGAGTAGTCCATTCATTTCACAAGTTTTCATACTTTACATTGCAATATTGATTGAACTTTTGATTCCCAAAATTACTAGATTGAAATTGGACTAACAACAAAACCTTTAATCACCTAAACCTCCATTACAACCAATCTACTTGTCCAATTAAATCTAGCAAGTTTAGGCTTGTTGGAAAGTTAATTAGTAGGTAGTTTTTTTCCAAAATTTCACATTTTTCACTATAGTATTGATTGAAAAATTATAAGAATACAGGGACATCACAAAAAGGCTACAACTATTTAAGCACGACACTTTATTCATAAAAAGAAATAACTTGAAGCATGATTTATCAAATATATTAATGCAAAGTTCTTATGACTTCACAATTAATCAATCTCATCACCATGCTCTCCAAGAAGACCCCAAGATCATCTCCTTTCTTAAAGAATGTTCACTAAGCTCTAGTACCAACCTTCACCCACACATCATGAAACAACATACATCCCTTCTCACCCAAAGAAAAAACCCACATTAAGAGACGGGAGGCCCAAAGCTCAATGGGCTTTGGAAGGAGAATGGGAAAGAGCCCATGGCTTGGTGGCCATCCTTATGTGTTAGGCACAACCAACCATGTCAAGTAATCAAGGTGAAGGTATGAGACAAAACCGAGTTGAATCAAACGTCACACCTGATGATAATCACAATTGGGATGACAACACCATGATTACATGGGATTACAAAGAAAAAATCTCATGTATTTCCCAAGCTAAGATGAGGGAAAATATCACGTGAATATGGTTCAATTATTAGAGGACTTGTTGTACAAGGAGGTCCCATTGGCATTATATGTTAGTAGTGAGCAAGCTACGAAGGGGGAGTGAGTGTTCGTAGCTTGGGATTGATTACAAGGTTGTGGATGTCAAATATTTTCCATGTGCATTTGAAGGTGTATATGCTTTGGATTTCATCAATATGCTAAAAGATTTGTTATACAAAGACATCCCCAAGAAACTTCATGTTTATGACACACATTATTACTTCAACATGATACAACCATAGAAGGAACAATGTCCATGATAGAAGTGCATAATTTTGTTAAGAATGTAAAAATGCACATTTTTGTAAATAAAGGATAGTGGTATTCCCCCATAAGTTGATGTAAAAAGTTGAACACATTACCCATGATTATGTATTTTTAATTTTTTTCCTACTTGAACCTCTAGACATTATTGTGGGTGATTTTACATACTTAAGCCACTTTCCAAATTTTGAAAAATGATCCCCCCTTCAAAAAGAAGGAAGAAGAAGAAGGGTTAAAAAAACATCCATGGCAATCAAAGCCAAATATATTGATTAAGTCACCATTGGACAACTATGGTGAACTTTAATTCACCATTGGATGGATGTCGAGTCATTTCAATTGTCAAACCTTTAAAATTTTGGTTATGGGCCCTTTTCACTTTTGATCGTTAACCCTTACATTTTTTATTACTTGTTTTGTTCATTTTTGGTCGCCCAGCTTTTCATTTTTAGTCGCCAACCCTTTTCATTTTCAATTGCTAGCCCTTTCATTTTTAATTGCAAGCCCTTCCATTTTCAATTGCCATCAAATGGATGACCGCAATAGTTTTCAATCATGTGATGGTGACTGAATGAACATCTACCCATTTGATGGTGACCAAATTGGGTTGAGATTATGTGAGGTTTTTGAATTGAATCTTGGCTTCATTTTTTACCACCTCTTTTCCCCTTTGGATTTTGTGTCTTTGCTTGCATCTTTACAACCATTATGTGGAACCTTGAAAGGGTTGAAACTTTGGATACGTGGGGGGGTTTTCGGGCTTTTCCCAAAGACTTGGAAAAACTTAAACCATGTTCTTTCAAGACTCTAGTTGATGACAATAGTTAGTTTTTGGAAAGTTTTAAAGTTTTTTGGACATCCCATTTTAAAACAATGTCATCCAACTAACTTCAAGGGAACAATTTCACCTAAACCACAAGACCTTTTATCCTAGACATTGAATGATTCAAGTGGAAGGCTTCCTAATGTGCCATTGCAAACCATGTGGAAATGAAGGGCACAAGAAATGTTTTGGGGTGAAAGCAATTCATCCACCCATACTCAAAAGGGACAAAGCTTGTAGTGGATGACCCTAAATAAATTGCCACACAAAAATTCTACAAAATTAACTTATAGTTTTTCAATGAACATACAATGGTTTACCTTGATTCCACTTTTGTTAAGAGACAAACATCCAACCTATAAAAAAATAAATAGGTAATGGAGTAGAATTTTGTAATGGAATTAAACATTCCCCGAAGTACATTGAGTTGTAAAAAATTTCCAAGGCTTTTCGAGTGGCTTGAATGTAAGGTTTGTGACATGACATCAAATTTGATGCAATGGTTTGACACTTTTTATCCAACAAATGACAAGACAAATGGATTGAGGTGGTGGAATTGTGGGATAAAGTGACATGGTGGGCCAAATTTAACAAGAATATTTTGGAAGCATGATTGACACCATGGTTGGAAGAAGGGGCTTTAAATTTTTTTTCCCCACATGCAAAGGCATGGCATCCTATGGACAATCAGGGTGATTATGGTGTGATGTGTAAAATGTGGATTGAAATATTTGATCACATCCCAATCACCATTGAATTGATAAGGAAGACACCCAAAACATATGATAAAATAAAAAGCACACAAGCAACATTCCGTAAAAGCATTGGTTTGCCCATGTGAACATCCAAATGTCATCAAGTTCCCTGACATCCATTTAAAAACTATGGAAGCTTGCACATTATGGTGGAATGAGGGCACACTTTGAAAAATGTTGGATTACAACACCAAATACTCACCCCTTATGGATAATCAAATCTATTGTGGGAAGGGGTGTCCAATATGGAAAGGTGAAGACAATTTGTTACCTTTAAGTGAAATTGTGTGAAGTTGGAATGGGCATTCATGAACATTATGAATGTAGTATAACACAATGGGATTTTGCACAATGATTTGTCAAAGGACAACATCAACATGTTGCATTTTTCACCTAATAACTTCGATGTTATGTACATTAACATGTGTGATTGGGGTGAAGCGAGATACTTGCAAGAAGCAACTCCATTTTTGTATGGACTTCCCAAGGAACAAGATGCCATTAACACGAGGAAAATGCATGGGTGGGTGGCCTTAAAACTATTTTTTGTTCATGACAAGTTAGGAATTACAAATTCCCTTTAGTGTACAGCAAAATGGCACCGACAATTTTGAGGTAGGAGTCATATTTGGTGGGCAAGCTTGCCAATGTGATTAGGGGTGAAGATTGGGATGTATACTACTTCTTAATCAATTTAACCAATATGTCATTTGCCAAGGTGATTCATGATATGTACAAGGTGAATCCAAATGCAAGAAAAATTGTTTAGCATGTCATGTGCATGTTGATGGGACCTTCGTACAATTGAACTCCACCTAAGGAATGTTATAAATGTAGCCATAAATTCTTTATAGTTGGTGCATATAAAAATTGTCAAAAATGTAATAAAATTAAGTTGTCAGGGAATCATGATGTCATGTGTGGTTATTTTTTTAAATTTGAATAATATTGTGATTTTCCTTGAAAACCACTAGATTTCACCAGTTTTGGTTCACTTGCATTGATATTGTGATTTTTGTTGTGCACATGTATTCCATTATTGTGGAAGGTTTCCATTTGCATAAAATTGTATTTTTAGTTACTTTAGTTTGATCATTGATTCTTGAGCAATGATTACAATTTTTGATGATTAAAATAGGTTCAATTGTTGGTTGCTTGTGGTGACTGAAATAGTTTCAATCATGAAGCACTTGTGGTGATTGAAATAATTTTGGTTAATGGCGCTTATGGCAAGTAAAACAATTTTGGTCGCCATGTGCTTATGGTGACCAAATGCCATTTTGATCATCATAGTGTTTAAGGTTACCAAATGGTGCAAGTTTTGGTTGCCCTAAACCTTTTTAAGGGCAACTTGACATAAACGTTGACCTATGTTGACCTTACATTTACATTTGTTGACATTATTTTACAATGACGTTGAACAATGTCAATTTCCAAATGAATGCCTAGATGTTGTGACAACCCTGCTTAGGTCCCTATCTACACAAGCATATGCCCTTAGGCATGTAAACATAAGATGTCACAAGTGAAAGTTCAACCTTTCACTTCAACATCCACAAACCAAGTCTTTAATTAAACGTTAACCAACTCACTACATTGTCATATTGTGATATAATTTGTCAACACCTTGTTATAAACATATATGTTTCAAATCTTATTTATAACCTACCTCTAGTAGGTCCTTGCTTACTATCAACCGTATTTATATACCTACCTTAATTACTTTTGACCTTACCAACCTACCTAGGACCCATGCACCTTAGTCCCTACTTGCCATAATATGTATGGTGTTATCATGTACATTTCCAAATCATATTAGTTGCAATGAAAGGTCAAACATGTGATTAAATGATGTTTAGTTAAATTCTCACCATTAATTGCAAACTAGTTACATACACAATTAGTGAGCTCCAAAAACATAATTTGGCAAAAATATAATTGCAAGAAAATTTCAACACAATTACAAACAATAACCAATTACATGTAGTTGCAAAGGATAATTTTTCTTTTACTATAATAATATTGTAGAGATTTTGTAACTAGACTTGCATGAAAGTGGAAAGCATTTTACTAAGGTACGTTGGTGGTGATGGTGATGAGCCATATATTTTTAAAGTGCACATGGGGAATCTAAAGAAGAAAAAAATGCTTGGAACTTTACAACAAGAGTTTCCCCACATGTGCATAGTACAAGGTGAACAATAACAATTCTATAAATCTTGGTTAGATCTAAATTGTGAGATGCATAATTTACCATCATGAAATGATTAGTTAAAAAAAATTGGCCGTATACTCTAGGTGCATATAAGCATATTCTCATAATGATTTATAGGCACCTTATTTACATTTAAGTAATTTTACTTTTATTTATTTTCAATAAGTTGCACGTTATATTTTATTGCACACCATTTGGATTAAAATGGAAATGAGCTCTCTAGTAGTCTTTCTACCTTTCATCTATTTTTTGCATGGATTTGGTAGGGAAAATGTTCATGATATGTTGGTTTGTTGTTGGATCACACATTTAAGAGCCATGCACTTGGTCATGAGCAAGGTATGTGGGACATGAAAATGTTGCACTCTAGTTGTTAAACATGATGATCAAATTACAAGCCATTAGTACCCAATGTGGTCGAATAGTCTCAAGAATCTACCTCAAATGTGGATTACCAAAAATTGATTTAGACCACATAAACAAATGCAAACATTTTAGAAAATCATGTGTCAAGAAAGTTACATTTGTTTTGTTGTTATTATGCTGATTCAAACAAGTGCAAGTATGTATTGACTTGGTGAAACATAAAATAACACAAATTTGCCACCATTGGTTTGTTAGCCAAATTGTTTTTTGGCATTTGGCTAGCCATTGATAAAATTATTTTCTTCCATTGTTGAAATTTTGATCACATTCATAGATGTGTTTGAAAACTAATGAAACAAAGTGATTTTTAAAAAAAAAAACCATTTGATCACCCAAAGATTCTTGAAACCTTTAGTTGACCTCTAGATTTGTATGCAAAATTGAATCAAAATCAATATATGAATTTGATGCAAAAGTTGAAGATGATGTGGAGCACAAAGAATTTTATTTAATTTCATGATGAAAAAAAAAATGATGATTGTGACTTTCAATATAATCTTAAATTGCACAATTCTAGAAATTTGCGAGTGTTTACAACTTTCTAACTGCATGATTGTGATGTGCAACTAAAGATAAATTAGTGTTGTTGGTGTTGTGCTCATGAATGTGGATGGTGATCATGAAACTACTTAACATGGGCTTTAACAACATGGTGTTTGATGGATCAAACATTAGATATTTAAACATAAGACATGTCAAACATTGTACACATGTAGTTATCATCATCCTAAAGTTGCACTATTTTTTATAACTTGTCATATTTCCTTGTATCCAAATGAAAACAATATGAATAATGGAAACTAAAAGATGTTGAATTGAAAATGGTTAAGCTTTCCAGGCATGTGAAAGAGAGTTGTATGGGTTGTGTGTGAGAAAAGATGCCACACATCTAAAAGAGATGCATTGTGTTGGGATTGTTGTTGTGTGATGATTGGAGGGCGCACAAGAGGGATATAGCTAGTTTATTATGTCTGATGAGAGGTGGGCATCTAGGAGTGATGAACTTTCAAAGATGGTTGTTATGTGATGGGTATTTGAGAAAAAACTTAACTCTACCTTGAATATTGTTATGTGATGCATGCATTTGACATTTAAGAGAACATTAGTTGAATTTTGTTTATAGTGTGTGATGAAAGGTGTACATATAAGAGAGTAGTTGGGAGTAAAACATTGTGTGTCATGGGGGAATAGAATGGAGGAAGTCTTACATGTAATGGAACTATATTTGAAAAAATGCCATCAATTTAATTCAAGAGATTCACCTCCTTTCTTTGGTTTAGTAGAGGGGTAAAGTATAGTTGTTGAATTGTTGTATTTCTCTTAACAAAGCTTGATATAGATATGGTGTTCTTCAAATCAAATTAAAGAAACCTAAATCATAAGCTATAAATTTAATGTGTGAAATGTGACTTATCTTGGTGATTAAGAATGTTGTGCATTGAAATCCAACATAGTCAAATCTATGGATATTTAAGATTAAGACAATTGGAACAAAGCAAACCAAGATTGAACCGATAAATGGTTTCTCTATGCTTCAAATTTCTTTTATTCAGCTAAGTATGGTGAGTCTACCACAAGTAGACAATTGTGAGAATTAATCTGAATTAATTCAGAATTGCGATCTATGTTATGTAGCTCAAATGTTTAAGCATGAAAGGCATAGATTTATAACAATACAATGAATCAAGTCCTTGGGTAGGGTAATTGATAAAGAACCCTGACCTGTACTTGACGAAAGATTAGAGCTGTATATCCAAAAGGGTGTTTGTTAAAGAACCATGACATGTACACAACCTACACCTAGCAATGTTTTTGTTTTTTAATTGCAAAGTATACTCACCTTCACTAATGACCAAATCCCTAGCCCCCACCTCATACATCGGAATGGTTGAAGTTTTACAAAAACGAAAAAAAACCCCCCAAAAATGGGTGGCTCCTTGCAAGTTTCAAAATAAAAAATTCTTGGGTTCAATTGCTTCTTTAAAAATGAAATAAAATCCCAAAGATCTCAAACCAACCAACCAATCACAAAAATCAAATACCCAACCCACACTGGAACAAGGGGTGTGTCACACTTTGGCCTTGCCATCTACATTAAAAGGTATCTTAAGGCAACAGAAGAGTTATGAAAACTCCAATATTTCACCACGCAAAAATGTAGTCTTCAAAAAACCCTCAAAAACGAACCAAAATCATTCAAGATATTATAACTTTATAACTAAATCTCAAGTTTCAACACAAGCAAAAATATAATCTCTTGAAAACCCTCATATAAAAACAGACCTATTATTACCTAAGGGCTAAAATCCCTTAAGCTACTATACTCTATAATGAATCTAAACACAATATCCTTGTCTTGGTAGGCTAATAAGGCCAACAAACCTAAATTGAGTTATTAGGAGAAGTCCTTGGGGGGGCTGGAGGGATGGTACAGACTCCAAAGGCAAACCATGTTGTTGGGTCCATTATGATGGGCTCATAAGTGAGCATTTCACACCTTTTTTGCAAAGGTGCAAACACTGTGTCAATCAATCACAGTTGGTCCACAGAATACAACTAGCCTACTCTGTCTTTGTTATACCCCCCAATCAATCATCAAGGTTGAAGGATCTTTCACCATCTTTCAAACACCAGATTCAGTCTCATCATCCATGTAGGAGTCCGAGTAATTAATATACATAATGTTCAGTATCAAAACCCTAACCTGTGTTTCAAGTGGTGAAAAAGCACATAGTGAAAAAGGTACTAGAAGTTCTGCATTTAAATAAGTTGATGAAGTCACCCTGTCTTTGGGCCCTAGTTTGATCCTCTCACTTAATCTCTGTTTCATCCAACAATCAAAGTGAGGGAAATTGGGTATTGTTTCATGAAACTGGGTATCAGTTCAGAATATATGTAGGAGACTATTCTGACAAGGCTTGATTCAACTACGAATATGAGGGTCAATGCCCAGGTAATGCAAACTCAAAAGGGAAGGCGACAAAATTCCCTCAGACCAATTATTTTAGGTGACAAAACTAGTTTGGTTCCTCATCCCCCTTTTATTTACCTCTCTACTGTTTTCATCCTGACTTTTCATTTTGGTCCCCAGTTTCCAGTACTCTCCCAATAGCCCCAGTTGGGAATTCTTTATGAATAACTCTATTAATCCCCAAAGTTGTGAGTTGGGAAGAAACACAACAAAATTCCACAACATACCAGCCACAATTCTGAGGTTTGGATCCTTCCATTTGCATCCTCCCATTGTCCAAATTAGAGTTGCTAGCCTTGAAGAGCTTAGAGCTAGGTAAACAACAACTCACCGTGAGTTCCATTGAAACATGTCAAAAATTATCATATTGCATACTCAAATCAAAAGCTGCTGGACCCCATTTCCTTCAATGTTTGATTACTTGGGCATATACCTATATTGCCAAACATGGATGGTAGGTATGCTATATTAAAAACTAACAACCAATCACTAATAGCCATTTTTTTACCTCACATATAGTAGGTCATATTTTTATTTGCCCGAGGTCACTGCCTGGCTCCCTGATTTGGACACCCAAAGGTGAAATTCTCCTTTGATTTTGAAGCAAACCAGAATCCTCATAAGAGTAAGAGATACTCTTCAATAATTTGATAGCACTAGCTCAAGTTCAAAAACACACATTCAGGTCAGGTTCATGGTAAGTCCATACCATTGGGGTCAGGCATTGCATACTTATACTTGTAGTTTGTGATGCAGCACAGGTTGTGATCATCCATAATGTGATTTAGCCAAATTTGTTTACAATCTTGGTGATTCAGGCCCCCCAAAAAAGTCTAAATTTGGCCATCAGAAACCCAGAAAAGCACTGATTTGTTGCCAGTTTGAAAAATAAACTCCTCAGACAAATCATCCCAATTTCCAAATTGCAGAAATCAGTTCAGATTACAGCACCAAAATAGAGCTAAATAGTTGCAAAAATACAAAGAAACTGTGACCCACTAGGAGATGAAACTCACCACTTTATTGCACCATGTTGCAATGGTGTACTAATGTACCATGCATTCTCACATGCCCCAATGGAGTTGCATTGCTGGCAATGGAAAGCCCATGTCATCTACAGAGGGGAAACTGCAAAAGTTGACATGAGAACACACTTGCTAATAGCAGATCAGATAAAAGAAGTATACTTGATCAGGATCATGATACAGAGCAGAAATCAGTAGCTTAAAATAAGTTCTCCTTTCTTTTGATGCTCACTTTTCAAAGGTTTACAAATCTCTATAAACTGACCAATTTGAAGACTGTCACTGGATTTGGGTAGAGCTTGCTGATCTAACAAATTATCAATTCAAATCACTAGCTTAGCTTCACTGGATTAGATTTTAACCTTTAGTCTGTCTGCAAGCTATCTTTTCAGCTCACACAGACCACATTCCTATTGGACTCCCCTCTTTCTCTTGCTGCAATTATCTACCTTTGCAGGGAAAAAAAATGTGGTATGTATTTTACAAAGATGTTACAGGGAGGGCTTCAAAACAACTATTCCTTTGGTTTTGAGGTCAGAGGTTTGTAAGAATATCAGTGAAAGGGTTAAGAGCAGTTAGGCAGGGACAACTCAAGAACCCAACTAACAACTTCTTGTAACAAGTTGAAACCATGGTAGATTGCAATGTTAAGGAACACGCGCATTCTTTCCAGGAAATCAGTGGCATTATCAGTGCATTTGAAGGCTCCTGCGCACGAGCATTGCTCTGCCAAGTGTGATGCTTTCACCTGATGACACCCAGCACCAGCACACATTAGGATATCCAAAGGGGTACAGATGCTGCCTTGAAGCAGGACTGCCAGTGTCTTCTGCAAGACCTGACAGAGTAACTGACTGAAAGTGGTTTCAAATCTCATATCCCTCACCTTCCTCCCTCCTGCCTCCTTTTCGGGTTCAAATTTGAACTAGTTCAAAGACTGATGATGCTATGGTGTACCTGGCAACATTTGGAGCAGACAAGATCCTGGAGATGGAAAAGACGTTCACGCTGACGAACAATTTGGAGCAAAGTATTTTCAATCCATGAACGATCGTAAGGTTGACCACACTGAGGTATCACACACCGCCAGTCATGTTCTAACAACGCAGCATCACGACATAGATCCAGATCCCTGCGATCATTACAATAGCTGTTCCCATCCACACCCAGTATTCTCACCACTGTAAGTAACCAGATTTGGGCACACCCCTTTCCTCTTAAGTTGTTAAGCCTGTTTCACCATACCAAGGACCTTTTCAGAGAATATGAGCTTCTGTTCTTTGCATGCAAATCAACATCAATAGACATTTGGGCAATTTTCAGTTTTTTGAATAGGGCTACCAACTCTAGACATCCTGATTCCTGGGATCTGTGAGCTGTTGATTGAACTTTGTCCCATTGGGTACATAAGGCTTAGTTTATGCATTGTACATATTGGACAGTTGGGTATCTGAGCTAAACTGAATGTTGACCAATTTTAGCTTTCATTCCTCTCTGCAACATTAGTGAAAGCTACCATTGCCATCTTCAGCATGGATGCATCTTCAAAGAAAAAGCCTACCTACCATCAGGTATAATAGGAGTTCGAATTTTCAGAGGCACATTATCAAGACCTGGAGCAAAATTTTAGCACATTTTGAAGTAACAACATGAGAGAAGAAAGAGCATACCTGCAAATGACATTGGGAAGGGTGAAAGACAGACATGGATCTTTGAATTCAGCCTCAGCAGAAAACTCACGGACATGTACCAATTTTAGCAAGTTCTTCCTCATAATCTGCAAATAGAAAAGTGCAGAAATTCATCATCTCCTTTCTCTACATAAGGCTTTCCAGATTATGGGTCACAAGCTTGTAGACTTGAAAGGCAAAAACAGGAAAATCTGAGAGCTGGTGGATATATAGCAGGAGAATTTGTCATCATTAACAAGTTTACTAAGCTAAGAGTCCTAAGAAACATGGCCACCTGATTGGGGTAGCACAAAACTCATCTTTTATTGAGAGACCTAAATCTTTCCAAAATGAGAGAGCCAAAAGATCTGGACATACCAAGACATTGTGTTGGACACGGTTGTCAAGTGCAAGAACTGCACACACATGCTTGATAAATTCAAGGGCAACATCCCCCATTACCAAGTGTGAGCCAGCCAGTTTTGGAAACTCACGGGCAAGTTGAAGCTCAGGATCGTCCACATCTATCCTTCTAGAAAGCATGTGCTTTTGCAAGTCCCTCACTATCCTCAATAATTTGTCTGTGAAGTAAGATGCAATCTGAAACAAACCCATCACATCCCATGCGATAATCAGGTCATGGTTTCATTTGGTGCTTGATGGACTTTCTGGTTTGGGGGCTCAGAGTAGGCTGTAAGAGAGTTTGTACAATTCACTATGAACTTTGAAAGAGATTGCATGAGCTGCCTGTGAGCAGAAGTCAAAGAAATAGTAGGGAGTTTGACCTGATGTTTGAGATAAGCAGTCTCTTGTGCTTCAATGTCGGATGCAGCAGAGACTGTTACAGAGGGTGTGCAAAAATTGGACCCAGCAGCTAGAGCCTCAGCACGTTGAATAGCTTGCTCTTGTGAATGTTTCCAAGGGATGTAAACAAACTCAGATACAATCACCAGAAAGTAATCCTGCACACAATAGCAAGCTTGTTAATTATGTCTCAGTGTGAGGATCATGTCTTTCAAACCTCAGGATCAAAAGGCACATATGAGAAAAAGACATTCTCTGAAAGGTACACTACACTATCTCCTGCTAGAGCATGTTTTTCAAGTTGTTCTATTGATCCAAGGAAGCACCAAAAGCAAACAAAACAAATCACTCCTCTTAAGAGCAATCCTCCTCAAGTTCAGCAAGTCTATACCCATTGCACCCCCCCTCCCCCCCCCCCCTCCCCCGCAATTGACTGGAACAGTACCAGTGTGGCCTTCGGGAGATACTCAGCAATATTCCAGTTTGATACAATCTCAGTGGACCCATTTCGTGTTGCATCTTGGGAGGAGTCAGCAGTTTCTGCTGCATCCAATGGCAGGATATCTTTTGCTTGAACACCTCCATAGTTATACTGCATCATATCAAGGTGGAGAAAACAGTGTAGAGTCAAGGACTTTCAAGGACTCTTCAAGGACTTTCAAACACTACCCACAATGCATTATTGATGAACAAGAGAAAGGAGGTTTTCATTTCCCATCTCTCCAGCTACAAAGGTGCAGACTTGTGAAGAGCTTATCTGATTGTATACATAACTCTACTTGTCTCTCCAGCTTGTGAAGGAGGAGCAACCCATAAAAGAGTTTATCCGACTATCTATACGACTCTAATGCATCTTTACAAGAAAAAAGTAGTGAGGAGGAACTAACATGGAGTGCAAGACATTCTACAGACAAAAACCAAGGAAGAAAAACTCATTGTAATCCAATTGAAAAATTCGCAGACCTGATCCATGAAAAGAAGTGAGTGCCAATAAATCTTCGGCTCCAAGTCTATCCACTCAAACAGCTCCCTGCACAAAAAGGCCACTGCTCACAACCTCTAGCAGCTTTGCCCAAGGAGGTTTTTGAACCACCGGACAAAGAATTTCTCAAAAAGCTTGGGTCTCACCAAACAACCATCCCACAGCAGCAGCTGCCATAGGATTGAAATGAAGCCACAGGTCACATACCTTGTCTTTATGGTTTTGAGAAGGTATTCACAATAGCCTTGGGCAGCAGGGACCTGGAACTTTCCAGTAGCAATAATGATGCGAGAAAAATCAGCAAACACAATAGTTGCTCCCAGCTTCCGCAGCTCTGCAAGTAGCAATGCATACACTTTCTGCATGACCTGCACACTCAACCAAAATTCTGAATTATGAGGTGGGAAATATTAGGTACATCCAGAAAACTGCAGGATGTTGATTTTTCTGTTAGAAACAAAGATGCTCCTCTGCCAAAGATTTCTGAACAGAAATACACCATTGATCAACTCCCTTATTTCAGCAAAGCTTCAATCAAAGTGTAATGACTTAGCAATAACTCTGCATGGAAGAAAGTATTCCACTGAAAGAAAACACCTTGTGAAGAATCCGGTGAAGTGCAGGATCGTGCAGCTTTGATAGTGGACTGCAAACAAAAGAGTGACAAAACCCAAGTGAATCTCTCCAGGGTTTCCAGGACAGAATCTAGAAAATTGACACAGCAACTACTGGATAAAAGGAAACCTGAGGTCTGACACCCTTAGCTGCACACAATATCTTTTACTGTAGTGGCTGTTCCTAACCTAGGAATAACATCTTTCAACAAGGTCAGAAACAAAAACAAAAAAAAGGAAAGGAAAAACTCATCTCCTTTATACATGTCAGAAAAAACGAAAAAACTCCGGGTATTTGAGGAGTGCACCTGCAGAGCCATCGGTATAGGTGCTGCAGTAGGCAATCAGCAAAAACATTTCCTGAGGAAACAGCATCACTAAGCCACCCCTGCACCATATGTTTCAAGACTTGGAAAGCGGGTGCACATGATACAGTTTCATCCCAGCTTGTCTGTACTCCCACTGCACCGGCTGCATCCTGGACATCTGAACTGAAACCTAAGAGAGCTCCGCCTTCCATCTCATTCACTTGGCTGCTCTTGAGCAATGCATTTACAGCTAAGTGATGCACCTGCAATCCAAGGCATTTCATTAGATCTCATTGCCTAAGGATTAGACCTGAGCCAGGGGCAGGTTGTCTGCATGATGAGAAGACAACTCTTTAAGAGAAGGTATTGACCTTGAGTTCAATACTGATGCTGCGGTATGCACCTGGATATGTCAGTGCTGGTTGTTGGACCTGCACTAACCAGCACAACACTTGTGTGAGACTTAAAAGGGGAGGAGAAAGAGACAGACAAAACTAGCTGCATATTTAAGTTTCTCAGAAGAAGATCCCAGGGAGAGAAAGCCCACCTCGTCAGCAAAGCAGGGTTCATCTTCAGGTATCCCACCCAGGTCTGGCAACCCATCACTTGAGACCCAAAGGACCTGCAGCCAGACAGTAAAGAATTCAAATTTGACATTGCTCTGAGACAAGTGTACACTGAGAACCACTAGAAAACTCCCTTGTAGAGCAATGCCAATAATCCATGTACAACTACAACAAAACAAACAAGCAGGGAAACTTGCTCCCTTAAAAGCTCAACATTTTCATTGGAAAACAATAGAGGAAAAGTATACATAAATCTCATACACCAGATAGACCAACACAAGAAGAGCGAAGAGATGTAATTGGACAAAAGAGTAGGACCTGTGAGTGATCACGTAAGGCACGTGCATAGAATGTGTCTGCTGTGAAAAGCAGCCAGTCAGAGTTGAAATTTCCAAGTGGAACCTGCATATGGGGTCATTTGATAAGAACTGGTTCTTCACAATGATGATCTGTGTCCACAGTTGAAGTGAAATCTTTGAGCATTTGCACCACTACATGACCAATTTCTGATCCAAAAGAATCATATCTGCTCTAAAACCAACTAGACACCCTGTAAAAATCCTGCTGCAACTTTGTCTAGAGATCCATACATGTGCATATCGTGACAATGTGATCCTCTCATGTAGCCAGAATGCACTTGCCGCACATCGCTGCATCGCTACCCTGCCTGCCAGTGGCTGCCACCCAAGTGCCTGTTTCCCCAAAACCCAGCATAAAATTTGTCATAAAGCTAGCAAATTTCATCACCTCTACTCTCTTTGTCTCATCTGCTCTCCTCTCATCTTGTCCCCTCACCTTCTCCTTAGTCTGGAAGATTAGATCTTGGAAAGACATGAAGCAAGCAAGAGTGAGCAAGAGTTGGATCAGTTACAATAAGGAAAAAGTTTTGGTGAGTGAGATGATACCAACCTGGTACTGGCTGTCACGAGCATTACATGCAATTTCTACACAAGGGAAATCAGACAGGACTGGGACAGTTGCAATGGTAGAATTCAGGCTTGGGCACTCAACCACTGCAATTGTTGGACCCCTATGCTGATCCCTGCAAACAGAAAGCCATGCTGCCATGAGTTGCAAAATATGGAAACTCCACAGTGATCAATTCAATAAAGTACTCACTACATTAAAAAAAAAGCACTTGTTTGGCTGTCAATTGTGTGACATCCACTGCAAAGAATGGATCTTGAGACTTCACCGGTACTCATTCAGTGTTCTTTGTAGGAACCTTCCAGCATCTGCATTGTTGACAGCATACTCAACCTGTTCAAGAAAACAAAGCAAGGGATGAATCAGCCGGTGCATTGCACAGTCATGTCATTTGCAGATTTTTCTCAGCTCAGAATTTCAGACCCAGTGACAAAGATTGAAATGGTTCCCAATGGCACTGGTCTCAATAGAATGTGCCAACAAAACCCATAATCGTGAAGGCTGTTACTAGCATGGTTTGAGGCCAGGGAACTGCTGCAAAGTAAAGCAGCTTACTTTGCAAGAAACTTCAGAATTGTCTGCTTTGGGTTGATCTTGGCTGCGGACAGCAATCTGGAACTGGCGCTCCAACTGCGCTGCAGCAATTTCACGGTTATTGAAAGGGTTCACCACCACAACCAATGTCTTTGTTGCTGCTGGCATATAAAGAGCATAGATTCCTCTGTTGTCCATTGAGCTGCAACCCGAGTATTGTTCCACTATGTCAGGAAGTTTCATAGAGGGCAGTGGGAACACCTTTCAAAAATCTGACATAAAACATTTTTGCTAAGTTACATTCTAACAAAAGAAAAAAAAGGCAAAAAACTCTAGAGGGAGATGAGACTCAGGTTTATTATTGCACAATGGGCTTCAAAGTCCTGGGGGAACAGCAGCATCAACACTAGAGAAACCCAATAAAATCCAAGGAAGAAAAGTAGTTTTTGCAAACACAAGACACCAGACTCTATAAACATGACAAAGCTACAATGGAAGCAACCTGTGGTAAAGAAAGAAAAAAGGGAGGTTGTCAATGAGATATGGGCACTCTGTAGTCGTCTTCATGCGAAGGTCATTTAGAGACCATCCCTGTTTTATGGTCCTATTCCGAGCTTTTGGATCCACCATGCACACACAGCCTAGCTGCAGTAATGCATGCAACGCTAGTGGGAGCTTTGTCTCATATACACCCTGTTCCCATCCAAGTCCGACACAAGAAGTTGTGGAATTACAATCAGAACAAAGAATTAGAGAACACCTCACACACACGCATGCACACACGCATATCTGGCTTTCTTGGCTAGCCAGGTGTGGAGAAGTGTGTCACCAGGAACATACTTCAACTTCAGGATCTGCTAGATGTGCAGCCAACATTCGACCTGCATCCTTGAACTGCTTCTCATCTATCACCACCTGCAGAAGCCAAGTTCCCACCATCTGTTCAGTGTAACTCTCTCTCTCTCGCTGTGCCTTTCAGAGACCTCTGAATCTGATATCCTGCTCATCAGACTGAAATCAATGCTTTACAGATGTAATTGGCATAGTAATCTACTCATCTCCTGCTTCAAAGACACAGTCTCTGCCATTCAGGAGCAAAGATACCATCATGGGTCAGAGGTCAATCTCCCAACCCTGGCTCATCAAAACGCAGTCAGTCAGTGCCTTTTGAGTCCAAGAACAGGATTACAACCACAAAGTGCAACAGACCTCAATAAGATTGAAGGATTGGCGTCCATGGGGCAGCACACGATTGACTCGTGCACCTGGGTATTCCTCAGTGTTGGGTGCCCGTGTGTTGAGATAAAACACACGTGGCACTTGTACAGGTACCTTATACATGTTGCCATCAGACAGCACCCAGGCTGAGAATTCCCCAGGCCTCTGGGAAGGAGCCAAATGCAAGATCTGCCAAGGGCAAACCCAATAAGTGCATGAGATTCCCATCTCCAAAGATACAAGCTTACAGAAAATACATACATCCTCAGATTTCATAATCCAGGTCCCTGTTGATAGCTTCCAGGAGAAACTTCAAATCACTCCTGCGTGTCACCAGACATTTTCCACACAGCTCATATTTGCAGAAACTGCTCACACACCTGCCAATGGGAGTGAGTGAGTGCAGCTTCTCGGTTTCTGAAAAAAGCTCCAAGACCAGCCTGTGCCTGTCTCCCAACTTTCCTTGACAAAAATGTCCCAGATGTCCCCTCTTGATGCCCACCACTGTCTTGTTCAAAATTTTGTCTGTGAAAAAACACCCAATTCAACAGTCAATCCCAATTTGATTCATGAGAAAAGCAGTAAGAATCTCCGACCTGCATAGTCTAATAGAGGCAACATTCTTCCTACGATCATAACTAAATGTGTCCTGCTTTGCATCCTTAAAAAAGCTTCTGAGTTTTTCTGTCAATCCAATCTCATCAACCAAGCAGGTAAGATGCTAGAGAAGTCCTGGGATATGAGATAGACAAACTGCAGGTGGAAGTAGATAGAGAAAATGTGATAGAAACTAGCACCCAGTTATAGCAAAGTACATGCACACCTGGAACGCTTTCTATTCTCTCGTATTTCCTTCCACTTTCTTTTCTTATGCTCCAGCCATGCCAAGTAATCCGCATTCCTGTCTGGTGTTCTGACTTTAGTGGTTTTTTGTGGTTGTGGTTGAATAGCCATGCCACTTTCAGAATTGGGTGCAGTAGGAAATCTCACTTCCTTGTTAGTCTCAAATGTGTGGATCATGGGTCTGGGGCCTCCACCCAAACTATTGACCTTGGGGCCAACCATATCCTCGACATCTCCTGCAAGCTCGCTTTCCAAATGTTGGTTATGAACTGGCAGCACCTTTGGCCCAAACATGTCTTTCAAGCTCCGCTGCTGATACTTGTCATCTTTCTCTCGAATCTTCTTCCACAGCCATTCTGGATGAGGAACCCTTGGAACCGGATTGACCACCTACAATTCGTGATTGAGAAAGATATGGCTGATCAGGTCTTCTTCGGAAATATTGAGAGCTGAGTTGCCTTATTTTGAAGATTGGTTGCTAAAGAGTGAATCTAAATGTACAAAAAAAAGAAGGCATTATAGTATGGAAAAAGAATCTGTAATTTCTTTTACCTTTTGCATGGCTGCAGGAATTGTAATAATCTTTTGGATAGCAGAGCTGAGACGCTGGCGATAGTAACCCCAATCCACAATTGTGCGAACTGCCACATCTGCAGAACACTTGCACCATTTCCGTACAAACGTCCTCATGACATCTGCATCCCAAAAAGCATACACTTTGCATCAGCAACTTGCTTGAAACAAAGATCAGAATGCTATATTTTCTGTACTGGATTTTTTTGCTTTCATCTCCAACCCTGCGAGACACTATACTGTATACCAGCTTTTCTGCGAGCACAAGATACTGAAGTCTTGTGTGTGTGTCTGAACCCACTTTCCAGGTATTAGCTTCTCCTTCATCTGGTTCTGTGCATCTTGCAGGTTCCCTTGTACATGTTGTACTGATTCCAGCCTTTTGAGGACAAAGTATATGATCCAGATTCTAACTGTGAAGATCCCATTGCAGTATGTGATTGTCTCTGTGAGGTAGTGATGACTGATGTACCAGGATCAGTTTCGAAGATTGCCACTGGAATTGCACGCTCACTTACAGGTGCACCCTGCAAAATGCAACAATTCACACACAATAAATCACAACATCTAGCTTGCAATTCCAACACACCACTTTCAAAATTAGCTCCCCTGTCCTCACTTTTTGCCAGAAAAGGGTTCAGCACAAGACTTCTTGCATTTTTGCAAGACTGTCCTGTGAATAGATTCAGATGAACCAACCGCTAGAACCAAAAGAGAATGACAATGGGTATACAGAAAATGAATAAAGAAGACCTCGCAAGCATCAGTAATTGCATCAACTGGGGACAGGCATCTGTCAGGGATAGGCAGCAGGGGTGGAACTCCAAATGGTCAAGCAAGAAGGTGTGTGGCAAAAGGGAAAAACCTGTGGGTCTCGAGCAACAACGTAGCGGCAGCTTAGCCCTTTGTCCTTCACCATCTCATCCCCTAGGAAGTCAGCCAGACGACGAGCCGTTGTGGTTGCACAGGATTTCCTTTCACCATAGTCTTCTAAGGACTTGCTCATGGTGCTTGATTCCGAGATATAGTCCAGGAGCTCTCCATCTGCAATGTCTATACCTTGGTTCTGTAACACATTGTCAGATGCTTGAATGCTTTATAACTTCCTATTTGGTTTATACCTTACAATAATGCCCATATTCACAAAAGGAGGCAGTTGTTTTAAGTTCGTGATAGGGACTCACCTCGAGCAAGTCCAGCCACCGATCAGCAACAGCAGCAACAGCAGCATAGCACTCCTCCAGAGTTTCTCCTTGAAGAAAATTTTCAAACACCTCAGCCTATCAACAACAAACAGTGGGCATCCTCAATCACTCACCACAAGACTCCCAGAAATGCTCTTTCCTGATGACTCAAACCAGACACATTTGATGAGGGACTTGACCTGCAGTTGAACAAGGTAATTCTGACCTGGATCTTCAATGAGATGCTACATTTGCCCTCTTCTAATCTTCATTCTGACCATGTTTGGAATCCTCCAGACAGAAGTCAGGAGGTACCAAGATAATCAATCAATCAAGAGAGAGAGAGAGAGAGAGAGAGGGTCAGTTCACCTGAAACACTTTGATCAGCTTGAGCTCTCCACGCCGTTTTATTTCAAAGCCTTTCAGCTCAGCCAGGGTACCATCATCATTGAACACAGCATAACGCTTCTTAAGAAGCACCCCTTCTTCTTTTGACGCTGGTAAAATCATAGCCTGCAGTGTGAGACAACCCAGTTGCTGCAAATTGCTCAAAACTAATTTCTTCATCAACCAAGACAAACATAGAGAACCACTTCGAGGGTTGGACTCTGCTAAAAACTTCACTGATTTGAGTTTGTGAAATCAAACCCACCCAATGAGAATACAAATATTTTGTGAACTTTTTTTTCAAAATCCTGATAGGTTTGTATTTCAATGTGTGGTATCTGCAAGGTTTTGTGGCTCTGACCACAGACAGACAGAGCAAAAAAATAGAAATAAATCTGATAAAAGTAGCTGAGCAGAAACAACCCACCTTGTAAGGCCCATCAACCTCAAACTCAATAGAACACTCACTAGTGGTCTCATACGTTCGCTGCAAGTTGTCCACCAGTGTCTATAGAACCACACCCTTACAATGTCATCAAAAAGCATACATGGAGGGTTAAGCTTCACAACTGCTGTCATGGGCATTTCTTGTCCTCCACCCATGGACCAGTTTTTTGCTATGTGCAAACAGCTTGTATCCGCACAGAGAAGGCCGTAAAACGGCTTGTAACCCACACAGAGAGGGACATATAACAGCTTGTAATCCACACACAGGGACGACCAAAAAGATACCTGGTATTGGTCATTGGTGTTTTTCAGAGCAACATCAACATTAAGCATCACACATGGGTACGAGATCGTGATCTTTTTCTTCACATCCCTGGCAAAATTTCAAACAAGTACATAGTTGTAAGCCAATGGTAAGTGGTAACAGGTTTGTGCTTCTGGGAGAATTGTCATCTTTCAAAGACATTGCACTGACCAGTCCGGATTTGCACATGGGTACTACAAGAAGGTGCCCTGGTGCGGAAAAAAACTTTGAAACAGACCTCCTGGAAAACTCCAAAGAATTATCAAGGTGGAATATACAGTACAATGTTCAAATAAGCAAGCAAGAAAGCAGGGCACCATAGTTTGTACTTGGTCTTGAAAGTAAAGCTTTCAGGAAACGATGCCGGCAAAGCACACCAGATTCCATCTGTGTCAAGTTCAAGAGGCTTCCCAATCTGCTCTACTAGAATGCGAGCATTCTGTATGATCTTTGCACCTGTGTAGGTCACCACTCCTGCCATCTCCATGGAGTACCAACGGGCACCCCTGCAAAGCAAAAGCTTTGGATTTTTAAGTCAGTTGAATTAGATGCACAACAATGTTGTGAGATTTGTCTGCTTGCATATACAAGAACACAGAAGAGAAAAACACAAGCAGGCAAAATCAAATCCTTTACACAGAAAAAATACACACAAAGAGTTCCCAACAGCTTCTGGGTCGTCAAGCATGATAGGCGCAAAAAGCTAGATATAAACTCTCCTGAGGTTCCTAGTCCATGAACAGTCTCATTCTTGTGTGAAGATGTGAAGGATTGATGAGGTGTCCAAGAAGCTTACTTGCGCATAACATATCCATAGAATGAGTTGAGTATGCACTTATGTGCCAACTGCAATGAGTCATAGAGTACCACCATATCCTGCCAGGAACATTTGAGAAATAAATTAGAAGAATATGTCCATGTTCCTTCCATTTGCTTCTTAGTCATGCCTTCTATTCCTTCACTCATTTGCATTCTCTTTCATGATCCCTTTTGTGCAGAAACCCATTGAAATTGTCAGAAGCTCTAAACCCTAAACCCTAAACCCTACCTGAGCTTCTTGGACCTTAATTGGATTGCCACTGGCCTTGGCATCTGAGAGCTTTCCCTTCCACACCTTATTGAGTCCTTTATACTCATACCGTCGATCTCGGAAACTGCGATACCATGGTAGAAAGACCACCCACCCCCACAGAAAAACTCTGAGAGTTTGTAGCAGGTCATGATATCCCAAGCCCCAAAACTAGTTTTGCTCAAGATACTATTCAAAGTGCTGATGAGCTCTGTATAGATCTACTGTGACTTGGAAAAGGGAGAGGGGGAAAACTAATAATAATAATTCCCTTGTTGACACTCAACCGCCAGTGACCAATAGCATCAAAATAGAGCATGTTGTTGATGTGCATCTTCACAATAACTATGAAAGATAAAAGGAGGCAGGAAAAAAAAACCAATTACTCACCTCCGAACAGTGTCCACATAGAACGGATTCTCACGCATGCATATGCTAGCTGTCCGAATATCTGTGATTGGTTTATCCAGCACACGCTTGTATACCTGTTGTCACTTGACTCTCAGTCCTTGGAATGAAAACCATACTTATGAAAACATTCACAGAGAAATCTTCACAACAATGATTTGAAGATAACATGACAATGAAGTGCAGTCATGAAACGGTACAAACAAAATTTAAACCGATGTGTCAACCCAAACTCAGGAAGGGAGGGAGAGAAATGCAAAGACAAGATGGGTGGGAAAAAAAAACCTTCTGACAGTACTTCTTTAACCGGTCTTTAAGCTTTGCTTGCTGCTCATCCTTGGGAAGGTCTCGGAAAAATCGAGGTAATCCTCCCTCACTACTGGGATGGAACTGTTCGGACTCAATTTGGTTCTTCAGGTGGTTATATTCACTGTCATCACTTCCACTTCCTCTGATTAATGCAACAGAAATCATACACAGATTCTGGAAGCCATTGGGGCCCCAGTTTTCCTGTAGTCAAATCACAGGTGTGTGTGACCCAAAACCTGTGACCCAAGGAAAATGAAAAGCCAGGGATGGGGGTTGACCTGCGTTTAGCTGAATAGGTTTCCCCTCTCCAAACCCATTCCATTTGCCGAAGGCAGGTCTTTCCAGGCCGATTGAAGTCGCATGCCGCACAGACATCATCGGTCACAATAGAAGGAGGCTGCCAGCCAGCCAGCCAGCAATTTCACAATGTAAGTCCTTTAAGAAGATTTACTTGGCTTAAGCATTGGACTCTGCATCTGTCAGGTTTCAAGACAAGCATGGCTAAATGCATAACCCAGGGCAATTAGAAGAAAGGGGATCCAGACACACCTGAAGGCGGTTGGTGAGAATGATATTTGGATACATGGCAGCAACATCCAAGTGATAAATAACTGGCTTCTCTTCTCTATTGGGTGCATCACGCAGGATCTCAAGCTGACACAGAAATTGTTAGCCAACACTCAGTCAGCAAATCACTG
Source organism: Sphagnum tenellum (assembly GCA_963921925.1). Classification (NCBI taxonomy): domain Eukaryota; kingdom Viridiplantae; phylum Streptophyta; class Sphagnopsida; order Sphagnales; family Sphagnaceae; genus Sphagnum; species Sphagnum tenellum. The sequence goes on along the minus strand of OY998152.1, from coordinate 8,578,673 downwards.
GAAGGAACGAGAAAAAAAAGATAAAATACTATTGCAAAACAACATCTGATTCAATGCACCCAAATTATGGTTAGCAAGATTAGAACTTTTTTCTTTTGACTGTTGACAAGAACAAACATGTTTGACTATGTAAAGGAAAGAGAACAAGAAGAGAGCAGCAAAGGAACTACTTTGTGCTTGATTTCTTCCTTGACATCATCATAGTTGGTCACTGAGTCGAGCCCCATTTTGCCCTCCTCAACAATCGCATAATGCAGATCACGATCTAGGTGATCAATGAGTTGCTGCAACCATCAGTGAGATGGGGTTCAATCACTTTTTAAGCATAGATTCACAAGCCACTGCTGGTAAACACAGCAGTGCATTTCAACAGCACTAGAACCCAACAGAAAGAACCAAGTTGTCAAGAAAACCAATCACACACCAGCAGTACCATGCTTCACTTCAATGTAAATGATGGGCATATCTGGCTCATGAAGACAGTCCTACCCAAGTTTCCACCATTACTGGAGAAAGGAAATTATACCTGATAAGCTTCAGGCACAAGGCGAAAGCGTGTTGGCAGATCTGAGCGAAAGACGCCACTCTCCAAGCACTCCACATGGCCTCCAATGTAGGTTTCACTTTCGAGAACTCGCCCATTGTAGACTTTGTCTTGTTCAGACTTGTACTTATTGGGACATATGATGTTCCCCTTATATGCCTGGAAAAACACTGATTATCAGGCTGGGTGTACCTGGAAGAGATCTGAATGCACTTCCTGTCCTGCTCTCTTCACAGACTTTGTGATCAAATTTTCCCAAGTACAACGGGTTATCCAGCTCTTAGAGCTACTGGGGATGCTCTAGAACATGTGTAATTGTATAGTGGGTTGTCCTTTTCCTCTTCTTTAGCAAGTGAACATGGATGAATTTCCATCCATAAGAGCATCAAATCAGAGTCTGTATGACAAAACTGCAACAAATGCATTAAACGTGCACTGGGAAGTGGGTGAATGAGAAGAGAGCTTCTTAAGAGAAAGAAAGACAGATGCTAACTGAGAAGAATCAAAACACTCACTTGAACTGTTAGTAGCATCTCGCAGAGTGTCCCTGATCCCTTTCGCAGAACTTCATCTGGCCGCATTGGGATGATTGTGGCTAAAGAAAAGATGAACGGGTGTACATATGTCATGTATAGATAGTAGGTTGACACAGCATCAGACACAGAATAGGAGGCCATTGTCTGTACCCAGCAAGTTCAAAGGTCATTGGAAGACGATGGACCAGATGGACCACAACATTATGCATGGAAGCTGCAGTTCTCTCCCTCACTCTCTTCCCACTTTGCCCTTTGTTTCCTACAAGCTGGCTGCAGACCTTTGGGAACAAAACTTAGTATAACAGCAGTTATGCTTTATACCCTCCTCACACGGAAAGAAAAAAGTGGTGATCATGGAGCAGCAGCCGCTATTCAAGACTGGAGGAACTGACAACAGTATGTAGAGAATCATGAATTGTGGAGAAACCTGAGGTTCTTCAACAGCTTTGCGAACCATATCTTCAGGATTGACCTCCAAAGGGTCATAGCCCAACTTAGCCTTAGTAACTGCCTGTCATGCATATTGCCAGAATGACTGATATGAGAACTATAACTTCATTATATTGACAACCCAACAAACCATGCAGGAAGATTTAACAACAGAAAGGACCCTTGCGGAACATAAAGACAAACAATCCTGAAGATTTTGTGAATCCCATGTAATAGTGGAATGGAAAAAGAGAGAGAGTGTACCTTGAGGCCTTGGCTTCCCTGTGGCAGATAACTGTCACGTTTCACCCAAGCAAAGCAATCCAAATGGCAAGCAAACCTACTCAAGCATTCCCCCTGCTGAGCATCACACCGGAAGCCTATCTCCTGTTTCTCAAAAAGCCAAAGTGTAAGGTTCACAACAACAAGCGGTCACTGCCTTTTTTCTGGAGCAGGAATCACCAACACCAAATGCTAGTGGCAGTTTGATGTGACATGCAATGACAAATCCCAACTTTCAACTCTGATTAGAGAAAGCAGGATTCATTCTCTGATTGATTCTTTTGGTGTGGTTTGTTCACAAATCAAACTGCTTCCCCCAATTCTCCTTCTAGGCAAAAGCCACACTGTGAAGATAGAAGCAAAGATAAGGGTGATTGCTCACATCATGCATTCTCATCCCATGATGAAGGGCACGTTGCTCAATGAAAGGCCAATCAAAGAAGTCACCATTGTAGGTGACATATATACCCGGCTTCACTTCTCGCATGTGTGAAAACCAGCTCACAAGGAGTTCCTTCTGCCAGACAAAACATTGGACCTTCAAACTTACTGAAGCCATATGTGGAACTCCCCAGTTTTGGTTCTCCCCTATGAATAAAAAAAATTACATTTATGATCCTTATATGTCAACAGGGTCGTTTCTAAGCTATACTGTTCCAAACATAATCAAACCAATGGACCTATCAACACCCATCTTGAGCAGTGATGGCAAAGCTCATCACCTCCTGTGTAACATTGGTGACTTTGAAGTGGCCCTCGAATTCGGGCTTAGGTGTGTACTCCAGGTCTTCAATGTCCTGACCTACACACTACACCCACAACCAGCCCATCATCAGAAATTGAGTCTTCCCTTGAGGGGGGGCAGGTGAAATTGATTGTGATTTGCAGTCAAAGTTCCATGCAGCAGTTTCCAATATCACATTTTGTTTCTCAAAATAAGAGACCAAGAAGCCTGATCACATCACACACAGCTCTTCAAGAGAAATCTTTGGTCAGAGAGTGAGTGAGTGAGTGAGTGAGTGATTGAGTGAGTTGGCTAACCTCTCGGTTGATAATGAGGTAACCCTGACCATCAATCATATATGAAATCATCATTACACTGTCATAAGATGCATCTGGGAACTTGAGAGGAAGCTTGGTGGTCTCAATGTCAAAGGCACACACTCGCACCTCTGCACGTTGCAGCAGATCTGTTCTTCTTTCCAGTCTTGTTTGTGAGGCCTCCATGCTCACCATATACCACAAACCGCATCTGATATCTGTTGAGCAGCAGCATCATGTACTCAGAAAATTGGACCCATCTCCAAACTCAACCCTCTCTATGGTTGCTTGTTTATCCAGCCAGCCCTTTTTTACAGCATAACTGCTTTGTCAGATAGAAAGAAACTCAGGAAACATACGTGCAGCAGCACCAACCATTGTCAATAGCAAAGCGCACATGATATGGTACATCATACTCGCGCATCTCCAGAATGAAGTCAACGTAGTCCTGTATCTTTCCTGTAGCTTGCTTGGTGCTGCACACTCCAACCAGAGACATAAGACACTATTATCATACATATATTTTGCAAAGAAACAAGCAAATTATGCAACAAAAGGGTTTGTTTTGCAACCTCCCTCTGGTACCAAAAGTGAAGAAAAGGGGTTGTTCTAACCTCGTCATGCCTTGAAGCAGGGACTCATAGGCTTGGGCTGCATCCAGTTTGGCCCGATTCCTATCCACAATTGGCAGTAGCTCACTCTTCACATTCATAAGCTCCTGGACTGTGTTGAAGCTGACCTTCAAGTAGGAGTGCTGCAGGCCTGAGAGATGATTTTTCTGCAAGAGATGGGAGGAGGACAAAAACCCATTGCCAGAAAGACACAGTTTTGAGAAAGAGTGGCAGTGGACACCCAAAACAAATAAAAACCACTAAATGAATGTAATCAAAATAGAAGAACCAGGAATAAGGAGGACACAACCCACCAATCCCAGATCTTCCTTGCTGACCACTTGAATGTTTGCAATCTGACCCTCATAGCGCCGCCGTAGGTATGCATCAACCTCTAGCTCTGTGTTCTCCTATCATATACCACGAAGAGAGAGAGAGAGATCCATTTCAGCAACAAGCCTTTTGTGTAGTTGGTTTTTTTAGCTACAGGAATCTTAAGCTTAAACATACTTAAAGCCTGCTGCTGCAATTGATGCCAGCTTCAGCAAATCATGTGAAACACAGCAATTGCAAAACTCCCCCTTCTTTCTTGACTGCCAGTTCCTCCCCCACCCATTCAGCAAGCAAATCCTGCTCATCATAAACCTCCCTCAGTGTATTCCATCATCAATCTTTTTCCAACTAGGTATACCAAAACTCTCTGCGGCTACTACAAGATCAGATCAGATTTATTCACCTTGGTTCCAATGTAGAAGTAGGGCGCAAACTTGAATTGTGCTTTGAAGGTAGACCCATCCTGAATTCCCAAAAACAGAGCAAACACATTCTTCAATTTTGTTTTGTGGGTGTCATTGTTTCTTTCTTCTTATTCTTCTTCTTCTTCTTCTTCTTCTTCACTAGTTTACATGACTACTGCATGAGAACTGAGAAGAATGTGATGGATGATCTTCATTCCCCCAAAATGTGATGCTGCCATTTTATTTCTTCCCATAGAGGAGGAGCTTGAGCTATTTGCTTCTTCTGCTACTGCTCTTACAATTCCCAATCAACAAGTGGAAGTGCAACATTTAGGACTTGACACAAACAAACCTGGCACATGAAGTAGAGGTTGACGCAGCTGAAGGTAACATTGTCATTGTCCTGATCCTCTATTGACGACTGCAAAGCAAGCACCATACCAGAGGAGGATGGTGTCAGAAGACAGACTGTAGATACCTCTCAGAGAGATAGAGAGGGCAAAAACAATGTTATGGAAAAGGATACCGAAGCCATGTTGAGGAGCCAGCCGAGTCGAGGTTCTCCTTCGGAGAAAATGTGAAAACCGAAGCTAGCTTCCAATGCATCCTCCGAAGAGCGCCACACGCGCGATCTCCCCACTCTCCTCACGCTACTGTCGTCATTGGGTCGTTGCATGTCTGGCCCTACGCCTGCGTCTTTCCATCCCCTTCCTACTCCTCCAAACCTTCCTCTTCCTCTTCCTCTTCCTCTTCCTCCTCCTCCTACTCTCAGATCCCCCATCCCCCTGCTTCCTCTTCCCAGCCCCCTCATAGCTAGCTGCCTCGATCGATCTCTCTCCCTCTCCCTCTCTCTCTCTCTGGCTTCCCCGTCTGGTGTTCACAAGTGGGTTCTCGTATCACATTTGTTCATACCCATCGGAAAAGCAAAAGCTTGGTTTCTGCGAGGGAGTGAGGGAAGGGAACCAACGAAGGAAGGAATTAGGAGACTAACGCTGCAACAAAACTCCTCAACTTCTCAGTCTCTGAACCAAAAGAGCTGGGGAAATTTTCGTTCCGGATTGTTTGTTGCTCGCCTTCTTCCTTGGCTCTAGAATAAAATGCAAATTCAATGGAGCTGCGAAAATTCCCACCACCCACAAAAAATCAGAACAAGCAAGCGCCGCTGGTTTGTCGCGGCCACCATCGCTCCTCCCGAGACTTCCTTCTCTTCGCAAAGCGTCTCTCTCTCTCGCTTATCTTTTGCCGTGCTCTCATCTTTCCACTTCCCTCAAGTCCAATTTGAGCAAAAGAATAGGATAGTACGTAAAAGAGGGACTCTCTCAAAAACCGAGATCTGGTCCCGTTCAGGACCTCAGTTATGGGGACCTGGATTTGAGCGGGAACCAAAAGACGGCACCTCAACTTTTCCCGCACAATATATGTCCGCCCCTCCCCTGTCCCGGTTATCAGTTCCAGCATCGGAGCTGAATAGCGCGGGTATCAAAGAGCCTGATGCCTCCTGGTACACCCCACCGCGGTCACCGAAACATTCAAATGCCCGGTTACCACACGCAGCCGTGGTTCTCTTCTGGTTTGCGCAAGTCAAATGGCCGAATTAGAACCGCCGGTTCTTCCATGAAACCTGATGAACCTTGAATGGTTTGCCCGTGAATAGGACCCGGAGGTTCTTTTATTCTGACTTTTGTTCAAATATCCGGAACTGGAGGTCATGCAGAATCAGATACCCGCACGACACCGGTCCCCAAGTGAGTAACCCGCCGATCGCCGTGCGGTCATATTGGTACCCTGCAGTTCTCAGTGTATCCTCCGGGTACAGGCCACCATCCCCCCCCGCAAGGAGTGATAGAAGGAAAACAGGAATCCCAGAAAGTAAGTAAAAGAAAGGAAGGAAGGCTCGTCTGAAAGTAAAAGAAAATCCCAAAAGGAAAAGAAAAACTGCGTCGCTCCCGTTCACTCCCTCCCTCACTCTTCAGCCTCCCCCTGCCGCTTCTGTTTTGTCTCGAGAACAGGTGGGAAGAAGAAGAAGAAGATAATAGAATTTGGTAAGATGGGAGAGATAGAGAGAGAGATTTTTGAAAGATTGTTAGATTTGCAAATTGGGTACAGCGATCAGTTCGAGATTGCTTTCAGACTGCCATATCTAGTACCCCCTCTGGCTTTGATGGGTTGGTGGCAACATGCATGCATTTTTCCTTCATGAGGTTCACACCACATTGCTGCTGCTGCTGGCGAGTATTTTTGCTGGATGCATCAAATGTTGCTGGTGCTGCCAATCCTGCTGCAATGTTTGTCACTTGGCACAGCAAGCAATTGTGGGTTTGCAAAATCTCCACTTCCGTTCCTCAACACAAATGGCTGGCATGCCTACCTTTGCTATTTGGCAATTGGTTTCGTGAATGAATGTGTGTAATAGTTAAGAGAACAAGCCTCATCATTCTTGATCATTGTCAGCACATGCTCATCTTTGCTGTCTTGCACAGCTCATGTAAGTATGGGTTTAGGATTTAGGGTGGTGACCCTCGTAGATAGACAAAAAACAAGGAGGAAGGGGCCAACAACAACACCTAGTGTCTCTTTTCCAATTGAGCAAGTCCAGCAACAGAAAATCCTCAACCCTAATTGTACCATGAGAGATTGCATCCTCAAACCTGTTGAGATACTGAAGAAGCTGAATCCTTGGGTAGGTTCTCTTTCAATTCTTTGTCAACCTCGGAAGGAAGACAAAAATACAAATGCAAACTTCTTGTTGGGTTTCCCCCGTTTGTGTTCTGTGGATGGTGATCTGACTGCAGACTAAAAACACCATCTCCACTTACTAGATGTGGGGTCAAGCACAATTGACAAGCAATTCCAGTACCAGAAGATGAGAGAGAGCTTCAGATTGGCACCTGTAGTAGTACCAGAGAGCTTTGCACATCATCACAAGTAGAAGAAATCCATGATGATAATGGTTTGACAACACCTGAACTCTCATGGAACTGAGTTGCTTGCTTGCACTGTGCTTGACCAAAGAAATGCCTAACTAGTTCTTCTGGGATTGAATTTCCAACACTCAATGCATCCTTTCGAATAGGTAACTATGTGAAGAATGCAAAATTAGCTGAGAGATCAGCAAGGCAGTCAGAAGGGAGAGTAAGAAAAGTACTTATGAACAGATCATCAATGGGTGCAAGCCGGGCCACCCCCACTAATCGACAATTCCCCTTGGAATCAAGCCTGCTTCCCTGACCTCCTCGAATCTCCCCTTGTGCACTCTCTGTTGTGAGGAGAGTGTTGACTAGAAGCGGTGGTGGTCGGTACAAATTTCCTGCTGAGAAAAAGAATTTTGCTTGGAACTTCAATTCCACCTGCAACAACAACAAAGACCCAAAAAAAAAACAACTCTCATCAGAGCCATTTTCCTTTCAGTGTTTTGGAGATGGAGAAACATGTCAGACCAAAGCTTCAAAGTTCATTGTGGCATAAGCAACCTGTTAGATTTGTGTATTCCTCTCTCTTCTTTGTTCTGTGTATTTCTTCCTTGTTTCTTCTTCTTACTGATTGTGTGTGTCTTCGTGGAGAATAGTGCTTGCTACAAGCTGGTGCAATCTGTTTTAGGGTCTGGATGCAGCAGACTTATGAACTTCTTCACCCACAAGATCAAGGACCTGATGATGCACAAAAGAGCACATAAGGAGGAGGAGAGGAGAGGTGCAAGAGGAAGAGATGAAGAAAGAAGCATTCAGGAGGAATGGGTGAGCAAGGCAGAGGGTGAGAAAGAAAGAGACAGAGAGATCATTCATACCTTACCAGAGGCTTTGTCAATGATGCCCTCAAGTGTTTCAGGGACAACATCAATGCGAAGGGGGGGAGGAAGAGGCACACCCATGAGAGTGGTGGTTTCATAGCCAACAGCAGGAATGTTTATATCTGAGGCTTCAAACTTCACTTGCCAACACCCATCTGGCAACTGAATTGCATGTCCACTGCCTCCACCACCCTCTGCATTGTACACAAAGTCCGGGAACCGTGACACACCTAAGCCACACCCATTATGTGTGTGAAGCTCCACCCGACAACCCCCTCCTCCTCCTCCTCCTCCTCCTTGCCTCCTGCATTGCTGCAACCCACATCAATTCTTTTTCTCTTTCCTTCATTCCTTCCTTCCTTACTGCATTGCCACGACCAACAACATCAATTCTTCTTGACAATCCATAACCAGATTTCTGATTCTTGAGCAAGTCTTACAGATAGATTGCAATGCAATATGTGCTATGTAAGAAGTTCTAAGGGAGTGAATTTTCTTTCTTTCTTCCAGAGAGGAACTTAGCATCCATGATCATAACAAGCAGTTGGGTGTACCTGGAATCTGTTTCTTCTGCAAGCACAGGAGGCAACAGCAGAGGTGGTGGTGATGGCAAAACTGAGAATAATGTAGTAGTAGTAGAAGCAGCAGCAGCAATAGGCAATACCAAAGCAGCCCAGCGTCTGTTCACTACCACCTTCCTAGCGCATGCCAACCTCTCCTCGCTACCTCCTTCATCATCTTCACTACTTCCTCTTCTGTTTTTTGCTGTTGCTGTAATCCTAGGTTGCATCACTGTTGCTCTACTCACCACCATTCCTGTTTTTGCTGTTGCTGTAATCCTAGGTTGCATCACTGTTGCTCTACTCACCACCATTCCTGTACCTGGAAGCCTCTGATGCATCATCAACCCCTTTACAGCCATATCTACCGCTACCCAAAATCACCTCTCTCTCTCTCTCTCTCTGTGTTTATCTTTGTCTGCTTTATGTCTGTGTGTTTGTGTATGAATCCTGAAGCTTTTGGCTTTCTGGAAGCTTAAATAAATTGGCAGCACTCATGAGCAGCCATAGCAGGAAACAAACAACAAGAAAAGGCCAGTGTTGTCGGGAACAACTCGTGTGGCGCTGCGAGAAGATAACGGCCTGGCAATGCAAGCGTAGCTGAAAATGCTCTGTTTGGTACCCAAGCGCAAAGCAAAATTTCCTTTTTTGCATTTGTTTTTTTCAATAAAAGTTTGTTACGGAGAGATCTCTTCAGGAATCCGTGCAGCAGCAGCGAGGCGGAGGAGGAGGAGGAGGAGATCGAAATTTCCAAATCGTGATCGCGGACAGAAATCTGCCAGCTCGCGAGGATGTGTGCGGGGGGGGGGGGGGGGTCCCGTGCGCGTGCTTGAGCGAGTGCGCGTGCGCGAGCGAAGAGAGAGCATCGGATGAGGAAACCGCGCGTGCATGCGTACGTGCGTGCGTGCGAGATACTGCGCTGTTTTCTTTTGGGCTCTCGCCCAAATCCCAGGTGCTGCGGGGATTCGCCTCTCACACAACCACCTGATTGGTCCAAATTGGGCCACAAATCAAGGCAAAGGTCCAGCTGCGTTGGGTGATTTTGGGAGCTGGTTGTAGTCTAGTAATAATAAGTAATCACCTTTTTTTTTCCTTTTTTTTGGCACAAAACGCGAAAACTAAAAGGAAATATTTTGTTGCATATTCTTTGTTTTTTTTTTTTTTTCCCAAGAATTGTTTTTGCCAGGTTTCGCCACATTTCTACTTGGGTTTTAAAAGGGGGACTATCTCAATAGATACCAATTTTTTAACCCTATCTATATGCAAACAAGAGTTATAATATTAATGTACCAATGAACATACATACATACATATATATATATGTAGAGAGAGAGATTTAGGGTTTAAGGTTTAGAGTTGTTGAATATATATATATATAGAGTGTGTTGAATAGGCTTGTGTGTAGATGTGAGGAAAAAATGTTATGAACCAATGAAATTGCTTAATTTGGTGGTTTGAATTTTTTTTCATTAAATATCATGAATGAACTAATAGTTGAATGTGAATTTATTAGGGTTTGGTAGGTTTGTGAGAATTTTAGATGATCGATGGAAATGCTAGAAACGGATCATTATTTTAAATGTTAAGTAGATTAAGGTTTGTGTGTACGCCTAAAGATTTTTTTAAATCTTTTGTAGGCCAATGCTATTCTTAGATTTAGTGGTTTGAATTTATTTTTCTTAGTTTCCTTCAATGAACTAACACTCAATGTGGAATAGCTATTTACAAACAAGGTTCTAGCACATTATTTGTGCACTTTGACAAATTTGGAAAGGTTTGTAGAAACATGTCACCATTTAATGTTAAATCCCTCTTGAGATGCTCAAATATGACATAACATTAAAATTTGCTAATAATCATAATTAGTGGTTCCCCCCCCCCCCCGTTTTTGGACAAAGCATTGAAAATTATTTGGGAAAAATGAGTTTTCTAATATTTTTTTTGCTATTGTTTTGAAATTTTCGCCATATATCACAAAATGAAAAACAACACTTGATAATAATGTGGTTTTTTTCTTTTTTTAATTGGAAAATAAAACAATAAATATTTACATAAATATGTATGTTTATTTCTGGGGTATTTTTTCTATTGTTAGATTTTTGAGTTTTTTTTTCCAATAATTGCCAAATCTCCACATTAGGTTCCTATAGGTAGTTAAAATAACAAAATGATGTTTTTATTTTATTTTCATGTTTTGTTTAACATTGAAATTTGGTTAAATGTTCTTGTGAATGATTTGTCACTTTTGGTTACATCACAAAATTGGACAATTTTTTTTCAATTCAAAATCATTACTAAATACAATTGTTTACCAAGCGGTCAATTTCAACAACCCCTTAAATAAAAGCGAATTTTTTGATAAATAGGTTTCCTTTGTGGGGTTTTTGAATCTTCAAATTTCAAGGCGGGGGGGAGGAATCATGAAATTTGTATATTAGGTGTTACTAAGTAGCCAATAATATAAAATGATCATTTGATGTTTCTTAAATTTTTATTTTTATTTCAACCCAAAATTGTTTGATTCTTCCTATGGATGATTTGTCATTTTGGTTAAATCACAAAATTGGAACACTAAATATTTTAAATATTTTACTTCAAATAACAAATCCATTGTAACCACCCACTAATCCAAAAAAATGGTTTGTTCATGAACTTCATATAAATTTAATCATTGTATTGATTAATCAAAGGAACCAACAATTAATGATATCACAAGTGTGATTGTTTTCCATTGAAAATGAGTTTATGGTATGGGATTCTTACAAATTATATTTGTGTGAACTTGATTATGATAAATGTGCAACTAAAGGTTTTAAAAAGGTAATTGGTTTGCAACTTGAAAACCAACGGTTTAAGGTGATGTTCTTGTGACCCAAACCCAAGTTGACACCATTTTATTGGAATAAACACAAGAATTGAACCATAGAACTAATTTTTTGTTATATTCAAAACCATGAACAAATATTGTTGAAAACAAGGTTAGGATATTCAGATTGAAACGTTGATTTTTTAAATTAATAAATAGGCCAAACTATATAATTAATTATTAATTTGTCGTTGATTTTTGTATTTACATATATCCCTATTTTAATTCTTCATAAAACTTAGCACTCGTGTAATAATTTGCATTGGGGAATGTGTAATGTGTACATGGAACCAAATTCAATTTTTTAATCAGGGTTGAAAGGTTTTTAATTTGAAAAGATGTGTTAAAAATGTTTTTAATTTGGAATAATTGCGCTCAAACCCCCCACCTAGAAAACCACTACATAAATTTTACAATACCAAAATTGGGACCAAAAGTTTTCTTTTAAAAACATAATTGAAAAAATTACTAAAGACCTCATTTTATTTTATTTTTTATATGCAATACTTGCCAAATGTCACATGAAAAACTGGGCATTACATTTATGAAAACATTCACCCTTTGCACAAGAAATATCATGGGTTGTAAAGCATGTTCCAACTACATTATAAAACACATAAAAATTTAAGAATCCACCTACACATACATGTTGATAAGGTGCGTTTAAATCAATGGGAGCCTTGAAAAATGTGCATGTTTAGGTGTTGTTCTTTGGTACAAGGATCTCAATGAATGCAAAAAATTCATCAATTATTATTGGGAATTTTTTGTGTTACTAGTTATGGAACATAAAACAAGTCATGTATCCATTTTTTACAACTTTTATGTGCATCATTTCTAGTTTGTTGCAATGTTTTTAACTCAAATCATTTTGTTTATTTCAACTTCTTATTTCTAAAGACCAAAATTTGATGCAATAGCCAAACCCTTTTTTTTTTAATGTTTTTAGAAACCAACCATGTTTGGTGATAGGAAACTTTATAGAAATTTTGCTCAAGTGTACACTCTATGTGCTTTAATTAAAACTATTGATGATTAAAATAGAATTTAATTTTCCTTATGTTTAAAGAGTGCTCGTTGGCTATCTCAAACTTGAATGATAGTTCCAATTACATGTAATTGAAAATAAATGTTGACAAAATGGGATTGATTTTGGAACAAAACATGCAGGGGTGTTAACTAGTGATGTTTTTGTAATGGGTTTGGTTATGTTAATGGCGACACAATAACAATGAAATAATAAAAACCAAATTTTAATTGAATTACTAGAATTTTGTGAAGTGGTGTTTTATGTACTACATTTGTTTATTTTTCAATTTGGCCTTGATTCGCTTTAGTCTTTCATGCATTAAAATTTCATTTTTTTAGGTGATAGTATGTGATCAAAAACTTGATAATATCTAATTAACATGGCTTTGTAGGTTGATTTTTTATATTTTATTTGACATAACATGAAATCAACTTGTGTATTAAATGGAAGAGACTTTTAACATTCTAAATCTCAGACCCTTATGGTATGATTTATTTAAAATTTGAAGTTATAAAACAAATACTTATGTACATGTTGTAAATTGATCAAAATTAACCATTTTGAAAAACCAATATTTTTCCAAAAGTAGGTATGACAACATTTGCAAATGTTGCAAACATGTTATTAAAACAAAATACAAGTCGTTGAAAAAGAAGTTATAAGAGCACTCCAAAGATACTAAACATTAGCCAAGCCACACTACTTCATTATATTTGAGATCTCAAACAAAATTTAAAACTTAGAACTTATGTGCCATGTTTGTTTCGTGTTACAAAATCAATGAATTTCATCCATTTCCTATGGATTAACCATCATTGTTATCATGTGCATTTATCAATTTGCATTGCCAACAAAACTTTTAATATTGTATGTTTGAAGAAGTTATGTATTTTGAACATACATTACCAAAAAAATTAATTGCAAAAAAATATACTCGTGATTACAGTTTTTAAGGGACTTAGTGTGTTTTTGCTTATGTTATACATGTTTTGCACAACTAATGTCGGAGTACATGTTTTTTTCAAAACAACCAAAGTATTCCATGTTGGCATTAATTTTTTAAACCTTACTAAAAGTTTGAACTACTAAATTTGAGTAATGTAATATAGTTCAAAAGTTACATGGATTGGGTTACCAAGTAGATAGTGCTTAGGCAAATGAAAAAGTTCAAAAACTAGCAATTATTCATGAGAGTATAAATACATATAAAAAACAATGGTTCAAAAAATATTGCCAAAGAGGGTTTAGTTCAATTAAATGGATCATAGTTGGAAATGGTGATTTAAGGAAGGAAAAATGAATAAAAATATTCTACAAGATATTTGAACATTAATGTTTTTTTTTAAATTTGAAATTTTTGTTAAATTTCATGTTAAATTGACTTAAGTCACATCGATGGTGATTTTGGGGGTTATGATTTTTTTTATGCCTCCCTACCCCCCCCCCCTAAATATATTGGAAATAAAAATATTATTTTATTCCATGATTAATATAAGGAAAGTCCTTCAATTGAATTCTATCACATTGAAAAAATATTCAAATATACTTATATATGTATTTTTTAAATGGATATACTTGCATGAGATTTTTAAATTGTAGAAATGGGTTACAAGTAAATGAGGTTTAAAAGATACTTGTTTATTGTCAAATCATGCATATTATAATTATAATATATAACAAATTTAATGCAAGAATAACTTTCAACACCACATTAACAAATCAACTTCAAATCAATTCATAATCTATTTTTATGATATTAAAGTTCTTCAAATTTGTAATAAAGGGGAGTATGAAAAACATGCAACTCATTTATGCACAAGAGGAAGATGATATAAAATTTCAATAATCTTGGAAATATAGAAGTTACACTATGTGTTATTTAGTTTTACCTTAATAAACCATTTAATACCTTCCATTGTTGCATTTTTATTTTATTTGGGGGTGAAAAATGTACTTTCAAGTTTGATGGAGGTTATTATAAAAGTGAGGTTTTCAAACTTGTTTGATCCTCCATAGCCGTGGTTGAAATTGTTACATGGAGTGCCATGTGAAAAGACTTCAAAAGTATAAAACTTAGCAAACAAACTAAACTTGACAACTTTTTTTATCAGTGAGTGGTGTCACACTAATATCTTTGCAATGTGGAACAAAGGCCTTAGTTGTAAACTTTTCCCTCTATTGTATTGCATGAATTATAATTAGTGAAAAAATTTGTTTTCCCCCTCCTCACTTGGGGTTCCCTTGTATTATTTGGTGGGGTAAGCAATAGAAAGGATTTGGTTATCAAAGATATTTTGAAGGACTATGATGTGCCATTATGGGGGTTTTATTTATGAATGATCATGATTATAGTATTATATACTCATAAAACATTTAGCTCAATTTTTGTAGGTTTTATACATGTGATAAAAACAAAGATATAAATGGATGCGAAGTCACATAATGGCTAGATCTCACAATTGGTGATTTAACCCTTGCCAATGAAATTGTTTCCTTTGGTTTGCAATAGTTTCATAATATTCATAGGTGTTGGTTATGATGTGTTATTATTGGTGTGGTTTTTATGTTAAAGAAAGATGTTTACATGAAATGAATGTTCCTTTGTTGGTAATAGTGAAACTTTTTACCAAATTGAATGATTTTGTGTTTGAACACAAATAGATTAACTAGGGTTTGTTAATGTAGAGAATTGTGTTGTAGGCTTGGGTTTAAGAAGTAATTACTAATGTGTTTAAAAAAATTGTGTGGTTTAATATGGGGAGGATAATTTCATATTGTTTCATATACATAAAACATTCCAATGCTTAAGTGGGGATGTGTACTTGGATTTAATTTGTGACATGTTTCTTAAAGTTGATGTTATTGAGTTATATGTTTACATCAAGTGAATACAATTTGAATTTGATGCCTTTGGTCACAACATCTACATTATTTCCTTAGAAAAGAAAGTTAGAATCACATCTTATATTTCATTAAACTTCACATTTACATGCTAATTCATGTTCAATAAATGAAAAAAGATTGAATTAGAAGTTCCACCAAACTCCAAGAAAACGTCTTCAATATTTTAAGATATAATTATTGTAAAAACATTTAAAGGAATTTTTTTTTTCTATAGATTAGAAGTTCCATGAAAGTACCATGAAGCTTGGGTTTGTAAACATTCTAAAAATGGATCTAATAATTAACCTATTAAATAGTAATTTTTATTCTAGAAAAGGAAGTCACAAAAAAATTAAAACCTACTTGTTTTATATTTTGAAGATTTGATACTAATACCCTATATATGTGGTTCAAATTATATGTTTTAAAAAATACCTATTTTATTGCTTGTGAAAAAATGATATTATATATTTATAAAGGGTTTGGTAAAATAATATTTTAAAAACAAAATGTCAATATTTGGAAAATATAAGGTTTGATCGTTTAAATATTAAAATTACATAACTAAAATCTTGATATACAAGGAAAATTTTCCTTTATTTTGATTTGTAAAACAAATTGTAAGAAAAAAAATTAATAAAAAAAATTGGCCTCATAATTTTGGTTTTTAGCCTATTAGAAATAGATATTTGTGAAATAAATGCCAAAACCAAATTGGTTGGGGATTAGATTTGTTTGTCTCTTTATAAAACAAAATATTTAACTTTGAAGTGACTATTATTTTCAAGTGGCAAATGATGTTAAAAATAACATGATGGGATCTTGAATATGTTGACTTTTTTTCCACACAAAAATGACAAATTTCAAAAGAAATTCCCCATGTTGAACCTTATTTTTCAAAATTAAACAATTATTTGAAAGAGACTTGCCACACTTACTATAAACATACAATATAAATTGGTTAACACTAGTCAAAATTCTCAACATTTATCCTTTTGCTACAATTACTTTGCATTTACAACCATTTCCTTTTGGCTCTTCCATGAACCCACCCATTCATTAACTTACAAAAGATGAAACAACTTTCCAACCTCAAGTTCACCCCCACACATAACTATATTCAAATATTTGGTTGCAATTAAATTTGCATTACTTTTGCACAAAGTTTAAACATCATTGGAACTAAATTGGTGACAATTAAAAGTGCAACG
>OY998152.1:8491436-8561956 GCA_963921925.1 Sphagnum tenellum | reverse complement strand
AAACCATACTTAAAAAAAAAAAAGGTTTGTCTTCTTTTTCCAAACTTCAAACCTGCATTTAATCAAACAAAAAATAATATATATTTTCATTGTAAAACATATTAGAAAAATTGGAATTTTTTTGAAAAATATAATATAATTTTTTTATTAAAAAATGCATTAAAATAGAAAAAATTAAAACAATGGGTTACCCATTGGCATGGACACATCGTATGCGAGGCTTATTTATCCTCGTGTTGGTAGGAGAACTTGGGAGCCCTGGCAGACAAACAAATTGCAATTGTTATAACAAACCTTTTGTGAGCCATGTTTTATTTGTGAAGCTACTTGGGGTGTTGCCATGCAGCAACAACATAAAAAGGCTCCAAACAATTCCCCAACTTCTTCTTGGTTCTGTGAAAAAATAAACTCACAATAAATAAATAATATATTTATATTTATCTATTTATCTATTTATTTTTCTTCTTTGTTTTTTGTTTTCAGATTTGTAATGTAGCCATTGTGGCGAGCATTTTGAGACAGATTTCGACTTATTTGGCGACTTTTTTATGGAAAAAAAGGTGAAGTTCTCGCCCATATTTGGAATTAGGTAGAACCACCTTTTGGCAATTTTGTGCCCCAAAAATAAAAAAAGTCTCCTGCAAATATCTCACCTCAATTTCCTTCTTGTCAGTGTATTTTTTTTGGCTAAATTAAGCCAATTGGCTATTTTTTCTCATCTAAACGCCAAAAAAAAAAGGTTTTCTGGTTTTCTAGTTGCCATATTTCGCCAATTTTTTTCCTTGAAAAATCACCAGATTTCTCTCTTAGGTTCTAGCATAATAAGTAGCCAAAAATTTGAAGTATTCTTAAATTTGTTTACTTTCATAACTGATCTACAACCAAATTTGGCTAAATATTCTAGAGGATGATTGTCATTTTGCTATAATAAATTTGACAATAAATAAATAATTATTAAAAATATTTAATAATAATAATAATAACCCTGCAAGTTTTTGTGTTGATGACAACATAAAAAGCTCCCAAATCAATTATTTCCCAACCTCCTTCCATTCACGTGAACTGGAAGGTTCTACAAAAACTTCGTTTCTGTCATCTGGGGGTTGTAGAATCGGCCTCGCAGAGACTGTTAACAGGTCGGAATGGACAGGTTCAGACAGACACACTGACAGACAAGTGAATTAATATATAAGATGTGCATTTGACACTCCTAAGTTTAAGGTCAATTTGCTAAGATTAATGTTTGGGGTTTGAGTTTATGGTTTAAGGTTAATTTTTAAGGATAAAGGTTCTAGTTTTAAGGTTTAAAAATTTTAAGAACATTTTTGTCACAAAGTATAATCACAAGGGGCATCCTTCCTTCAAAGTGATCATTTTGCATGTTTGAGGTTGGTAAAATACAAGGCACATTTTTTTCTCAATTTTGAAACGATAATTTTTCAATTCTAATCAATTTTGCATGATTAAAACACACATATTTCCCATCAAGATTTGTTGTTTTTTTGTAGTTTGTGTGAGCTCATTAACTATGTTGAAAAAACATTTATGAAGATGACTAAATAATAGGTACTTAAACTTTGATATTGTGTTGGAACATTGTTTTTAATATAATTAATGAATGTTTCAAATTCCAAGTTTGGATTGTTTTTTTTTCTTTTTTCTTAATAAAAGGAACATGATTACGATTGTAAATGAATTCAAAATATTACACACAAAAGAGGTGGAATCATACATAAATGTGGAAAAGCTTCATACATGTAGTGAAATTCAAACAATCAATATAAAAAAGGTGTTGTTTAATTTATATTATTGCACTTAAACCTTCATATGATTTTAAAGAATGATTTTATTGTTTACTATGAATCAAAGTGTAATTTAAAAAGTACTTGGGCAATACAAAATTGGGAACATGGTTTGGCAATCTTAATGTGAAAATAAAGGTTTATGATTTGTTTAATAAACTTTAGTTGATTTAGAATGGCATTGTTTGTGTTGGTGTGTTTGTCCATACATGATTAATTGAATGTCGGAAACAATTGTAGTTTTTTTCAAGTATGATATTGCAAGGGTTTTCCTCATAAAATCTTGTAGCATTTATTATTGACATGTTGTAGTTAACATATTCATGTTGAAATCATCAATTATTATACTAGGAGAATTTGAAAATATATTTTGTGATAAGATGAAAACACACTATGGTGAACCCCTTTATCTAATCACATTGTATTTTTTTTCCTAAATGGTGTGCCTTTAGCCTACATTGTGTCAAAACTAAGGAGTTTCACAATGTTTTTGCATCTTATGAGAAAGCATGTTTTTTTACATCAAAATTATACTAATATTGTTAGACTTCTTTAGTGTGCTTAGATGATAATGTTTTTAATATATTATGGAAACATGTGAAATATTTTGTAATGAATCTAATGAGGATAAAACTTACTCAAAATCACTTACTAAACATTATAACTAATGTTTTTACTACTTATTTAAACTCTTAAATGGATTTTAAACGACTTGAAAATGATATAATTTTGAAGAAATTCCAAAAACATATTTCTGCATAATAGTATAATGCAACATATTATTAAATAAAAAAGACTTTTTAATTTTTTTGCAACTTACAAATGAAATGGTCCTAGTATATCATAAGAATATCCTAAAATAAAAAATCACCTAAATTGTTATTCAAGGTGCACCCTCAACTTATTTTTTGTGAATGCACCAAGTAGATCATAAACATGAGTCCTTTTTTACTTATTTCCCTACCACTAGGTTAATAAATTCAAGATGAGAACATTGCAAAGCTTATATGAGCAATTCCACAATCAAGAAAATCCTCTTCATTTCAACATTACACTAAAACATGGTTTTTATGATTACATGTTTATGCCATGAATGATTGCATGACTACGCCGAGACACATTCCTTTTACCACTAATCATTTTCATGCATATAAATAGTCACAATGTCATTAATGATTATGTCTTGCATGATTATAATCATTGCAAACACAATCATGGACATACCTAGTTAGCTATCTATCACACTTATTTATACCTACCTACTTACCAATTTAGCTAGCTACCTATTAGGTTAGGTTTTCTAAGCAAAAAACCTAACCTAGGTACCATACGCTAAGTTGAAAAGGTTAGTTTAATCTAAAAGACCTACATCACAAACTAATTGGGCAATGATTTGGCAATAGTAGTCATGCAAAAGTTATTTTTTCATAATTTCATGTTATTTAACTATTAATGTTGTATGTTCAAAACATCTATGAAGCAAATATTGAAATGATGCAAGATTTTACCATGGACAATTTATTTTGTCCCAGTTTAATGTGTTTCATATGTGTTTTATACACATGACATTTATGTCTAAATAGTATGAACCCATGAACAAAAAAATTACATGACTATTATTGTCAAATTATGGCCCAATAAATTTGTGATGTAAAGTAATTTAGGAAGTTTAACCTAGCATAACCTAGTTTTAAAAGCTAGCCTTGGTAACCTAGGTTAGGACAGGTTGCTTAACATGGTTATTTAACCCAATCTAGGTAGCCTAACCTAGCCTTAACCTAACATAAATAATAGCCTTGGCTAAACAACTTAAGGAAAGGCCTAAAAAGTTAAGTAACATAAGCAACTTAAGTCAAGCTAAAAACTTAAGTTAGATTAATTAACCTAGCTAAACCTAACCTAGACTAAGTAACCTAACTAAGCATATGCATGTTGGTTGCAAGTATGAGGACTTGATCTCCTCATCTCCATGTTGGAAGGCCAAATCTTTAATGATTACACCACATCTTTAACAAATAATATGTTTTATCATCATAGTATTATTATGAACATTTTTTCAACCTATGTACCTAGGTAGTCTTACCTAATTACCCTAGGTCTACCTAATTACTTAGCCTAGTTACCTAGAAACCTACATGATTACCTACCTACATACCTCCAATGTATCTATTAATTACCTCACCTTCCTTACTTACATAAGCAATGTACAAGAAAAGCAAGTGAAATAGAAAATTTGAAAAAAAATGTTACCTTATGAAAGTGTGGTCCACTAGTTAAGAACTTGGTTTATCATTGCGCAAATGGTGGGTTTGATTCCTTATACTTGTAACCTATGTACATGTTTGGAAGGTTAAGGTAGGTAGGCTACCTAAGTAGGTTAAGTAGACTAAACTACCACCTACCTACTTTCTTGCCTTTTTATGACCTATTTAAAATTATTTATTACCTACCTACCACAAAAATATTATTTATAAAAATAAAAAAATTAATTTGTGAAAATATATACTAGTCAAATGGTTTGTCATTCTTCTAATAAAAAAGACCACCTTAGTCATGTGAAACATGTCAAAAATACTATAATAATCATAATCAATAATCATGACAGGTCTCATGACCAAAGTTGCAAAAAATGCACAAAGACACATCACATATATGATTCCATGACTAAGTTTGTACAATACTTACAAAGTTTCATAATATGGGGTGCAAGCAAGATAAAGTGTACAACTCAATTAACATGGCAACCCATAAAGAATAATTTTGGAATAAGGTTTTAAAACATGTGAGAATTTAACAAGGTTAGAGTTCAAAGGTAGTAACGCAAAGGTACTAGGTTAGTAGAAGTTTAATTACTATACAAAATTTCATTTTCCACATGAAGCATGACATACACACACGTACTCATACACATGCAATCCAGTAAATGATGTAAGCTACAAAGCTTAAAAGCTAAGAAGACGGGTTCAAGTGTCTTTTATCTATCAAACTTTTCAAGTCCAACAAATTAAAGTATTGAATTGGGCTACAAACCATACAAACAAGTTTCTACGTCATTTACATACCCATGTCTTCCAAACTAAAGTTGAATTACCATTCAGCCATAGCTACAAAACTTAGGGTAAGGTTTTAGGGCCATATTCAAAATCACCACACACATGCAAGGTATAAAAACACTTGAAGTCTTACTTGGAATAAACAAGACCTAAACATGGGTTACATAAATACTTGTACACATGCATTCCAATAGACAATGTAAGCTAGAAAGATTCAAAGCCAGGAAAATAAGTTTCATGTGACTTTGAATACCATGTTCAACAAGGCCAACAAATTAAAGTATATCATTAAGTTGTTGACCATCCAAACAAGTGTTTATTTCATATAAATACCCATGCTAATTTCCAAACTAAACTTGAATTACCACCTTTATACATCTGCAAAACTTAAAGTAAGGATATATTCAAGGCCATACTTAGAATGATCACACACATTCAAAATATAAGAAGACTTGACTACCTTTTGGTTGGAGTGAACAAGATAAGTTTCAAGGGTACATAAGAACCCATACACATGCATTCTAGTAGACAATGTAAGCTGGAAAGATTCAAAGCTAGGAAGATGGGTTTGAAGTGTCTCTCAGTACCATATTCAACAAGACCAACAAATTAAGGTATATCATTGAGTTGCAGACCATCCAAACATGTGTATATTTCATCTATAGACCCCTAGTTTCCAAACTAAACATGAATTACCACCTATATACATTTGTAAAACTTAAGGTAACGATTCAAGGCCATACTCATAATCACCACACATCCAAGGTATCAAAAGACTTGAAATCCTTTCGGTTGGAATGAACAAGACAAGTTTAAAGGGTGCATAACTATTGATACACATGTAGTTCAATAAACGGTGTAAACTAGAAAGCTTAAGAACTAGGAAAACAAGTTCATGTGTCTTTTATGTACCATAGTTTTCAAGTCCAACAAATTAGGGTATTGAATTGAGCTATAGACCATACAAACAAATTTCTACATCATTTAGAGACCCATATCTTCCAAACTAAAATTGAATTACCACCCATCTACAACTACAAAGCTTAGGGTAAGGTTTTAAAGCCATACTCAACATCACCACACACATCTAAGGTATCAAAAAACTTGAAATCATTATGGCTATAGACCAAATGTTAGGGTTGTAGGAATATGTAAATACCCATGGACATCAAGTCACCCAAAATTTCCAAGTTTATTGAATTATAGAACCAAAAACAAGGTTTAAGGGTGGGTGTGAATGCCCATACACATGAAAGCTAACTACATATGTGAAAGGTCCAAAAGCACATGATATTTCAAAGCCACCTTAAAACCAAAATCTCAAATCTTTGTATCATCTAGGAAACAAAGATTCAAACAATGAAATTCAAATTGCAAACGTTTTTTTAAAAAGCACCTTGGAAGTCCTTGGGTAGCAATAGTGTGGCAGTAAACCACATTGTGATTTTTCACAATGTTTAAGGCATGCCATTCAAGGGGGTCACCCACAACTTTATGCCACACATGGTTACATCAACAAAGCCACCGCATCATAGATGGGTCCAAGGGCAATTTTGGGAGGACATGTTCAATCACAAATGCATTTGTTAAAGGAGGCAATAGACGTTTTGGGAATTCTATGGGTTTTTCATGGTTATGGGGCCATTTTTAGGGTTTAGGGTTTGGAGTACAAGGCATTATTTCTAGAATTTGTGGAGATGATAACATGTTTTCAATTTTTGGAAACAAGACCAGGTATTTTGTTTTTAATCTTGGAGGTTCAAAATATGTTTGTTTCAATGATTCTTTTAGCCAACCACCAATTAAGGTTTGGAAAAAATCACAACCCTTGCAGCAACACGCAAAGAATGACCATATCAATAGGAAGGATGCTTGCCAAAAAGAAAGGTTTTGAGCGAGACAACCAAAAAATTCTTCATCTTCTTCTCTACCTTGAGCTACCAAAGCCATCTTGGTGTAATGTTGGGCTAAACCTCACCTTAAAAGATGTTGCTGCAAGTTCTCCTTGTTGTTGTTAAACTTGGGATGAGACACTACTCCTCAGAACTCCCTCCTCAAGCTCCTAGAAGCATAGATGTAAGGCACTGAAACACGGGAGGTTGCAAGGTGATGCAGGGCAAGAGACTATTAGAACTTCCAAAGATATGCAAGCCAAAACCAACAAACATAGGGCGCTGAAAATAGGGGAGGTTATAGGGCGATGCAGGGCAGGAGACTATTATAACTTCCAGAGCTATGCAAGCCAAAACCATTGCAAGTATAGAAGTAAACATGCAATGACAAATGAAGGTGCAAGCATAGAGGTAAGAATGTGACAAGATGCAGGCTTCTCCGAGCAATGCACAGGCAAGAAACTCAACATGAAACTCAGTTCAGCCGAGTCTTGCAGAAAATCTGAGTTTCAAGCCCCACTGTGGCCTTGTGTAATTTTTTGGTACTGTCTTTGAAGTTACATCTTGTAAATGGGCCAAACACAGGCTTCCAGTGCCAGGTTTGCCCGACTTTATGGATATTTTTAATATCACTGCTTCACGTTATGCAAGAGGTGTTTTGAAATGGGGCACACACACTTGAATTGTTCATATTGTAGTGGTATTCACCTCTAAAGTATCATTCGATGCATAGAATGTCCTTCATGTGGCATTGCAACTTTTCGGCTTCCAAAAATCTGGTTGCTTTACCAATGAGGACCACAATGTTGCACCACCTGAAAGATAAATCACGTGTTGGAGTTCTGAGCACAAGCAAATTGAAGTGGAAATAGAACCACAACAATCCACATCCAGGGACTCTAGGTTAACATGGAGCATAGTTTCGATGCAGAATGGGAGTCCACCAACACATGTTGGATATCCTCCATTTACATTTCCTGCAAACCTCGGCCAAAAGAAAGATTCAAATTACAAAACAGAAAAACAGAGGTAGAATTACTTCAGGCTTTCTTCCTATTCTGGCATCTATTGTCGCTGAGAAGGATATGTTTATTCAGCAGCAACTTGTATATCACTTCACAAACTGTGCAGGTATTAGTGTCTGTTTGACTATCCACATACTGTTAGTTGGCCTTGCCTACCGAGGCAAGGATATTGTGTTTAGATTCATTATAGAGTTATAGTAGCTTAAGGGATTTTGGCCCATAGGTAATAATAATAGGTTTATTTTTATATGAGGATTTTTTGAACAATGATATTTTGGTTTGTGCTGAAACTTGAGATTAGTTATAGAGTTATATAATATCTTGAATGATTTTGGTTTCTTCTAGAGGATTTTTTGAAGATTATATTTTTGCATGGAGAAATACTTGAGTTTCCTTAATTCTGCTTTTGCCTTCAGATACTTTTTAATGGAAATGGCAAGGTGACATTGTGACACACCCCTTGTTTTGTCCTGTATTGTGAAGATAATATGATGCCCAATGTATGACCACTATGTCCTTGTTCTAGTATTTGCTTCTTTTCTCTTCTCCCTTGCCATATGGCATATTATTAAGCTTCAACAATGACAATATGGGTTATCCAAATACAGCTACAGTTGCCGTATGGATTGATCTCTGTGTATTTTGGTTGCATCGATCAGGGGTCCTCTTGCCACGATGGTCTCTCTACCTTTGCCTCTTCTTTTCTTTAAAAACTGAAAGCAAGAAGTAAATGAGAAGGGAAGAGGATGCTAGATTAGGCTCATATTGTCAGAGTACAATACCTGAGCACAATCTGCATAGTTCTCTCATGTTTCTGATGAATAGTTCTTATATAGTGCTTCCAGTGGAAGAGTATTGAGGATTTTTCAATATTGGTGACTTGAGCAAATCATCTAGAGCACCTTCTGGTACACAAGGCTTCAGTTGATGTTCATCATACATACTTCAGTTTCGGCAACATGGAAAGGAGACAGATGCCATAATGATCAAGAAGACAAAAACATGCTTCAGATGTCTCCTTATCTTTTGAAGAATCTTGGTCTCTCTCAAAAACTGCTTTTGCAACCAAGAAAAACCAGTTGTTCAGGAGACACAAGCAGTTACGAAGATCCAAGAAGAACCTTACACTGAAATTTTGTATTGCTCACCATCTCTTGCTTGCTGTCTTCTACTTGCTCTTCCTGAGAGTGTTCCAAGAGCTGTAGCCTACTCCTACATTTACTATCTACAATGAAGGAGATCACAATGCTTCAATTCCATTACTGCCATGCACATTTTGCTTCTCTGAAAGACTTGATGACAAGACAAAACTAGACTGAAAACTCAATAGTTTTTGAGTTCATTTTCTCTTTCCTTCTTCAAGCTTTTACTTGATAAAGATGCCAGTAGTCGAACATGGATCTATTAACAATCCGTTTGACCAGTAGTTGCTGCCCATTCTGATGGATTCTGAATAAAAATGTAGTTAAAATATGCCAATTTCACATGACTTTTGTCTGGTTTTTCTACATCAACCAAGAATCATCTCATTGAAACTACATGCTTCAAGAGAAAGAGTCGTAATTCGATTCTTGCTACTTGACAAACACTTGAGTCTCATGAACTGGACAAATCCACAGAAAATCTTATTTTGGACAATCAGAATATATCACTAAAAATGTTGAAATGTTTTGAGTTGTGATGACAGCACACAACAAAGTGGGTGTGCCATGTGTTTCAAGTATTGCAAAGGCAATGGAAGAAGCACCTTTTCTTCATGTGCAAATGCCACCCCATTTCTCTGGATGCTGCATAGTGCTAGTGTTCAAGTTGCAGCTGCCACAAAACACCAAGGCCCTTTAACTCAATCCGTATTTGTGTATAAACCCTCCAAGCCCTGATACCATTGTGTGTTTTTGCAGATTGTGATGAAACATTGATGCAGTTAGTGATGAGGTTGTTTCTGGAGAGTGGTGAAGAAACATTCAAGAGTGGCCAACAGTGGCCAACAGTGTCAAAGCACTTGTGCATATCCAAGAAAAAAGAACTGTTCACAGAAAGTTTGAAAATGGCAAGGAGGAAGCAGTTCTCAATGCTGGAGTTGCCTTGAATGAGTCAGAAGAGCAATTCCATCACCTTAACTGACCATGAAGCTTTCAACTGCAGTACAGTTTCTCCTACTGAGGTTTTCTTCCCACAAATTTCCCTCCCCCTTAACATTGTCTCCAGAAGAGACTTCTTGAGCTTATCTCAGGGAGGCAATTGCCCATTTCCAAGAGTTTGTCTTGGGCCAAGAGTTCTTCCATTTTGAAGAGTATCAAAGCATGTATATTGTAGCTACAAGCTGCTCTTGTTCCTCTATGTCATCATGCTCCTTCCTTCACATTATCTCCTGCTGCATCAGATGTGTTCCTTTGTACAATACCATCCTTTCATCCTCTGCTTTGAACAATATCATCATTCAGTTGAAAACACAACAACAACAAAAATGTGGGTCATAGGCCACACCTCTTCTTCAGCAGCTCTTACTATGAGCTCTGTTTTAACTCTTCCATCCTCTCTGATACATTTCTTTATCATCAACTGCCTCTTCTTCAGCGCAACTCCTGCCATCACCTCCCTCTTCATCAAGATAATCTGCCATATAATGGTCAGACCCTCTGTTGGCCCTGATGATTCATGGTCTCCTGGAACTGCAAAACCACTGATGGTTCTTCAAGAATTTCATTCCCTTCCAGTCTGTTTGACACCACTTCCAGACACCATAAAGATCTCCTGCTCCATCTACTGAACTCCTTGTGTGGGGATTTCACCTATTCACATACTATGGATCAAGAAACTCTTCATCCAGTTCATCCTGCATCTCCAAAACAGTATAAGTTCCAGTGAGACATTCTAACAATATCTCTCTTTATCAACACTTTTAGCCTCATATAGCCCTAGGCTCTACCAGCTTCAGGTCCTTCTACTCCATCAGTTCAGTGGCCTTCCATAAAACCTCCAGAGAAACATTCCATCTCCTGCTCAATTCTGCCAGATTAATCTTAGGTACAGCATCCTGTTGAAAACCACCTGCTGTTTTTTAACAACTCTTGCCTGTTTCCACTTGCCCCTCCATCTCCTCATCAGCCTTGGAATCAGTCCCTTCCTCTTCAGACCCTACTGTTTAGCTCCAGAACCTCCTCATGCTGCATCATTGAACTCCTATTGCCTAGTGGCTTGCAGTGGTTCAAACACTTAGCCTCCTTTCCTTGGAACAACTGACGGTCGGCCTGTGGTTGACTACCTTACGATGAAGAGTTCTCGTACTTTGGGAAGAGATCACCTGCTGCTAGGACATCTCTGTTTGCGGCTGGAAGCCACTGCAAGCAGAAAAGCTTCATCTCAATTGGAATCCACACCCTGTGATTCTGGACTGCTGCATCCTCTTGCAAAGGGTGTTGAACTGTCCTTGTGAGATTGCTCATGCAAATGGTCTCAACATTCCTTTGTCAACTGCACTTCTGCTACTGGACTGCCTGGTTGCATCTCTATGCCATCTTTTATCACCTTCAATGCTTTCCCTTTCATATCCTGTGTCAAGGATGCTAGCAGGAAGGCAAGCATGAGGATTTGGGAAATATGCCAGGAGAAAAGGATTAATACAGACAGCAGATAGATGGTATCAAAAGCTATGTCTCTTGAGTGCTAGCCAATATCATGATCATTTCTTCTCATATCTGGCAGAAATGCAGCAGAAACTTAGGCAGCAGATTTTTGTATAATGTCTTGGATGGGATTTTGAATTGGGAGCTGGTGAAGTCAGTGGGGAGTAATAGCAGCTTGTCATTACCATTCATGATGAAGGTGATGGTCTGATGTTATGTGAATAATGCTCATAAGTATGACCCATATGATTTTTGTTATGATTTTGGTTTTGATGGAACTGATACAACAGTCAGCCTCAAATTGTTATCTCTGCGGTCTCATAGGTACATTGAAATGGTGGAAGCAGATGCAAAGAGAGATGTGGAGATTCATGATTCTGCTGAGCACAGCAGGGTGTTTCTTTCTTTCCAGGAACACCACAGGAAGGTGATCTGGACGTCCACAGAGGAGGAACGGATGAGAAAGCTCTGATGGTGCAGTGCACCATGAGAAGAGAGATATTTGCCTTCAGCAGGTGAACCTACTGCAGACCTAGCAAAGGGAAAGAGGTTGATGGTTTGTTCCCTCAACATCTCACTTGACAGTCTTTTTCCATGTCTTTGCAAAGAGCATGGTTGCTCCAGATCAAATTTTCCCATTGCATTCAACTCCTGTAGCATCAGCAGACCTTGTAACCATTCTGGAGGAGAGTATGAGGGGTTGATGTTCAGAGAAGGGGACAAACAAGGCAAAGTTTCCCCCATGCAAGTTGAGAATCTAATGGTTAAGTTTGAGCAGCAACCAAGTATGGAGCAGATGTTACATACCAATATCAGGTCAAAGTAAATAAAAAAATTATGGATCACAACTTACAAGTGCCAGAAATGGAGGACATTTTGTTAGAAGAAAGAAACTCCAAGATTAGAGGAGACAATACCACATGTGCAGGAGAATGGAGGGATGACCAAGGAGACTGTGCCTGGAATGCAAGCATTGGGCATAGAAGCAATGCCTGGCTTTGAGACACTCACGAGGACAACATTGCTGCTGTCTCTGAGCCTTCAGAGTTGAGAAGACTTTGGGTCTAGTGAAAATGCAGATAGCTCTTTTCAGTTGGGGGTGGAGAGAGAGCTAGCTCTCATGAAGGTTGGGAGAGAAGAGGATGGTACTGCTTTTAACTCCATATAGAGACCAAGATTTCAACATATCTGCTGCAGTCAAGGACCATCACCCAAGTACTGCACACTGGAGGTCCAAGATTTGGTAGAGATTCCCATTTTACAGAAATGTACAGAGGGGACAGTTCTGTGTGAGAGACCCATTGATTGTTCTCCCATTTTCCTTCTTTAGTAGTCTGAAATTGACCTAGGAGACCTTGATAAAGACTCACCATATGATTCTCATGAATGACATGTTGCCTTATTGTGATATATACACTCCCCAGAACTGCCCCAACTGCATCATGTCTTTGTTTGACACATTGCAATTCATTCAATCTGCTGTCAATCAATTTGCTCTCATAGATGTCACATCATCCAAGTGTTCAGACATCTGTCTTTTCATCACAACTGGTCCTTTATTCAATGTTAGTACTTCCAACAAGGTGTTTCCTCCCCAATTTTGTACAGGCACTTTGTACAGATTGCTCTTCATTGCCTTCATTGCGGCGTCAAAAACGTTCTAGCTCAAACTCTCCTGTGGGAAGGATGTTTTCTGCTAAGGAGAGAGCAAGAGTATTTAGAAAAGCTAGTCTATGTCAGAATCTATTTTTTGACAACTCAGCAGATTGGGTTGAAATAGTCTTATAGATAGTCTCAAGATAAGATTTGCACACCCATTCAGACAGATCAAGACTCTGTACAAAAGGATATTCTGTGGACATTTAGATTGGTATACAATAGAGGTGCACAAAATCTGCACTTAACATAAAACATTCTCTTCCACAACTAAAAACATTCTCTTCAACAATTAGTGTACATTGGCGAGACAAAAAAATTTCATATAACTATCAACCATTGATTCACACCTATGATATCATGCACTTACACTAGCCACTAAAGACCTTAAACAATACAAGAAAATACTCTGCTTCAGACCTCTACAACGCAATTGCACACTTAGATTGCCACTGTAATACATGGCACACTGACTCTCAAAGACAACACATCTGATGACTTAAATGATAGTTTTGACTGGACCTAACCAACTATCACTCAAATTACTGTATAGTTGCCTCATCCCCACATATTGCATATTTACAGTAGTTCAGGCATTTTGGTAGTGGATTGCCAGTCATGTTGTCTGCACTCAAATCCGGGTGCCTCTTTTTGAAGACGGGTTTTTTTCCAACTCATGCCAGTAGTCAACATTCTTGAACAATTTTACGTTTCTTCAGAAATTTGAAAAGCTTTCTGTGGTCAGTTATCTTGTTAATCTCCTCCCACAGCTGATCCCTGCACCCTCCCCAGTCCATGCTTGAAACACAAATAGTCACAAGTGCATGATCTGGTCATATTGACTCAGACCGCACCTTGACCACCATACAGCCCTACTTGCAAGCCTTGAGGAAGTCACCTAAAAGATGGTCTTTGACTTCAGCACCAATTCTCTCACAGTAATGAGACTGCAACATCTGTTTTCATGAGTATGGTGCAAGGGAACTTTACCTTGTATTTGCCCACAACAATTCATATGAGATAAAGCTTGCTGTTGCTGTGACCCCGACCATTTCCAGTGCTCCATCCACTAGATTTCAACGACACAAATGAATGAGATGATTTACGTGTATTTGCTTGCCTGAACCTCAGTTTTATAGCCTCACCAAGCATGTAAACACAAACCACAAAATAGACCAATTTCAAATTATGCCACATACAGTGTCAAGGACAGAAAGAACATCAAAAGTTTGAACACCCATCACTGGTGCAGGAGGGATACTCCAGTGTTCACAAGAACAAACAACACTGTATGTCCAAGTGCCAAGTGTTTGTCTTATGGTTGTGGCCATTGGGTCTGTTCCATGTGGCTTAAAATGGAAAAAACAACATATCATGACCCAGGAAAAAGCAAAATGTGGTCCCAAATATCACAACAATCTGGTGAAAAGTAGCTTCTGAATGCATGAGAGAGTTACCTCCTGCAAGTGCCCCTACTGCACCTGCCCCAATTGCTACAGCTGGAAAAGCAGCTTGCAGTGCTCTATACTTAGCACTGTTCCTCCTTTCTTCAGCCTGCAATTGCTTCTGTCATGAGTCAGAAGCAACAAATTCTCATAGCAAAATTCAATCATAATAATGAGATTTGTTAATGACAGACCTAACTGTGTGAGTAACTAGCTTTGCAAAACAAATCCATAAGTATCCAAGTTGATGCAAAGGATGAACTGACCTCCCTTTCAAGTGCTAGCAGAATGTCATCAGGTGACAACTCCACTCGAGAAGAGTTGTTCGAAGAGCTTGAAATCTCATGATCAGCATCTAGATCATCAGTGACCACAGGGGCTTCCAAAGTGCTAAAGGAACTAACTGTCTCAAGTCCCCTGTGTGGACCTGTCTCCAAAGTCTTAACTGATCCATCTTGTACCTTTGTTATGGTTTCCATTAACAATTTTTCACTCTCAGGCAGAATTTTGCCATCTAGAATATCTTCAGGAATGGGGGAAAAGACTTGCCCACTTGTAATCCTGCTTTGCTCCTCAAACTGCAAATGGTTGTCACTTGTTCTAGTGTTGTCGTCAAATTTTAGAAATTTGTGTGGGTTTAGGTGTGACAGCAGTGATTCAAATTTGGACATGGAAGCCTTCACCCCCACTCGCCCCTCAAATTCAGAGAGATTGGCTTCAATTCTTTCATGAATTTGGGTTGCTCTGTCTTGTTCTTCAGACTCCAAAAGCTTGACTTGAAACTGCTCCTCGATGCTTTTGGTGTCTGTCACAAAGTCTGTGGAATCAGATGGGGAAATGTTGGGTAGATGAGGTGAGACTACCTCTTCAAGAGCACTAGCATGGCTTGAGGAATGGGAAAGGATAGGTGACAAAGGCATGGAGACATGAAGTGGGGGAGGGGGCTGGACAGATCTTGGTTGAACATCAAATGCAGTCAAAATTGCTGATCCGCCTCCAACTCCACCAACTGCACTACTAGTTTCTACATCCACAGTTGATTCACCACCTTTCAGACTCCCTTCAGAAATCCTGGCTGTTTCCAGTTCATCATTGACCACAGCATTTGCAACTGAATGGGCCTGTG
Source organism: Sphagnum tenellum (assembly GCA_963921925.1). Taxonomy (NCBI): domain Eukaryota; kingdom Viridiplantae; phylum Streptophyta; class Sphagnopsida; order Sphagnales; family Sphagnaceae; genus Sphagnum; species Sphagnum tenellum. Next base: position 8,546,331 of record OY998152.1, on the reverse strand, counting down.
CTACCTTTGGGGTCTCTTCAACTATCTCACTCCTTACACCCAGGCTTGCAAACTGAGGTGACAACTGAAGATCTTCTTGTAAAATGGAAGATCCTTGAATTCCTTTTGCTGGTCTCAATGCTCGCACAAGAAGGGCTATAAAGGCCAAAACTATTGCTGAACCTGTTCCATTGCAATATGGACTATTAGCAAGCAAGAGCAGCACAATTGACGAGAGTTGTTTTCACACGATGAAAGCAATCACTGACACATAAAAAGAAGGCCTCAACTGACTTCATGCATCAAGAGAGGCTGTGTTTTTCAAGAGGGCTACTTCTCATTTTGCTAACTAAACATCAGTTAATGAAGCTTGACAAGTCCAGACCTAATGCTGTGATTCAGCTCCCATCCAGTTCATGCAAAGTCATAACAAATGGATACCAGTGACTCAACAAGTTTGACATGCAATCAGTGCAATAGGAACCAAGCTTATTTGCTCCATGCTTTTCAAGATTCGATTTGTGATTTGAAGGTAGACCCAACACATTGCAAAGTCTGGACAGTGTCAATGTAGCATCATAGCCCTCATGACCTCACAAACCAAAACAAATGGAGATGAAAAACCCACACCTGTTGCAAGCAACACACTCTGTGGGATCTTGGGAACACCATTGGAGTGATGAAAAATGTCTGGAGCTTCAGAGGTTGAGATAGTGGCCACTGGCATGACTTTCTTCTCTGCATTAATTCGTTCCAAGATGGTGACTGGGTCAACCTCCACCATTGGATCATTTGCAAGTACTCTATTAACCCACTCAGCAGCCTCCAGGTCGACTGGATCCATCTTTGGCTCTTGAGGACTTTTCTTCAGTCGGAGTCTCATAGATCGGCGTGGCCCCATTTTGGGCATCAGTATTAATGGTGTGTTTGTGCAGCATGGCTCCCCATTTGCTATTTTCACATGGTCAATCCCTGCCTCTTGTGATTCCCTGACATCCAATTCATGTGATCGCTGCTGCCTCCGTCTAGCCTGCACTGGCCTGCACCTCTGTGGATCTTGCAAGAACAAACTTTTGCTGGTTAACCCCAAAACACCCAAGGCTGTCTTTGTGTGTGCCAAAGAAACAGAGATTTTTCAACTATATCCCAACACACCGGATGCATTCAGTTGAAACAAACTTGCGAGCTGCATCAAGGTTTCAGAAGTCAATAGCAACTTGTCTTCTCTGCAAACTCAAAAAACTCGATGATCATTTAGATCCCTTTGAGCAAGTGTACAGACCAGCAGTTTTTTTTGGCGAAATTTCATGTCCTGGAAACCCCTCAAAAAAAAGCCGGTGCAACTCGTACAAAGGATGTTTTGGGGGGGGGGGAAATGGCCCAAAGTTGCCAGATCTCAAGGAATTGGTTTTGGAAATCATTCACATTTTAGACAATAAGTTCCAGCATGTTGCCAAGATATCACAAGATTCCTAAATTTCTCAACTTCCTCTCTGACCTGTAGCCAAATTTGGCCCAAGTGCTCTTGTGAATGATCACCAGACCACCTACCTCACAAAATTGAAAAAACAAAACAAAACAAAACCCTGGTACAGACAACTGGAACACTTCATCACCATGTATGTACATCTCTTCATTGCTAACAAATGGAGCTTTGAATTGATGAACACATGCATCAGCCTTAAGTGTGAAATAAACAACAGATTGTGGAAGATTCAGTAACATGAGACAAAAGAAACCTGACTAGAAAATGAACTCTACTAATTTTCCTTGTGCGGAAGAAAAGATAGATATGGTTGCAGTTATGGAAGTGTTACCCAATGCCTAAAAGAGAAGAGTGGAAGTAGAGAAGGAGGCGGAGATATGAAGAAGGAAAAACAATATAAGAAATGAAGCAAAAGAGAGAGCCTGGTCTTCAGGTCCACAATAGAAAACGCAGCACATCACTAAACTAGCGTGAAACATCCGGGTAGCTGGATCTGTCCAAGTTGGCACTGTGATGTGAGTTCATCATGGATCTAGACAAGCTGAGAGATCTGCAAGTATGTCTGCAAGCAGCAAAATCGGGAAATATAACACACGATATACAAAAGAGAGAAGGTAAAATAGAACAAGTACCAAGTGAACAGTGCGACGAGGAGTGCATGGCATTCGATGTATTAACTCAGGAAAGGCAGATCCAGGTAAAAGAAGTGCCATAGCTGCTGCTCCTGGAAATCCCTACCCACTGTTTGTCAGTCTTTTTTTCCAGCTCGCAACTCCCTCCTCACTCACGCCTTGAACTGATTCTCTCGTCACATTACCCGCTTCCTTGGCGATCCCCCTAGTTTACTTCCAGCATCCAAGGGGGGGTAAACTGAAGAGGGAAAAAAAAAAGCCGAACTGTGAGCACCAAAACAAAGGCCGCTAGGAAGGAAGATCCGTGACCAAGAGTGGATCTTTGAAACTAAACTAAATAAGTCTCCAAACGGTTCAATCCCTGGAAGCTCCGCCCAAATCTCACTGCGTCTTTATTTCTTTCTTCCTTTGATGCCCCTTCAGCTTCCTTCACAAGCCTCGTCCCGGTTCCTTCTTCAAAACTTTCTCTTAAACCGCAAATCCTTATAATCAATCCCCTGGAGCTTCTCAAACTAATGAACAACAACAACCACCCACAATCCCAAAAACTTGGGGGGTTTCTTCAACCTCTGTTTGTTTGTTTGTTTGTTCGTTCGTTGTTTTTAGTAATTTTTTTTCTTCAAACGTCTCCGTTTCTAACTATTGTTTATGGAACCCGGTGGAGCAATTGAGGACTTGGACTATCTTTCTTTCTTTCTTTCTTCTTCCCTCCTCCCCTCCCTTTACGAACCCATTAGATCAACTGTTCCATCTTCATTCAGCACCACCGACAAAACCACGAAACCCACAAACAGTAACCCCAAGAAACAAACGTAGCCTGAATGGGTTGTCAATTCCGATCGATCACACTCTGCAAAGGAGAATCTCTATAAGATTTCCTGCTTGATTGTTGCTCTGAGAGAGAGAGAGAGAGAGAGAGAGAGAAGGCCTTAATTGCGGGCCCTTGTTCTTTCTCAAGATAGCCAGCCAACAGCCAGCAGGGCTAGCCAGTGAAGTGTAAGCAATGCTTGTCCTTTGTCCAATGGCATCCCTCACCTGCTTGCTGCTTTATCAATTCCTTCAAGATAAGGAAGAAGAGGGGCACTACAGTAGTAGGGCACCTTCTGCCTGCCCTGAGATGCCTCCCAAGCCTCATTGCTACCATAGATAGATAGGGAAGGAAGGAAGGGGTGGTATCTATATCTATAGAAGCAGATGATTCTCCACTGGGAAACCACAACCACATAACAACGGCCCTCCACAAGGGACTCTCTTACAAAATTGTAGGGAATGTTAGGACACTTAGTTTCATAGAATTGATTTTGTATGGGGGAGAAGAAAGGGGGCATTCCTTTTGAAAGGAAATGCCCAGCCCAAAACATTCAACTCTCTCTCTCTCTCTCTCTCTCTCTTTGGAACACAAACAGCCCCCACCCAGCCACACACACACACACACACACACACCCACCAGCAGCAAGCAGCCAGCCTCTTTCTTTCCTTCTTTCTTTCGGAATGCACCACCCCTTTGTTGGGTACCCTACCTGCAACTAACAATTGGTAAATTTTTTGGCCCAAATCTTTATTTACCTTTATTTATTTCATATTAAAACACAAGTCTCATTGATGGATGGACCCAATATAGATATTCATTAATTTATTGTTTTATTTTTAATTTTTTTAATTTATTTTCAGAATATTTCATTGCACAATTTTGACAGTCAAGAATAATTTATCTCAAGTACTACACCTTACAATTTCAAATCTATGGCCGTATTCTAGTTGATGGTCTCCAGTAGGTTTTGGAGTTTGATCTTCTCAGATTTGGACAAATATGTAGTATAGGTACCCAATTTTTTCTTTTTTTTCTTTTTATTCGCCAAACCTTTCACAATTTTAAAAGTTCAACATCAGTTGCAGATACGGTAGGTATTATATTATTGATGGGGTTTCTTTATTTTATTTTTTTGGGTTGGCCATCCCTCAGCCCTAACTCCCAACCCCTTTTGGATAGTGCTGGGCAGGGCAGTAGAAAAAAAATCATTCCTTGTAAAAGTGGGAGGGAGAGAGGGTTTCGTGTGCCCTTTTTTTTTTTATGACTATGCAAAGGGAGGAGGGCAGGCCAATGTTGTCTTTGAATTAGAAACTATGAACACCTTTCAAGCCACATATATGGAACTGACTTTGAACTGCCCCCAATGAACCCCACCCTATTAACCAAACCCTATTAACCACCCATGAATAAGCATGGTTTTTTTTTCCTGCCCTGCCCAGCACTATCCCCGGAAAGGGTTTGTTGGGAATTAGTGCCAAGGTATTAGGGTATCCATCTACAACAATTTGCTCATTGCCTCATGGCTCTGCCCCTTGAAGGCAACACTCAAACCAGCAACAGTTAAAATAGGAAAATGTGGCCAAAATTTTTCACTTATAGGCTAGTTCATAGTAATAACACCTGCTGAAAATGTGGGACTAGTAGCTAAATGAAAACCACAATGTCTTTCTATAGTTCTCTCACTTAGGGGCAGAGTCAACAAAGTTTTTGGCAACCCCCCAAAAAAAAAAAAAAAAAAAAAAAAAAAAACATTCTAGTTTCTTCTTATAATTCCCAGGGATGGATTTGTGGAAGAGAGAGAGTACATACAGCATCCAGATGAAGTGTAAAATGACAAATTATTGATTTCTTTAACCAACTCAAACATGCAAAAATTCTCTCAATCTTCCTCATAGAATATCTATATAGCCTAGCAATGAATGCCAAACTGACACAGCTTTAGCTTGTTTCCAAAAAGTGAGAGAACATCTTATTCCAAAGTAAAGGGGTTGAAAAGTGATAACAAAGTAAGGGAAGGAAGGAAGGAAGGGGGCCCAAATATATAACTAACTGCCCAAGAATAATTGTAGGAAAAGAGGTTGGCTGGGGGGGACACTTGGGGACTTCAGCTTGCCCACTCACAAGAAAGTCAGTCCCTTTGAAATAGGGAGAAAGTGTAGGAGCTTCTGGCTCTGCTTACTTTTGACACAGATATGCTCTTCTAATGGATAAAATTGTGCTTTGTACTTCATCTAACACTCTCCCAGGTTGCTGTACATTGTACTACCTTCTTCAGCTTATAAGATCTCTTTTGAGTAACCAGACCAAAAAGGCCTAATATACTAATGATGGGAAAACCTAGTAAATAATTTTTGTAGGCTTGTCTCATTGTCCTTGTAAAACCAAAGGAAACAAAGGATGTAGAGCATGAACTAGTTGACAATTTATCTCTTGAGAGAGAGAGAGAGAGAGAGAGTCACTTTTCTACAATACAGTTGCAGATTCACATTTGTCCTCCCTCATGTCATCATCATCCCCCTCCATTTGAGCTCTCCAGTCAATGCATCATATGGCTTATATATATATATCTGAGAGAGGAAGTGATTGCTGGCCGTTGTAGTAGTAGTAGTACGAGGAGATCTGATCTTCACACTCATTTGGCATATTTGTTGCATGGTGGCCATTCTTCTTCAATTGTTCACATGCCTACCCTACAAGATCATGTTTTTGCATAAGAACACTGGTTTCTGCCAACAAAGTTTTGATCCCCAAATGCCTGGACAACACACACACACACACACACACACACACACACTCCTCTTGTGATCAAATGTCACATTCTTTGGGCAATGGGTTTCTAATGTGGTAGGTACAACAACCCTAGGGCAAGGGATTTACCAAAATAACAATGATGGCCACACAAGGTGCAGTCACAGTGCTGCCCATATCTGGTAATGCCCCTCACCTTTAACATGCACAATTGACCATGGCTGCAGGGCACGAAGAACCTGAAGCAAGCTTTACTATTTTCATAAAACCTGTGGAGAGGTTAGGCAGGATTTACAAAAATTGTAAAGCCAAGACAAGAATTGGATGGATTTTTCATCTGTAACAACGCTTCTGAGTACACTTTAAAAAATCTAGGTAAGGCTCAAAGCCTCCACTATATAACCATTGGAAACGCCTATCCATTGGGTTGATCATTTGACTCATATGAAATGAGACATAAATTTCATGGGGTCAATTTTTCTTGAGCAATATCCATGACATATCTTCATTGAAGTCAATTCAGCGCACCAGGTCCTCAAATTCTATCATCAATTTATTAGTTGCAAACAACCATTACTAGCTTAAGCATTACTTGGAATCATCAAACTTTATCTACACATTCCTTGTAGGAGTTTGTCAAACCCATCCCCGAAAGGAAATATTCATGTTTTTCTTCCAGGTTGGTTCTAACCCCAAGTCAAGGTTGCAATACAGACCTCATTAGGAGAGACAAATCAATGCATTCATTGACGTTATGAGATTTTTATTTGGAAGCTCTATCTTTCATGAATTGTGCTTTAAGGGGGAGCCTTTGATTCATTATTTGCTTCATGTTATTTCAATCTTTGAAGCCAAGTTTTTTGCTTCATTATTGCAATTACAAGTTAAGGTCATCCAACTCTACTTATCATTGCAACCATATGACTAATGTCATATACCTCTTCTCATCATTGTAACCATATGACTAAAGTAGCTTCAAGAATTACCATTTTGCCCTCATTTGACCAAAATATATTAAATTTAAAAAAATCCAACTTTTTTTTATTCAATTAAAAATGATTCAAATTTCCAAATGCATTCAACACATAGATTGAGAAGTTGTCTCAATTGAAAGACAAATCATATTGAATTCTTGACCCCGTTTGATCAACTACTAATTCCAAGAAAAGATAAAATCTAATTCATTACAAAATTAATTATAAAGACATTACATGCCATTATGAAAATCAAAGGATTTGTAATCAATTTCAATATGACATTAAAAGATCATTAAAAAAAAAAATCTTTCTTTCAATGGCAATTAAGACATTATGAAATTAAATGGAATTATGAAACTAACAATTTAAATTTATCAATTGAATTATGAAATGGGGATCATGTGAAATTACTTATTCTAATTAAATGTGTTATATTTTAATTTAAAAACCCAAATGAAATTAGAATGATATAAAACCAATATCATTTGTCTTTGCATTTCAAATTAAAGTCATTATACAATTAGATATAATTATAAATCTAAATGTCACATAAAATGGAATCAATAACCTAAATAAATGTTGAATTACATAGATTAAAATTATGTAAATGTGTAAATAAAGGTCTGCAATAAATTTCATTAGGAAATTTCATAATTACATAATTATATCATAGTGCACAAGATTTTAAATAGAGATGTTTATAGACCTATGCAATTACATTACTTGTCACAAATTCAAGTTGTTGTCCAATGGTTAACGATTTGGTTTACAACTATGGAGAGGTGAAGTTTCAATTCCTTAAGTATGGCATTGACCTACATCATTACACAGTTAAATTAAACACTTGTGACTTACATGACCTTTGGCCAAATTAGATTTGTCACTTTGACAATGACACATATGCTGTGTGAATGTGGCCAAACTACTAGAACATATGTACATATATAACAAATTGTCACCACACTCATCACCAAACTTTCAAAACAAAAATATTTTTTAAAAAAGCCACATATATTCTAAATGTAATCATAAATCCATGTTTTGTTCATATAATTAGAATTTTTCTCTTTATTGAGTTTCAAGATGGCTAGAGCAAGTTGACATGCTTTAGGAACAACTTTTGAATAACTTAATTACACAAATCGTAAGAAGGAAGCACCAAAGTGCAATTGAAATCAAAATTGGGTCACAAATCTCAACAAAGGCCATATGACTTTGGGAGGTTCTTACTCCTTATAATATACTTTGTAACTTATCATGGGGACCACATCACAATGATATTTTCTCAAAATCACCCAAATCCTTCTCGCAAAATTGGAATATGTTGTTTTGCAACATAAAAGGTTTTTGTAAATCTTAAGATGCATATTTGTTTTGAACATGTGAATATAACCATATTATGTTATGGCCCTTAATAAATAGATTTAATTGAATTGTCAATAAATTGAGTAGACCAATCTAATACCCTAAGTAATAAAAGAGGACCATTAATATTCGTGGGTCAATCTTGTAATCAACTTGTTTAAAATGGCTCTTTGGTTAAATTGATAATTGTCACAAATGATTTTGTTTTTACAAATATTTATAATCAAACAATCCATGATTTCTTGCCACGTTGCTTATGATGCATACTTGCATAATGCAACTTCCCACTTTTGAAGCCATTCCATTTTTATAAGAATTATGTGCCACATGTTTAGGTCATGTCTCACAATAATAACATTCTTGGTTACTACATCATCGTTGGCTTCTTTGCCATCTACCATGGCCTCTATGACTCCCACTGCTTCTAAGGTTACTATGTTGGCCTCCAAGGATTGGACTTTCTTGTAATCAATGTTGAGGTGCATTTCCATGTCATCCAACATAACTACTCTAGATGATGACCATCTTACCCTTGCGACTACTAACATTTGACTTTTAAAAAGTTTCATGCAAACTTCCTATATTTGAAATCGTCATTTATTGAGGCTCAAATAGATTCAAAAACATTTGCAAGGCTTTTTACTTTCATAAAATAATTATTCAAATTTAGTTAGTTTTTTTACACATTGTCCAACTATTGCTTGAGCTATACCTTACAAACCTAAGGTGCTAGCATACATTTCACCAATGTATTTCACAATTCCTTAGATGACTTTGCATCCTTATAATGCATTTTCATTGAGTTTGAAACACTCACAAAAAGTCAATACAAAGCCTTTTTTACTTTTTCATGCCAAGTTTGAAGAACTGAACATGTGATGGAATAGAAGTTTCTAGCAAAGAAAGTAATTTGTGTTCATTATTATTAATGTATTTTCAATAGCCCTTAAATGGAAGGAAAACTCATCATCTTGAATTTCCATGCTTAAATAATCAAAGTTTCTCTTGTCTAATTTAACACTCACAATTCAAGATGGATTATTAGACATTTCAAAAAACTATTGAATTTCCCTTCTTTTTTTTCCTTCTATACATATTTTTGCTACCTGCAAATCCTCAATGGGAAAACCTCTTAACTAGATAGCTTCTTGCCTAAGCTCTTCACCAAACAACCCACGTCCTCCTACTATGAAAAAAACCAAGACAAAAACAAAAATGCATTCACACAAGATCAAATGCAACTAAACAACCAAATGTGAAGAGACAATCTCTTTGCAATTTTGTAAAACATGCACACAAGAGATTGAAGCTCACAATATGGAGCTCAAAGATGCAAGAACACTGTCAAGTTTTTTTGTTCTACATCAACACAATAACTTGCAACACTCTTGCAATGCGATACATGCAATGAACCCTATGTTTCGATAACAAACTGTAAATCAAAATAGTTTTAATATATGAACCTTTTTTTAAACTATAAGTAAATGGTAACACAATTGCATAACAAATATATCCACAATATAGACAAAATTAGAAATTTTTCATTCAGGGGTTGAGCTTGAAATCTCGCCGATAATATTAATTCACATTAGGCATGTGAAACATTTCACTCACTTGAGAAATAGATCATTCATTGGTGAAACATTTTAGTATTATATTAATGTTTTGTTGATTGCATAGTGGGACATCTATTTTATTGTGTCATGTGAAATATCATCCATATTGTAATTACTAAAATGTTTTTTTTTTTTTAATACCTGCTACTAGCAACCTGTTATGTGTTGTTAAATAGGTAGGTAGTAAAAACAGCCCTTACCTATGTAAAAAAACTAAAAACCCAAAAGACCACCTTCAAAGTTTAAATGAGATATGTTTAAACTTGAACTCTGAAAGAAATCGTGGTGAAAAAAAGAAGCTCATTGAGTGGTGAAATGTTCCATCATATTAGGAGAGATTTGAGCTTATAAGTCTCATTTTCAGAATACATGTTTTTCAAACTAAGCGCAGCAGAAAATTTTGAAAACTATCTGAGGATGGTGGCCTGCAGAACAATTTCTAGCATTGCATGTGTTCGAGAATTTGATAATTGAAGTTACAAGTACCAGTTCATGGAGTGATGAAGTCAATGTCCAGAGCTCTGAAATTTTGAGGTTTCTGCAAGCATGCCTAGTTGGGTTGTGATGATAATCTTGGGTAACTGATGGAGCTTCAAACACTGAGCCTGGCATATTGCAACTTCTCAGGAAGCATCAACAAAGAAGTTGCATCAGCTGTTGATGTTGGTGAGGATGTTCAATGTGAACAGAAATGCAGTATTTAGTGGCCGTCAGTCTCTTCCAACTCTTGGAGAATCTCCTTTCATTTGAAATGTTGGCTGGTTTCTTCAGCAATTGCCAGAAGCTTGTCATTCTTTCATTAGCTAGCAACATCCTCAATGGATCCAGCCCTTCTTCATTTCTCTGTTCATGTGTTTATGAGCTTAATGTTTTGAATCCTGTGGAGAATTAGCTCTTAGGCGATATTCCTGCAGGTATCTGACAACTTCAGAAAAGTTAAAACAACCAACATTTTCAACAATTTTCAGAATTTTCTATCTGGACTTATCCTGGTGGAGATTTGGCTCCCTACAGAACCAAATGAGCCCAAGTCTCATGAGCAACAAAATCACAGGCAGCATTCTTCAGAACTCAACTCTTGCAGTAGTTTGGTGGCCATATACTTCAACAGATGACTGTTTAGTACCAGACCACCCAAGCTTCTTGCCCCAACTGTACAGTTCATAGCACATGGATGTTTTAGGTTATAGATTTGAGGGAGCTGTACCAGAACAAGCTTGTATAATGCTCCAATCTTGCTGGGTGTGAACCTCTGCACCAAATCTTCCTTCAAAAGAGGGATGAAATGGAACTCCACAATCTTGATGTCACAGATGGTAATCAAGATTTGCCATTGTGAATCTTTGACAGAAGTTTGCAGAGGGTGACAGCCTTCTGGCTTGATCTGGCAGTCGAGAATAGGCCTGGTAATTGTCCAGATGATTAATGTGAGAGGATGTGGTATTAGCAACCAGATTCGCAAGGGTTGTGCTTAGTGAGGCTACTTGAATTGCAACACTAGTTTGTGCAGTCAGTCAAGCGAAAAGAACACCAAATATAGTTTTACTTGCAAAAGAGCTTGATGGGTTTTTCGTCACATCTCCAGAAGCAATGGGAAAACTCAGCCATGATCTTATACACTACAACATGGTGCATGATAAATATTCACTACAAGATTACCCTGATGGACAACCTTACGAACCTACCCTAAAAAGGTCACCAGAGAAACTCCAGAACAGCTCTATAATACTAGCCAAGTGCTCATAGAGAATCCATCAGGAGGGAAGCTGAGCGCTGTCCATGTTTTCTGTCTTCTTTCTTTACATTCAAAAGGAGATCTTCCATGAGCTCTGACACCCACAACATAGTCCACTCCGCAATTGATGTCAGAAGGTATAGATAGTTGGATCACATGAACATATGCCTCATGTTATGTGAAATTGGAGCAGGAGTTTTGTAGACATTTGATCAAACCCCACCTCTTTTGGGTCAGCTAGTGAATTTTTAGGGAAAAGCATTATTGGTGTGGGAGATTTTAGGCCATTTGGAATTTTTCAATTTTTGGACATTGGTTGGGATTGCAAATGGATCTTAGTTAATGCCAGATAAAAAAGAATTTGGTTCCAAAAAATTTAGAGACTTGTTCAAGGGTGCAAAAAGGTGGTGTGCACGAGGTCAATTTTGTCAATTTTTTTAACATTGACTTTTTGTGTTGGTAAGCACCCATTCTCTTCACCTATAAGTCGTGTAGTGCCACATATTAATTCGAACAAGGTGGACCTCTATTTGAATTCTTGTCATGATTTTTATGTGTGGACCAAAAAAGTGGAAATCAGTGTTGCATGATTTTTGCGTCTTCACTTGTGTTCATTAAGTTGTCTTTGTTGTTTATCAATATGTTGGTTGAGTTGTCATATGATATGAAGGGGTAGGAGGGTTGTCAAAATGTGTGCCATTTGACTGTGACCTAGCAATGAGCACAAGTTTTCAAATCGACCTCTCAATGATCTTGTGTTTACTATTCAATGTGAAAAGTAATGTACCTTCCCACATGTGTTTTTATCATCGTAGTGAATCTAATGGTCATGATTGGTGTGATTAATGGCCAAGCATGAAACAAGGCAAACCACCCAATCTATATCATTGAATAAGTTTTATTTAACATTTCGTTTGTCCAGACATATTGATTAGGTTTTTTAACCATGGTTAAGTTGTATTTGGATGTGTAGTTGTGAATATCCCTAAATTTGATCACTAGGATGTCCCATTGTTTGGCATTGTGATGGGATCGGATTGATGATTGGTAGACCATTTTTGTTGTGTTCATGATGTGCCCAAGTGTTGTTAATCTTATGAAATGTTCTTTGTGAATGCAAATGCCTTAACTGTATAGGTGCCCTACCCATAAAAGTGCAACATCCATGGGTTCATGTTATGAAAGTCGTGGTTTAAGGCATAGGTTTTGTTGTTACATGTTCAACATCCCTTTAGGTTTAATGTAAACCATGACAAGTTCATTAATCTTTGGTTATCAAAGGTTTTAGGTTAAACATCCAATTTAGGGTTAAGGCACCATGAAAGGTGCACATGATTCAAAAACAAGGAACATGGTTACTATCATCAATGGTTTTACCAAACATGGGGTGTGGTTCAAACCATTCACAACACCTTCATCATCATCTTGGGGGAATCCTCAAATTCTAAAATAAGTTCACTTCTAAATTTTATCACCACACCATGGATAACATGTATAAAACCACCAAGGGACCCTATTGATATTTAGGGGCGATTAACACTATTGAACTAGATGATTTCATTTAAAATTTTGACAATTAATGTGATATGTAATAGATGTGAAATCCTTAGTTGTTTACACCTTTCATCGCATGGAAATGTTTATTTTCACATTTGGAAGCGCTCACCTATGGATGATTATCATGAATTTAAGTGTGCCCATGAGGTTCAAATTGAAGAAAGGTGTTTGTATTGGTCACCCAATTATGTTTCCATTACTAGAGGATTCAAGGCCACAAGCAGTGCAACAATATCCCTTAATAACAATGTGGTAAGTGGAAGCGAGAATGTTAGTGGCAATGAAATGATTGGAAGTGGTGGAGTCGCTGGAAGTGGTGGTATTGGACTTTCCATTAGTACAAAAATGAAGGTATTTACCCCACATTTAACCCAATTACGAAATTCTTTTGAAAGTTGCGATAGAATTATTAAGGGGTTTAGATTGAAAAATCAAATTGTTTATAATAATTTCAACGTAAGTCCCATGAAAATTTACGAGAGGCCTATGAAGGAATACATAGGTTGATTATGATGACACAAGGTGTCGTGGAAGCCCATGTGGTCCAATTTTGGTATGGGATCTTGAACAAAAAGCTTAAGCATCAAGTGTGGGATGCCATGTTATTTCAACTAACACAACCCACTTTGACAAATGTGTTCCAATTATTGAAACACATCAAGATGAACATCGTAGAATAACAAATGGTTACATTTGGGTTTAACAAAGAAAAACTAGGGAATTCATTAATATCATCGACTCAACAACCTTGTGGCCAGTTCAATAAAGCCACGCCAAAAAAAACATAAAGGGCCAAGTTGGAACAACATGATTCCACATCATATTTTCCTAAGCATGAAGGAGAGTACAAATGTTGGAAATGTGGTGGGCCTCATCAAAAGAAATATTACATTAATGCTTTTAAAAACACTACCACCAACCCCCCCATCCAACCTTGTTTTCACTGTAAGGTTTATGGACATGATGCAAACCATTGTTTCACATTACATCCAAAGTTGAAACAAGGCCAATCACAAATGTCAAATGATAATAAGGGCCCATGTTTTGGGAAGGGCCAAAAAAGGAAAAAAATTGGCCAAAAAGGGGTCAACCACCAAACTAGTTCAAGGCCAACTAACACCATGGGAATTAAATTTGCACAATTGGAAACCCTAATTACAAGCATGGTGGCCCATGTGAATCTATTGCATTTTGGTCAGGGAAGGCAAAAGATCAAGAGGATGGCTAATCTTTTAGTTTGGATTCGAACCTAAGATATTTTTGTGGAAGCAACTTTTTTAGGATCAATGGCCCCCAATGAGGATATGTTAAATGTTTTAGGAGGCCAAGATGATGGAGACCATATTGAGGTTCCCAATTTAGTCAAGATGTTTTCCATTGTTGCACTAATGATAAAGGCTAGTGTTCAATTGCAAGAACCATGAGGTGTTGATGAAAGGTTGGATCTTCAACATGGTGAGGCTTAATGCTAAGTGTGGCTTTGTAATCGGTCATGTTGACAAATATCATTCCTTATCCTACGGGGGGCATTGATTTCTAGCGGGTGGCAAGGAAGGTGCCTAATTTTATTCCTAGGCCCAAAGCACCCATGGGTTTGTTGGGGATGGCCAAAAAGATGTACCAAGCATTAATTATTTTCACTAAAACATTGGCCATTTTAGGTATATAATCAACAAATGTGTTACATCTAGCAACCATATCGTGAGAATGAAGTAGTTCACACCAAATGTGATGGTAAAATCAAAAAACATGTTTGTACTTACTATAGTTCCCCAACATGCTTTTGAAGCAGGTTCAACATAATTGTGTGCAAGGTGCACCCTAAATCTTGGCATGTGCTTATGGCCAAGCTTCATGACCTTGTAACATACTAGCCATTGTTCGGGCCACTGTTGTTCTTGATGTGATGAGGATTCATAATGAAGAAGGAATTTTTAACTAAAGGGGGGTATGGTATGGTATGTCAATATCGACCCCACAAGGTTTTTTAGATATCAATGTTCAACCATGTTAATGTTGGGCAAGGCCAATGTTGATTGTTTTAAATTCAATGATGCCAATTTCGACCATGCCCATACTAGACTTTGACATGAAAGGGTGGCTTGCAAACGATTCAAGGGGTACTGCACAAAAGATTGTGATCTAGGTTAATCCTACCAAACCAACAAACTAAATTATAGTACAAACTCAAACAGTGTTCATGCATGTTAATCCGATGACATATTGGTTAAAGGTGCAATATTGTATGCCTTAGGGGTTACCATTAGTTTTTGGGAAGAAATCACATACTACCCAAGATGGTAAACTAAAGTTAACCACAAAGCTTCACTACTAGTGAGGTTCATTGGGGAGGGGGGGGGGGGGGGGGGGGCAAGTCGGAAAATTCAACAAATCCACTATTTTGGCTAAATTTTTAAGCTTTCTGCATAGGTTGACACTATTGGAGGGTAACATCCATGATCAAGATGAACTCCCAAATTGAGAATTGGCAATGTGAAAACGACAAGAGATGCCATTCATTCAAGCTTCCACATTGAACCCCTACCCACCATGGGGCACATTGATGTCCAAGCTACAAACATCGACTCATCAATTTATTTATCAGATTTGGGACACTCTGAAATCACCAAGCCCGCAAATATTCATGAATGTTGGTATTAGGTAATGGGCCACCATTATTGAACCCATTAAACACCAAAGTTATTCATTGGGAAAATCTCAAGGATGTGGTATGCCTATTAGAATTATTTGAAGGCATCAATTTTGGTCTAGTTGTAGTGTTGTAGTCAAGGATCCAAATATGGTGGTAGCATTATGCGGAGTGGGATTCACATGTGAAATAAACCTATAGGCAATCATGTGTGATGTTGTAGCAACATCCCACTTTGTTGCCAACATTCCTTACCAATCAATATCACATTATTGGGGTCACAAGATTTGGATGGGATTGGGCCAATGATATGGTCCTTTCAAGATGGTTGTGTTAAGGTCGTTCATAAACTAGCACGAGTCATGGACTTTCAAACCTTAAATTAAAACTTTTTTAGGAGTTGATTTGTGTGTTGCAATATTTTCAAACCACATAGATGTAATTGTCTGCATACATGTTGGAGAAAGTCCCACCATTGGGAGATTTTCACCCTATTGTTTTGGTTGGATGGCACCAAATTAAAACTTGGATCAATGAGCTACTGCAAGTGGGTGCCATAGTAATTAGTTCATGAACACATTGGTTTTTTTTTTAATGGACTAACCTAACACTGCCAAAGGTGATCCAATGAACATGTCAGCTCATTCTTAGGTCACCCACATGTTTAATAGATGGCATATTGGATTTAAGATGCCATTCATGTGCAATTCATCATGATGACCAGCCACCTTTGGCTATAGTCAATAAGGTTGGCCTTCCATAAACAACCCTACCAACATTTATGAATTTTCCACATTTTCATGCATTTAAGAATGGAAGCTTTGGGATGATTTGGGACTCCAATTCATTTAGTATGAAAGAGCCTAGTGCAGATGAATGAAAATGGGCCATGGACTTTTGCACTAACATCATAGTTGTGTTCAACATTTTGGAAAAAACTTAGAGGTAGATTTTGGGGCAAGTTATCGACTTTAATTGCCTCACATGGGTTTTTTGTTTAGTATTGGTTGAACAAACATGTTTGGCATAATGTTTCCTACCCACCCATTGTACATCTCCATTTGTTGCACCACCAATTGGGACAACTATGTTGATGCGAAGGGGGATGGTGTAACAACACAAGTTGCACATCCTTGGTGTATGTGGGATTAGGAACACCAAAAGGGATTTATCTATGTTTGGAAGGAGGTTTGTGTTGTGGGGGCACTAAAACAACATGGTAACTCTTAGTATTTTGCATATCAACCACAAGTTGTTCTCTTAGCCTTCGGCAATGGGGATAGTTCATCATCCTAGCCTAGGGTATTATTGACCATAACCACATGGGGATTAAATATTGGTCCAATGATTATAGGGGATGAAATGCACACAACACAAATGGCAAGTGTAGGACTATGTTAGATGTTGTGCGTTCAACTTGAAGGAATTGGGCCAATTGAAGGTAGAAAAGGTCAGGATCATATTGGAGGATGATAATCCAATTTTCAAGAAACCTTACAAGTTTAGTCAAATGGAAAGGGCACTAGTTCAAGCTCAAAATTGTTGGATGCATGTTTGGTGAAATTGTTTAAGGGTGCGTATGATTTAGTAACAATGATGTTAACCAAAAAGGATATTTTTGGCAATTGAGTCAAACACTACATGGGTCAAAACACACTCAAAGGGCTCTGCGTTTCAAGCACAAGCTCTACTAATTTACATTAGGATTCCATGTCAATTTTCCCCAAAATAGTTTTTTTATATGAGTGGAATTTTGAATGATTAATTTTGCAACTTGTTATGAAAATGATTATAATTGCCCCAATATATTTTTAAAAATCTTAATCATTTTTTTAATAAATATGAGTTTGTGAAAATGTACAAATTTGTTGAAAATTTTATGTTTCATCTTGAAAAATTATGATAATTTGAAATCACACCAAAAAATGTGAATTTTTAAAAGTTTAATTTAATGTAACATAAACTACATTTTTTTTCAATACATCATGTATATTATAGCCCTTAAAATATGTGGTAAAAAAATATTGAAATTTTCAAATGTACATACTTTGAAGTTTCAAAGTTTTAGAATTCCACATTTTTGAAATTGTGAATGTTTTTTTAATGTGTCTAATAGGTTATTATCATCTCATTTTTTCACCTTCAACTTACTTTATTGTATGAGTCCTTTAAAATTCCTTTGTAAAAATGTCCTTTTTAATGACAAAGTTTATCACTTTCAAAAATCCTTAATTAAACCAAAACCTAAAATTGGAAAAAATGATTTTAAATTTGAGTTTCTTGACATTCATATGTATTAAAAAGGAATCATGTTTCATGATTACCATGGTTTCAAACGGAAATAGATAATAAACTATATTTTTATAACAAAATTTGATATTTGATGCCTTTTTTGGCTCCGTTGGATGTGCTTAGGCCCACATGTGTAGGCATTAACATCAAGTGAATAAATAGACCCACTTGGACAAATATGCCATGCCTTTGTCAAAGGAAATTTTTGATGTCCTAGGACAAGCCAAGGTTTTTAATACCAACTCTATGGGTTATCAAAAGGAAGGGCATAAATTTGGGGTCCAAAAGTTTTGGAAGGAAAAAAATTGGTAACACCCCATCATGAAGGGCTTTCGTGTTCCATTAAAGCTTTCTTTTCCTTTCTTCTTAGTGTTTTCTTGAAGCTTTTCCACTTTTTAAAAAAGTTTTCTCCATCATAGCCTTTACTTTTTAAACTTTGGTGAATACCTTTCAAATGTTTTATTTTCTTTTCAAATCTAGATTATTTTCCCCAAGAGTTGTCAAAGTTTGTTGATCCCTTCAATTTTGATGTAATTTTTCGGTCTGATTTGCACCACATGCAGATGGATGCAACCCAATTTTCTTGCTGCCATGGGGTGCTAATATAATTTTCAAATTTGATTTGCACCACATACAAGTGGATCCAACCCAACTTTCTTACTACCGTGGGTGTGATGAAGTTTCTAAGTTTGATTTCAACCACATGCAAATGTATGCAATCCAACTTGCTTGCTGCCATGGGGTGTTGAATGCATGGTTAACATAAATATTGTAGTGAAGGTCAATCAATAAGCATGCATGCTTATGAACAAATTTCTAAAACTTTGAAAATGGATGGGATTTGCCAATGTTTTTATTGGATGTAGCTTGTTTGACATGTGTATGTAAAAGGTGGCAACAAGAAAATATGGTATGAAATGATTACTTTTGTTTGTGATTCAAAAAAATTTGGTAGAATGAACAAATACAACATTGTTTCCATTTTTTTTAGGTTTGATTTTGGTCATGTTTAAATTTTGATGTGATTTTTAGTTATTATTTTTCACAAAGCACAAATGTATGTAACCCACATTGTTGTTGTTATGGAGGCAAGTGTTGAATGCATGTGTTCTAGCACATATGCACATTTGAAAGTCAAGGCAAGTACACTCATGAACAAACCATTGATAATAGATAAAATTCATTATATTTGTTGGAAGTAATTTGGTTCAAGATGTACATGGAAATTGTGGCAATGAGGACATGTCACAAAATGAACATGTTTTCCCAATCCCCAAATTGAAGGAACACACTCATCCATGACATTGGACATCACTAATGCATCACTTAACCTTTGTGAATTATTGAAGTTCAACACAATGGACCACTGCATTGGACTAAAAGTTCCACTAGACCAACAATTATAATATAAGGCCAACAATTCCACCAAGTTAATCCATTAAATCAATAATTCTACTATGCCAACAATTCCACCAAGCCCATCCATTAAACCAACAATACCATTATGCCAAAAATTCCACTAAACCAATCCATTAGACCAACAATTCCACCAATCTAATCAATTAGACTAATCCACCAGGTTTCGTTATAGTCAATATATGGTGGAATGGGACAAGTCCCATTCCACCAAACTCCATTAGATTCCACCACACATAATTTAATAAAATTAATTTTGGTAAATAAATAATGAATATTTGGTGTCCCAAGTTCAGTGGAACAAGTTAATGTATGGTGGAATCCTAGTGGGTCTTAATCCCCAAACATTTTACTTCACTAACACTTCCACCAAAAATTTCCAATAATCCACTATGATGGAGCTGGTGCAATTTGAGTGGAATTTGAATGGAATGTTTGGTAGATTGGGGACATGTTTTGTAGTAGTGTTTGGAGAGCTTATGGATAGGATAATCAAAATCTAGGATACACTTGTGTGACTCTTCATTTTCGGATCATTCATCTTGAAATAGGGGATGAAGAACCTTGTTGAAGACCGCTTGATCTCCACTTAGTGCCAATAGACGTTGGCCAAGATTACATCATGTTAACACACTATTACCTACAAAGAAACAAATGTTAAAAAACAATGTAAAATGAAATTGGAATGCAACAATAGCAAGGTTGAAAGAGTAGTTACCAATTGATGCTACAAAGTCAACAACAAAGGAGCTAGGCTTTGAGCAAGTTCCAGTCAACACCTAAAGTGTGAAAGCATGCATTTCCTTGGTATCATGAAATGGTTTCCTAGACTCGAGAGTTTTATAATGTTGTTATTAGTCTAGTTGTATAAAATGTTCTCCTCCACAACTTTGATCCCTTACACTCCAGTATGTCAATTGCAAATGGTTGAAGCTTAAAAGTCTAGGGGGTCTTGACCAAAAGTGTGGCCTTGCTCACTATAGTTTGTAAGAAGATTCAAGGTAGTGATAATTGTTTTAGACAACTAGTAAGAGAGCATGATGGACAAGATATGGAATAAAGAAGTACCTTCAACCTAGGATCTTTAGTGGTAATCAAAGGAAAGTTGTTCACTACTACCCACTTCATTCAAATGGAGATATAGTAACTCTCTAGGAATTCTCTAATATGTTTGAACTCATAGATCATTTGAATGGAAAAACAAGATGGCACCATTTTGTGACAAGGTCTTGTCAATGAAGATGAAAACAAACTCCACATAATTGGGGACCTTGGCATTCCACTTTAGAATCTCAACTTTAAAATGAGACCATGGGAACACCAACATCTTCTGGAATGTTTCCAATGACAAGGTCAACAAGTCTTAATGGATTGTCTTGACAAACAAAATTCCATTTAGCTTTTACAAATGGGAAAAAAGAATGAAATGAAATTACTATTGAAGACAAAATTGATTGAGATATGAAGATATTTGTGTGTTCACATAACGAAGGTAATCTATGATAATGGCATGCTCTAGAAGCCACTTTCATGTTCGCATTTGTGAAGACACCAAAGTAGGCCATGAAAGAAGCATCACCTTTTTGTGGAATCTTAATGTTCTCCCCAATGGACCTTTAGATAAAACCTGGATATGATGATGGTCATTGCTTTTCTGGGGACAATTTACGCCAATGGCTAGAATGCCTCCTTTCAAAACTCTCATGGAAGTAAAAAAATTTTGAGGTTGTGACCTCATAATCCACCATGGTCACATCTTTTACAACTTCAACAATATCTTGAGGAGTTGTCTTTTTCCCCTTCCTTTTCATAACAAATTTTTTCTTGCTTGCCTGAATATCTAAACCCCCTAATTTAACAAGCTTCTCTTGGAAGTCGGATTCATGGATTTCTTTGGAGAAATTCAAATGGCGAGGTACAATCTCTTGGGCATTCCAGGTAGTAGCCGTAGTCCTCAAGATGATTTGGTGACCAATCCTTGAGGAGATCTTGCAAAACATGGTGATGTCTTCTTTGGGATTTTGCCTTATCCATAACAAGTTGGGGAGTTCATTGATCACACCATTGAGGAAAAGAACGTGGTAAAATAACATGAACAAGAAATGAAGATACCAATTTGTTTGTTTGGCTTAATGATCTAACTAGAGGAAACTACATTGTGGTAAAAACAAAACACATAAAAATATATATAGTGATGAAAACTTGATATGGCACTTGTAAAAAAACCTTTTGCAGGCCTCCTTTCCTCCTAATTGTTGTTCCCAAGATTTGCTATGACAATTTATGCCATCTTTGGGTTTGAACTTTTGAAAAAAACATGTCTCCCATATTTCAAGTCTCCAGTGGCGAATGCATTCCTCCAAGGTTATTAAACCATGGATATCTCTTACAATGAGGTTGAAGTCAAAGATTGTGGCATTGTAAAGCTTGAGTGCCTCAACGTCATGCTATAAAAAATTAAAATTAATCAAATTAGATTGTCAAAAAATAGAAAATGGAAAATCATGCAAGAAAAGTTAGAGTACTACCTAGTGCCAAAATGTTGCTTTGTGTAACCATTTGTCAAATTGGGTGTTTGAAAAACCTTGCTTTGGGAACTTCTTGGATTCATTTAACATGCCAACTCATTTTGTTGTTTCAAGCAAATAACTCTTTGCTCTTTGTTCATAAAAGAATATGTGAACATTTGAAGTTTTTTATTGAGCATTTCAAGCTTTGGGTTGTTGTCATAATGGATTTGGATTTCCCGTAAAAACTCAAGCCCAAAAGCTAGATCACAATTAGGGAGTGTTTGTAGAAGGTTAAGTAATGTTCCTTTCTCATTTGGTCCATGGCCTTTTCCAAATCAGTTCTTGTAGCTTTGCAAGAGATTTGCCACCTTCTTCAAGGACCTTTTCACAATATAGTTTGATCAGGTGTAATCATACTAACATGTACCAAAAATAATTGTAACCACTACTTAATAGTTTGAACTTTGGATTGTAAGACAAATTAATAATAATTATATATATATAATGTTATTGTGAATACATTATGTACATATAATAAAAATTTGGAATCAATATAATGAGTGAAAAATGCATATAAAGACTTTTAACTTCTTGTAACCATTGTTTAAAAGTTGCATAAAAGCACTTTAAAAATATTTTTGACATTGAAAACACAATTTGAAAATAATTTTTTAACATGACATATTTTAGGATTATTTAAAATATACACCTTAACATAATAATATTAAAATTTAAAAAATATATATGTTTTTTTTTGAAAGATGTATTAAGAAATTTATAAAAATAAAGTAGTGGTTTAAATGGGCATGTGTGGTTCCTAATGGCATGGTTTGACTTCATAGTCATATCTATAGCAAATGCAATCTCCCTTTGCAAAAAGCACAAAAGTTTTAGTAGTCTCAATAGAGATGTGAAAAGGCAAAATTTGAACGAAATGAAATTCAATAAAAAGCAAAAAGACAATCACCATGTACATATAATGAAATAAGGCCTTCAATGTGAAGGAATGTCAAGTCTTCCTTGATGTGTTCTCACATTTCTTACACAAATCTACTGGCAACACATCCTTGAATTGCTTCAAGGGAATGATTTCAATCCCTTGAATGCAAAAGAATTTGTGGACAAGGCTTGGAAAACATGATCAATCTTAACACCCATACATAGTAACAATAAAAATGAAACATTGGAAATAAGGATAAAAATAACATATTTGATTTTTGAATTATAGTAAAAATAAACACTAGGGAAGAAAACGTACTTATTTAAATCAATCATGGCAGTGAACAACTTTTCAAGCCCGTGATATATGTCAAGTAAAATTGAATTAATAGAAATGTGCCAAAATGGCTCATTGACGTGCAACCTATTGATGTAAGGCATCCATGTTTCGATGTGGTGATTTTCATCCCATATAAACAACATTTTGTTGGAGAAGTGCATGAGATCTAGGTCATCCTACACCAACTTTTCAAATCGTTCATTTCCAAGGATCCAATGTTCATCCCATATATCACAGTGTAAAACAACCTCCTCCTCCTCCCCCTTCTAGTTCATTGGAAATAAGTAAAAAACCTTATAAATTGATATTTTGATCTTTAGTAGAAATAAATCTAAAACAATTTTGCCAAGCTACTCTCGGTGCCAAGAGTAGCTTGCTGATGGCAAGTGAAGCAGCATGAGGAGAAGAAAAAGAAGACATGGAAGAAAAAGGAAGGCAAATATACCCGTGATTTTTTTTGTTGCAAAGGATGATAATGAAGTAGATGTAGAAGGTGAAGAAGAAGAGGAGGAAGAAGTTGGGCACATGAATCTTGTTGAACTATTCTTGGTGCTGAGAATAACTCAATGGGTTTTTTTTGATGCAACAACAATTGATAAAGAAAAAGAGGAAGAAAATCAAGAAGAGGATGAAAAATGTGGGACAAAAGAATTTTCTAAGCTACTCATGGCACCAAGAGTAGTTGGGTGGCTTTGTTTTCTGCAATTGCAACTCAATAATAAGAAGAAGAAGAAAATGAGAGAATAAACACCTATTGCGCTATTTTCAACACCAAAAATAATTCGGCAAGTTTTTTTTCTACATAAAGAGTTCAAAGAAAACAAAAGAAAAAAGAAAAAATAGAAGGAGGATTAAGAATGGGTGTTAAAAAGAACTCATCATCAAAAATAGCTCGACAAATATTTTTTTCTACAGTAGTTGTTGAAGAAGAAGAAAAAAAGGTGAAAAAAATTCACATACCTTAAACCCTAAACCACAAGAGCTTACATTTGTAACCATTCTACAAAATGGTTTTGACCAAGGAATACAAAAGGTTACACACAAGTTGGTTGCTTATAAAGGAAAGAAGAGCATATGAAAAAGAAAAAAGATTGAAATATATTTATATATACACATAGTTGAATTAACTTGTAATCTATTTTGACAATATTGAAATAGATAGTTTCACCTCTTTTTTTGAGGATCTAAGCACTAGTGAAAGTTACAATTTAGCAAAGACTTGGTGACTAAAAAAGTTGAAATCACTATTCTTCCTGTATTTGGTACTTGCTATACATGTAACAATGACAATAACACTATACATGTCAACATCAACAATTTTATGGTTTGCACATGTTTTGACAACATTCAACTTTTTTGGAATTTAAACCATAAAAACAAAAAAAAACATATTTAAACAAGTTGACATTCTCCACCTTTGCCCAATATCAATAAGACAAACCCAAAGTTTAGCACATAATTTAGCTCAAATCTAAGTTCAAATTTAATCTTTGTATTAGTGTGTGTTTCAAACTTTCAACCAGAGGACAAAAATAAATTGGATGTAGTAGATCCACAAAAACAATGGTGAGAACCTTAAAAAGAACCAAAAATTTTAAGTTAATTTTTCAAGTAGATGATGAGCTCCTTTGATTATAAAGTCCTTTGGTTGGTAAATCCAAAAACAAAATGCTTGGATTGCCAACAAGCTAAGTGGCATTACAAGTCATACAACTTGATCTTGTGAATTCTCCTCATTACCCAATGCATTGATCAACATATCTAATACATGATTGATTTCCATAAGCTCCAACATCTGAAACGTTTCCAAACAAAATCCAAAACATTTCAACTAAAGATGGGCTAGGTATATTAGGCAATGGTGTATCCATCCGCCTCCAACCAAAGCTAAAATGACAACTAGGTTACATTCTTGTTGTGTTCTTATGAAACAGATGGGTTTTAAGAGAAAGGTCATGAGAAAAAGTTCATGTAAAACAAGTTTAGTTTTTTCTTACTTACCTCCACAAAATCCTTGTGTTTCTCAAAACCAAATTTATTCCCTAGTCACAAGGTAGCATTGAACCTAATGTTTTTTCATACTATTAAAACAAGTATATATTTTTATTACTTACCTCCTCCACAAAATCCTTGCATTTCTCAAAGACAAACTTCTTTTCTAATCACAAAACAACACTAAACTCAATGCTTTCTCATATTGTCATGTGGGGTGCATATGAACTAAGATCCTCTACAGAACCCTCCACGTGTGTAAATGTCTTTTGCACCTTGGGATACCCATTTACCAATATTTGACCACCAATTTGACCTAGAGATATTTTTCACCTTACAACAACACCAAATCACAAAAGTCCACAAAGTCCCCAAAATCTACAAGACTGCAAGTCCGTGAGTCCACTTTTGGATAGCCACCACAACAAAAAGATGTAAACAAATAGGAAAAGAAGATTAATGTTGCCTCTTTAAAATCTACTCAAACAATTTAGATTTGAAATGAGCAAAAGAAATTCAATAATGGATCTAGACATGAATTACAATTAGCTGAAATTATTCCTACTTCCAATTGTTGTGAAATAATCATATGGGAGTTATCTACAAGGCAATTCAACAATGTTGTTTAGATCGACTTGTAGTTTCCAAGCAAGGCAACCATGTCCTCAAGTTTTCCCCACCCAAAAAAATGATTGAAAATTGCTCAGGTTTGCCTAATGGTAGGGATGAGGATGTTGTAGTCCAATTCATGCCAGGAAAGAATGATGGGAATTGCCGAATGGGATAACTTTTGCTTTTCTAATGCCCACTCTTTGTAACCTGATGGTGTTCCATTGTAGCAAGCTTCATCTACAAAACCAAAAAAGAAAGAAAGAAAAATTGAACCACCCACATTTGTAACAAAAAAGATTTACTCAAATCTCATGACACTTGAAACATTGAATTGGTTGTCATTTTGCATTAAAAAACCTATAACAACATTGTCAACTTTTGTTGATCATTTGATGTCAATGAAAGAATTGAAGGATTTAGGGTTTAGGGCGGGTGGGAAAGGAAGGTGGGAGGAGGGATTCTTTCAATACCTCTAAAAAGGGGTTTTATTTGGGAATGTGTCACAATTTTGCTAGACAAAAATATGCTCCAACATTGAACAACACAATCCAACCAACCACGACAACAATACTAACAGCTATCCAACTATTGTTGGTATAGAATTGACCTCATGCTAAGTAGGCATGGTTGATTATATTTGTTTGGCGACCAACACATTGAAGAAGATTTGTGACCACATTTGGCACCTTGTTATATCAAAGGCTATAAGTTTTGAAATTGAATACATTGAGCATAAGTGCAATTATACCCCATTGCAATGGGTCTAGGTAATATGCCCAAATCCAATAATGGCATACTAGGAAGTGTGGCACCAAAAACCTCGCAAACACACTAAAAACTCCTACACCACCATACATTTAATTGCAAAATGCCAAAACTACTTAATGATTTGTAAAATTTATGTTGGAAAATTAAGAAATCAAAGCATCTTGAAGTCAATTGGCCATAATAGGTACTCTTCTTCATTTATCCTTGCTCACAAGAGTGGGGGAGTGTTGCATTTTCTTTTAACAAAATGACATTAGTTCAAAAAAAGAAAGATATTTGTTTATTACTTTCAAGGCTTATTTGATAAACATGTTAAAAAAGTTTAGGCTCATTAAAAGTCTTGAAAAATTTATGAATTTTAAATTAAAAATTTGCCAAACAGTTTCGTAGTGATCTATATATAAAGATAAAGATATTGAGATTACCCATTAAAAATTAGGTAGCAAAATAATACCCTCTAAATGAATGTAAGAGGAACCTGACAAAAACAAAGAGTAAAATCCTTCCTTGACATAGTTTTTTCCCCAAATGGATGTAGGTTGAGTCAATGCTAAGTCCAACATAGATGAACACGATCAACATATTATATATGAGCTCTGAATTTGTGTATCACATGAGTCTGCTAGGTGAGAAACACACATACCAATCATTGCATTTGTAGCATCACGGTTAGGGGCAAAGTAAGCCATAAAATGCACTAAGGATGCGCCATTCAAGGCAGTCAAAGTGACAATGAAGTAATACACCCAAAAGTGCCAACCGCCATCTTCAAGAGACAATCCTGCCATAAAATACACAATGAGTGTCCATATTGTTGTCTACAAAAAAAACAAAAAAACAAACAAAAATCCCACCAACAATCAATCCCTTCTTCTCAGATGAATTTCCTGCAAAAATGTAATCACATCCACAATAATTTTCATGCCACCTTATATATTATGACTATAGGGTTTAAATATTGTGGATGAAGATTGGATTAAACATTGGGTGCATGTAAAGAACTTGGATGAGAAAGAGAAATTTGAACATGGGGAAGGAGATATTTGACCCATAAACAAAACTCAGTTTAGGGTTTAGGGTTTAGAGGAAAGAGCAACAAATTCACCTCGATAAGTGTAAATGGGAAACCCCCGACAATGAAGAAAACAGTTTTGAGCAAATTCAAATCCAGCTGGTTTGGGTTGTTGTGCACACAAAAGAAGACTATTCCAGTGTATAGACTCATGATCAAGATCTGTAACCAGGACAGAGCCCCATCAATCAAAAACAGAAAGACATTTAGTACATATATTCGCTAGCACCAGCTACTAGCTTGTGCTTGCTTGCTTGTGCCCTACCCCAATCACAAATGTGAGAAAGAACCAACAAAAGCAATGGTACTCTGAAAACATCTACACAAACAACAATTGTGGAACGGAGTATACAAGTTAGGGTTTAGGGTTTAAGGATCCTTTCCACATTGGGTACACTAATACCCAACTTCAATCCATTAATTTTCTTGTACAAATTTCACATATCCAACTTCAATCCTTCTCTTCTTGTACAGATTTTTTATTTGGGGGGTGCTTGTTAATTTCCCATCCTTCCACCAGAAAAGCCCAGTAGCTAGGTAGTAGTAATAAATACTAGGAATCAATTATAAGTACCTGCATCAAGCGGAGATAAAAGCCAAGCTTGTTGTGCCATGCAACTTTGAGCTCCCTTTTGAGAAGAAGCATCATCTCTGGTTTGAGATCTAGAATGTACTCTTTGTCAACCTTGACATGAAGCCCCTTTGTTTCCTGCCACCCCCACAATTTTCCAAACTTTTTCTTCTGCTTTTTTCAGCCCTCACAAAACACATATCCTACATACTTTTCCATTGGGTTCCAGTTCCCAATCTAACCACACTGGTTCTAAAGCTCAGTTGCTGTCTTCACAACTCACCCATGAACAACCCACTAGCCATTAGCTACCTACTACAAATCAACATGCATCTTTGTACCTAGTAGCCACCTATTCACCTACCTACCTACCTACCTACCTACCTACCTACCTACAGCACCTGATTTTCTACAGGATAGGTTACTGGGGTGAAACCCCAATGTCAATTCTGTTGGGGTTCATCCACACCCGAGTCATGACATGCTTCCAATAGATAGTGCACTAGTGGGTTGTTAAGTAGGGAGAATTCATCATTTTAGACATAAGCACTTGGGACTTTGTGTGTAGTTGCAAAGGACAGGGCTAAGGTGTCCTTAGTAGCACACTTTTTTTTGATGAATTTTTGCCACTTGGTGATGCAAATTTTTAAAAAATAAAATAAAAATCATTGCAACTCATACAAAGGATTTTTGTGAAAAAAATGTGCCAAAGTCACCACAGGGAAAAAAAAAATTCTGAACTTGCCATATTTAGAACAATAGGTTCCAGCAAGTCACAAAAATATAGCAAGATTTGTAGCTTTTTTTAACTTTCCTCTTTGACCTGTAGCCAAATTTGGCTAATTCCTCTCATGTATGATCACCAGTGTGGCTACACCACAAAATTGTAATAAATAAATAAATATATTTGAATTTTGAAAAAAAAACCCCAGTTCTGAGGAATGCTGAAGTGGAATTTATTTATATATGGAGGAGATTGACTTACTTGGAAAGGTCTCTCCAATTGCAAGTGGACAGGCTCTGCAATGTGGTCAATGGCAGATGCAAAGCCAGCTGCTGTGAGAGAATTGTCCAAGGCACGGTGGTGGTCATGAGTCTTGAAATACTTGAGCACATCACCATCGCCCCAAACCACAACAACTTCATTGCCAGGAGCTATGAGAGAAGTATGATCCATAGAAGGTTCAGCAAGACTGCCCCCTTTCTCTACCACTCCTGCAACCAGCACAGATGGAACAGCACCACCAGGTCCTGCTACAATTGCACTTCCATTATTGTTAGCTCAACTTTCTGTAAACCCAAGACCCAATGGCTGCTTGCCCTCCACCAAAAACTGCTGAAGAAGAAGAGGATCATCATCACTACTACTGTTTACAACTCTGAATATCTTGGAACATTGGAGACAATAGGAAGTTTGCAGCAAATTCCTCAACCATCAGTTTGGGGTAGCCTGGTCATAGGTAATGGGCACCCTTGGGTGTCATCACCTCCGATTAAAATTCACTAATGCTCAGATTCTTGGGCTTCACATACCTGGACAATAGTTGCCAACAACAACAACAACCCACCCAAGTATCAACAACCTACCTACCAACCACGTACCAACAACCTACCTACCAACCACGTACCAACAACCCACTAGGTAATAATACCACATTTCATAGTTTTTGCATTGCAAAATTCATTCAGAGAAACAATAGCCGGTAACTACACCACCAGAGAATAGTACATAGAGATTTTCTCTATGTACGTACGTACGTATGTATGTACACGTGCCATTTTCTTCTTGTTTTTTTCTTCCATGTACCGAAGACTCAAAATAGGGGACTGCATCCTGACAGGGTCCTTGGAACATGATTTGACCTTTGTCCAAAACGATGATGGGATCAAACAGCTGAAACACCTCAGAAGAAGGTTGCAAAATTGATCCAACAACTGATGTCTCATGAATCCAACATGTAATGCGCAGACTTGCGACCAAATCGAACATCATTGCCTCATCTGCCCCTGGTAAGATTTTCCATAACACAAAAATCACCAACACTCGTTAAAAAATCACGATAATCCAAGCCTGTCAGGCACAGCACAGGAAAGAAGGCAAAAGAAGAAAGACAAAACCAGGATTTGGGCATATCCCATTTTTTGTTCAAGTACTGAATGAAATCCAAGGGAAATTAAGTTTTTGAGAAGAAAATTTTTAGCTGATATCCAAGGTAATTAATTAGTTTTTAGACAAGAAATAATTTCAGCTGAAATCCCTCCAAGGTACTCAAATTTTTAAGAAGAAATTTTCTCATAGCAAGTCTTAAATGTGGTAGTGTTGCAAATTGCAAGAAATTGGGTTGAGAGTTGAAAAAATTGTGTCACCTTGATTAAGCTGATCAACAAAGTAAACATCGTAAGTGCGGGCAATCATTTCAGCTATGGTCAAGTGATGCTGGTCATCGGTGGTGAGTGATGGTCTCATTGGACTGCCAACAGGTTGTCCAGCAACTCGCTTAAGACCCACCATACTTAGATTCATTTCCAATTTTGGGTCTTGCCATGCTTGAGAGCTTCCCCCATGAGTTGTTTCAACTCACAGCTATAATGCTTTGCATGATGGGCTTGTGTACAATCCCTAGCAAATTCAAGTGTCTCACGAACGGTAAGAGCAGGCAGGTGGATGTCCTGTGCACTCACCACAGCTGCCAGATGCTGGCATTGTATGTCTCACACATTCCTCCCATTGTATATTACACTGCCCTCCAGTGCAGTACCTGGACTCATTGCCCTTCCTGCTAGCAATTTGGTTAGATTGCTTTTACCACAACCTGGAGGCCCTGAAATCAAAAGTTCCACAACACCCATGAATGAAAAGAAAATTTAAATTTAAAATCAACTACGAAAGCAAAGACTAAATGATATTTGGGTGGCATATCTAAACCCTAAACCCAACAAACCCAACATGATGAAAAACCCGAGAAACTTACTTACCCCTGATGAGTGTAAGGGTACCAGGCATGCTATAGCCAGTTACATCTTTCAACAGAGCCATCTCCTCAACATGGGATTTAGAGAGAGGAGACTTAACCAACCCTTGCACCTGGTCACAAATCCAGCCCCCAAAACAAGCAAGCAAGGGGGAAGAAAAGAAAAAAGCCTAAAACAGAAACTCCATTAAAAAGTTGGACAAAAACAAATAAATGAAGGGAGAGAGAACTAAAGAGAGCAAGAGAGAGGAGAACAGATGAATAATTTAGCAAATCAGTTCAAGTTAAATGTCCATGAATTTTGACTTCAATGGGTCACTGAAAAACCTAGAATTAGGCACTTGATTATGAGTAGGCTACCTTTGAATAACATGGTATGTCAAGAATTGTGACCTAAATGGATCACTGAAAAACCTGGAATTAATGCACATAATTTAAAGGTAGGTTTATCTTTGTATACATGGTATATTGAGAATTTGGACTGAAATGGGCCACTGAAAAATCTGGCTTAGGTATGTGCTTAATTAAGAGTAGATTTACCTTTGTACACATGGTATTGAGAATTTGGACTTAAATGGGTCACTGAAAATGCTGGACTTATCTGCTTGATAAAAGTAGGCAAACCTGGAATTATATGCTTAATTGAGAGTTTAGGTTACCTTCATATAACATGGTATATCCAGAATTTGGACTGAAATGGGTCACTGAAAAACCTGGGATTGTGCACTTTAAGAGTAGATTACCTTTGTATACATGGTTATCAAGAATTTTGACTTAAATGGGTCACAGAAAAACCTGGAATTATGCACTTGGTTTGAGAATCAATTTCACCTTTG
Source organism: Sphagnum tenellum (assembly GCA_963921925.1). Taxonomy (NCBI): domain Eukaryota; kingdom Viridiplantae; phylum Streptophyta; class Sphagnopsida; order Sphagnales; family Sphagnaceae; genus Sphagnum; species Sphagnum tenellum. The sequence goes on along the minus strand of OY998152.1, from coordinate 8,514,455 downwards.
TAAACATGGTGTCGTAACCTGCTTCATTTTGTTGGTCTGTGTCAATCCCTTGAATTTCACAATCTGAGGCAAAATAAACATAACACAGATCATGACAGGTGAAATCTTGAGAAAATGATTCAAACTTGAGAAGCAAATGTGCAGCAGCAACAAGATAGAATACAACCCGAACCAAATTTGAAATTTCATGATCCAAGGAAACAACAACAGAAGGGGGACACACAGATCATGCCAGGTGATCTTTAGAAATAATTGTTCAAACTTGAGATTCAAATGTTGGTGCAGACAGATGGGAAAAACCCAATTTAACAAGATTTTCAAAGATTCAAGCAACTGATAAAAGGGAATTTTATGTGGTGTGTGGAGAACAATATATAGACACAAACCCACCTGGGTAGGTATTGCAGGTAATAGTGGAGAAACTGCCAACAACCACTTCAATAACCCATTCTCAATAGCAAATCCATGCCTTGTAGCTCCCTCTCTGCCTCAACTGAGTCAATAGCACATTGGAACTCACCAAGCTACTCATGATTCTTTCAGCTTCTTGTACAAGTCCATGTTCCAAGAGTACCTGGTGATACAAACCAACTACATGTCTGATAGAAGCTTGCGGTGCTTCAGCCAAGGTGGCATATAATTCATGAGGGATATCAGACATCCCATGACTGGCTTCTCCATCCTTCTCTCTGACAGCGGGACTTAAACCCTCATATTTCACACCCGATGAGACATTGCTTGGCGTTTCGAATCTGGGCATAGTAATTCTCTGGCCACACCCTAATCCATACTGTAAGCCATCCTCAGAGGCCTTGGAAAACAGAAATTGGTCACCATCTCTTTCACCTGGATCACCTGGGAGATTTTGAAATAGTTCCCCAAAGGAGGAAATTTGTTTTACAAATTGAAAAATGGAAAGTATGATGGTTATTTTTTTAAGTAACCTCTAGAGACGTGGGATCAGTAGCATATGGAAATTTAGGGCAGATAAAAATGTGGTGGAATTTTCAAAACTGGAGGTTTGTAGTAAAATTCTTCTTCTTCTTCTTCTTCTTCTTCCTCTTCTTACTTGTGCTATATTGAACAGCACCTTGTGTTGAGCCTTCTGTATCACCATCGCTTTTATATGACTGTCTCCTTGCAAACTGACTTCTTTCTAGGAAGTGGAAAGATGGTGTCTTTAATGGTGCTGTTTTTTGGGAGGATGATGGTTGCTGCCAGAACGATGCAGCTCTCCTCAAGTTACGCAGATCACGAGCATGATGTTGCCATTCATCCAAACCCTGTTGCAGCAGCAGTTGTGGGTCAAAGGAGATTGGGTTGACTGTAGCAGCAGCCGCTGAAGAAAGTGGCAAGGGCTGAATTCTTTGTGATGAACTAGATGATCTTCTCTGTAATGCTGGACCAGTTCCACCACCACCCATTCTACCAGATCCAGCCATTCCATCTCTGGTAATCACTTGATGCTGCACCACCACCACCCCTGCTGCATCACTGGCCAAGTTACTTATTGATCTGCTCACATTGGTGCCTCCTGTAGTAGTGGCTACTGATCTTGGGACTGGGGCTGGCGCAGGCCTTACTTCATCCCCACCACCTGCCTCTCTAGTAAAGCCTGCATCTGAGCTCTCACTCTCTGTCATGGTGGTGTCAACCGATCTGCCTCTTCCAGAAGCTGCGCCAGTTGCTCACAAGCAGCTGCCCCACCTGGAGCTTAGAATACATAACTACAACCTCCTCCTGCCACAGATGACAAATCAGGTGATCAATTTTCTTTGATCAGGAAAAAATAAAAATCAATTACTTCCACAAATCCAAAGCCTAACAAGCTTTACAACTGTGTAAACACTTCAAAGGGTAAAATGAGTTGCAGTCAAAGAAGCCCATTGCAGCATTGTTCATGTGCACTCACTTCCTAACCCTTCCTCCCTCAACAGCAGCTGTTTCACAAGAAAACTGTGACATACTTTTGACCACAGCAACAACACTGATAGGTCAAGCTTTCTGCATCATCATCATCCTCCTCCTTACCCAAGTTTTTCAGTACTCTAATTCAGTGTTTCTTCAAGCTCCCAAGTGTGTCATGGCTTAGTGAGATATGACAGGAGACTCACCTTGAGTGTACCCAGAATCCCAGTTCTTTCTTTTCAGCTTCTAGAGTTTGTTGTCCAAAAAATCAAAATTTGGGCATAATACTACATGGCCACATTGAAAAACATACTGGAAGGAGATGATGACAAGGCTGCATACAAAAACAAATTTTATATTGTAGAGTCTAACTGATTTCTTCATTCCTCAGAATCAGTTAGACTCTACCATAGCCCCAAGTTCAAATTGCTTCAGCTCTCCTTCAATCTGACATGAAAACAGCACACCACTTACCCATGAAACCCAAATCCCTCATAACCCAAGTTCCAATTTCTTCACCTCTCCTTTCAATCTGACATGAAAACAACACACCACTTACCCATGATAACCCAAATTCCTCATAACCCAAGTTCCAATTTCTTCACCTCTCCTTTCTTCAGCTGCTGGAAATTTATAAAGGAGAAAAAAAAAATTAAAAGAAACAAATAGAACTGAATGAAGTGATCAAACCCATTGCCATTGATCTGAGAATATCAAGAACTCTCTCTAGACTGAAATGCAGAATGCAAAAAAACCAGCAAAGTAGTTCAACTGATCTCTAAACCAAAACCCAAAACCCAAAACCATTTTTGTTTTTGTGGGTGCTTGGGACAGCATTGCAAAGAGAGATAATATGATATAGGTATATTGGGTTTTAATAGTATTACCCTACTACCTTGGCAGCTTAACACACTAATTATATTACTTTCTGAATGTTGAAAAGTTCAAATTTAAAAAGAAAATATTACATTATATTCTATTATATAATTATAATTCAAGTAACAAAAAATTGTGAAAGAAGCATCTTAAGAAATTTTACCTATTCAAAGTTACTCTTTCTAAGGGGGTTGTCCTATTTACTCTAGGTCCAAGTCAATTGAAATTGTAGTAGTCTTGCCTACTAAAAGGCATAGATGATGACCCAACAAAAGGCACCTAAAAAATATCAATAAATAAAATAACTGTGAATGATGTTTCACAAGAATGTTCCATTTAAATATAATTTTAATTTTTTAATGAGATTCCAGTTAATTTGTAATCCTCGATTTAAAATAGCAATCTCCCATGGAGAGAGATATCAATTGTTGATCCATAAAATGCATTCAATTACATGCCCAACTTGATCTCCTCCATACCACTTGTTACAACTGGTAAATTATTTCGTTTGAGGAGTTGGTGTTTTTTTTTTAATCCCATGGGTTGTTGTTGTCACATGTGTCTAGAAATGTGCTCTTACTTAACTCAATTGAAGCCATATATGGAGCTTCTTCTCGTTGGGCCTAAGAGCAATTGAAGCCATCTATGGAGCTTCTTCTTGTTGGGCCTAAGAGCAATTGAAGCCATATAATGAGCTTCTTCTCACTGGGCCTAAGAGCAATTGAAGCCATCTATGGAGCTTCATCTTGTTGGGCCTAAGTGCGATTTTTTACTACTAAATTATTCTTTTTGACGGGTTGGTGTTTTCTTTTATCCTATGGGTTGTTGTTGTTGTCACATGTGTTTAGAAATGTTCTTTTACTTAACTTGATTGCATCCACCTATGGATCTTTTTCTCATTGGACCTAAGAGCATTTGATACTACTAGTAAATTATTCCTTTTGATGTGTTGATTTTTTTTTTTTTTGGTTTGTTCCCAATGTGTTCTCATAAAGTTCCCAAGATGTTTTTAACAGGTTCTCAAAATGTTCCTCAAGTTCCAATATTTCTTCAAGATTCCAAGATGAACTAAAATCATCACTACTAAAAAAAAAGGAGCCATGGCCAAAGTTTGAGAAGACATTTCTTATTTTCAAATGAAAAGAAAAAAGCTTTTGGGAAAAGGGTTGCCGATCACCATGATAATTTTTATAATATTTTTACCTTCTACCTACCCTACACCTAAACCCATCCCTTTGAGGTTAACTTTTAGCTTGTTCATTCTACATACACAAAACATAATCTAAAACCATCATTTTAAGCATTAAAAAGTTACTAAAACTCAACCTTAAAACTTCAAATCCCAACCCCAAAATCTAATTTTAAAACAAAACCTTAAAACCCAGAAAAACTTAAACCTGAAAACTTAACTTATTATGTAATTAAACATATTTTAAACTTTAAGATTTCTTTGTGCATCTTATTATTCAAGAATGCATATTTACACTCAAATGCATTTGTGTTTCACCTTTTTATTAAACAACTAAAACCAAAAATTTAATGGCCTATTAAATAATATATTATTTATGCTTTAAAATATGAATTTAAAATCAAAACTAATTTTTTTTGACTTACACACATGATTGTGAATTATTTTAATGTATTTAAAACATTAAATCACACTCTTTTAATCCACACATTTTTTGACGAATTTGATATTGATAATTCATAATTCCAACAAATGATAAATTTGAATTTAATATGATGGTACCTTTTGGTTTGTATTTAAATCAAAATTCAAATGAATCAATATGAAATTTCATTATGATCGTAATTTTAAAACTAAATTATTGAAAATTTCAATACTCTTTTTTTTTTAAATTCAATTTAACCATTATTTTAATGAATTTTAAGAATAGAATATATTTTTACATTAATCATTTTATTAATTAAATAAAATATAAAGACATAAAACCATTATATTTCAACTTAATTCTTTTGTAAGTTTTAATGGATGCCTTTTTGTTATAATTAAAAACATTGAAAATCAATATTGAAAATGAAATATCCATTATAGCATGTTGTCAAAGCTGGACAAATCTACATTTTTTATTTTTTATCAATGTTATATGTTTATGATTAGTTAGACTTAATTAACTCATTCTAAACACATAAATTTATTAATATTTAGCATGGAAGTGGCATTTGACAATCTTTTAATGTAAATTGCACGCATGAAATGGGGGGGGGGGAATTTTATTTTCCCATTTTGAACCACCCTCTCCTTGGAATGGGTAAACATTTTTTTTCCCATTCTAATCATTTTTCTTTTGAAATGAAAAGAATATATTTTTCCCTTTCAACTTTGGTCTCTTTTAAATAAATGGGAACTTCAGCCATGTTTTCAAAAAAAAGAAATTGAACCTTTAAATCATTATGATTGTTGTTGCATCAAAGTCATAAAAAGACATTCCAACATGGGATGTCAAACTAATAAGCATTCCCCAAATCAGAACATCCCTATTCAAAATTCAACTTAGTAAGGTGTTTTGGTTCAAGAATGACCTAAGTTTGGTCAACAACAAAAACACACCCAAACAACATTATATTAAAAAAAATGAAAGATGAATAACAATAAAAATATGGGAATGCCAATAAGGAATCACAAAATAGCAAGAAGCAATAGGAGGGATGTTGAAAAAAGCATGCCATAAACATTAGGGGCACAAGGTTAGAATTTTTCTTTTTTCTTTTTTCAACTATAAGGACCAATAAGAAAGGTAAAGGCATTGGATACAATGTCAAAGAACACCAATAAATACATAGGGAACATTGCAAGCACTAGGGTAAAAAAAAGTTTATACTTTTTTCAAAGTCATTGAAAACATGATAAGAGACACATTGGAGGATGTTTGAAAAGCCTAAAAAAAATAAAATCTTTCGACACAACAAGGGCACCAAAAAGGACATCATGAATGTTAAAAATATCAATGCTTTTAACATGTAAAAATTAAAATTCATATTCTAAAATTAATGAAAGTAGAAATGACTTCATAGAAAATTTATACAATCATGGATTACCAATGTCTAGTGACTAATTATTATTTTTAAATAATATATTCTGACCTTATGTCAATTGATCATCACTAATAGTGTGAAACAATGTGATATGGAAATTTTTTTTTGCCATTTCATTATGCAAAATAAGGCTCTCAAATGGGAGGCATTACCAAAATTCAATGTTTGCCTTCAACTACTGCCCTTGTCCACACCTTCAAAACTCAGTTCTCGCTCTCAAAATCTGGTAATGACCCCATTCATAGGCCTTACCTATGAAGGGGGCTTTTCAAGGAATTACTTTAGTAACCAAATTGGCTATCATTGATAGTGATTCACAAAAGTAATGGCAACCATGCATAAGCTTTAGAAAAATGTGGCTATAGACCATATATGAAATATAAGTATTTAACCACATATTTGTGTTTTCCTTACACCTAGAAAATCAAAATAGAAATATGGTGATTTTTATTTTTAAAATTCTCCTTGATTTGGCAATCAATTTTTTCCACCATCTTGATCAAATTTGTGGAACATGATATTTTATAAATACATTTTGTTGATAAAATAAAGGACATGGTTATAAAATGTTTTACTAGGATGCTGCTACTCTCTTCTGATGTGGATATAACAAAACAACTAACAATATTGTGAGAATCCATGCTATTGAACAAGTTTGGGGTCCTAGATCATTCCCTAAACCCTCCACCTATATTCCACAGGTGCAAGGTTCAACTCTACCCCCTAAACACTATAATTTTTTTACTAGTACTTTCACAATTACAAAACTGAATTGTTTTCTTTAAAAATTGTTTTAAAATTTGATTGGATGTAATTCATTTTCATTAAGTTAGTCAATAAATATATGAAAAAAAAATATTGACTAATCTTTCTTGTTAATAGTTATATATAAATCATTATGATTAATAGGTATTTAACTTGTTAAGAATTCTAATTGGTAAGAAAAAAATATCACTATAGTCATGTAATTTTAACTTTGCTTAGTCATGTAATAATAATCTAGACCAAAAATAGGACATAATCATGCACAAAAGTAACATAGTCATTCAAAACATTAAAGTATGGTTCATGGGTAGGACAAAATGGTTTTCATGATTACATGACTAAGTTTGGGACATTGTCCCACATTGTTATAATCATGAAAGCTATGCTTTCATGCAGTGTTTCAAGTAAATTTTCTAAGTTTTTTTGCCAAGCTCTGATCATTCATTTTAATCTGTAACAATGTTTGAAGATTTGAAGAGGTTCGAGAAAACAAATGTTCACAATCGACATCATGCCAAGTCAATGCCACTACTTCCCACACCCCTTGATGTGTCATTTTACCTATTAGGGTTTCGAGATTTGAAATGGTACGCCTTGTACTGCTAGTGGTCATTGAATCTAAACAATGTTCATCCAAATTTATCTTCACATAAATTTTTGTCATTCGTTGCATGGAATTTCCATTGATTAATATCATATATACCATAAACATAGATTCATCTTAATGACCATCATCCTTATCATCCATCTCAATATATTTCTATTCTTCATAATACATTGGTTCATGTCAATCTATAGTCTATGGTTCTTCATGCAAAAACTGGTAGGATTTCAGCTTGTTCACATTAACAAGCACGTGGTTTGGGTCAAATTGATCTAAAGTGACAAAAAACACAATGTTATTTGGGAGATAGAACTGAACTTTGTACAAACTAAACCACTTATTGGTAAATTTCCCAAGATGTGTTTTATATCCTTTTGGAAACCAAAATACATGATCTTTAAATGTGAAGTTCTTTTTTGTTTATTTATATCGACTCCACAAAGCACAACTCCACTATTGACTCCCATTAATTTGACATTATGAAATTTCTCTAAGTTTGTTAGTCTATTAATAATTATTCTAACAAGATTTGCATATCTATGGTCCCCACTAAATGCCAACAAAACATATTATGTGGGCATAAAAGGATGTAATCCATATACCAATTGATATGGAGTATACCTTGTAGCTACTTTGTAAGCTATTATGTATGACAAAAGTATAGTGGCTAAATGTTTATCCTAGTTTACCTTGTTTTCACTAACTAATTTGGTAAACGAAATTGACAATGAATTGGTGAATTAACTATGCCTACCCATTTCCTTGTGGATAATAAGTAGTAGAAATAAAATGTTTCATCAAAAAATGATCCATAAGATACTTAATAACATCGTTAATGAAATGAACTCTCAAGTCTAATACTAAGGTCAATGGACAACCAAACCCGGTTAGAATATACTCATATATAAAGTTTGTTATGATGACAACAATGTTGGTTTTGAGTGCCTTAGCCTCCACCCATTTAAATAGCATAATTTGTGGCTACAAAAATGTATTTGTTATTTGTAAACCATCTTGTAGGTTTGATTGGTCCAACCAAATCCAATCCCCATTTATAAATGGTTCTTCTAATAAAGTTGTAACTAATTTAGCCAAATTTTGTGTTGAACTTCCAGTTCTTTGACATGCATTATAAGATTTACATAATTCAAAAGCATCATGAAATTACTTGGGCCACCAATATCTTTCATCAAAAATCTTATTGGCATTGATTTCTATTGCAAAATGTCTTCCACCACATCCTTCATGAAGCTTTTGTAGTATTTGTTATGTTTCAGATGTGGTTACACAATGTCTTAATCTATTATTTTGACCCATGCGATATAGTATACCCTTCTGTAAAGTAAAAGGTTTTGCTCTTCTTACCAATCATTGTTTATGAATGTTAGTTAAAATATTAGGCATCTATCTTGTCTAAAAATAATTTTTGACCTAGGTCTCTTCTAACCATATTGGGTGTAATATGAACAATATTGCATCTATGGTTTGATCAAGTACCCTTATTGGCTTTGTAGTATTTGGGACTAGTCGAGATAGTGCATCGGTGATTACATGTGTATAGCCTAATTTATATACTACAATAGACTCGTATTTTTAAAAAAAAAATAACAACTAATAATACATCTTAAAACTTGTGGTTTGTTTACTAGATAGACCAAAACAATATGATCAACATACATGCAAACTTATTACCCAAAAGGTAATGTTTGAACCTATGGAGTGCAAATACCCTTGCTAATGCTTCACATTCTAAATTCCTATCAACATTGTCCAATAATCTAGAGGCATGAATAATAGGTTGATCATGTTTTCTAGTTATATTTATGTTAACATAACACTTGCAACTATTAAGGATGCATATATACGCACATGGAACTCTGCATCCCAATTAAAAAATATTATAATAGGTGCTTTTACATACTTCTATTTAATTAGCTCCCATGCTGCCCAACATTTTGAAGTCCACATATATTGTTCTGTCTTTTTCATGAGTTTGGTAATTGGGGCCATTATGACATGAATGCAAATTTTTTAATGAAACAGGTATAGATTTACATCATTATGTTGAACATTTGAATTTATCGTGGATTCATGGGTACAAACATCTAAACTATGGCTTGGATTTTCTTAGGATCTAGTAATTTACCTTCTTTGGAACAATAAACCTTAGTATCATCCTTGAAAATACCATAAATGCGCATTATATGGGTTCAGACTATTCCCAAACTCCCTAGACTTCTAAAAACATAATTTGAGTTTTTGCACATGAATGTCCATATCATTGTAGACAATGAAATGATCTAGAAAAAATTACATGAATTTGTTTCTATAATCTCTAAAAGTTCATTTGACTACCTTCTAATAAGTAGGAGGTCCATTTGTCACTCCAAAAGGCATTACTACCCAAGTAAAGGGTGAAACCATGATTAGGGGAGGCAAAATATTGTCCCAAATCACAATTTTCCATACTATCACTAACAAAATATTTAATGCCACAATGATATAAGAATATAGTGCAAATTAAATGGTAAAATTGTAATGGTTACGAAGATACCTTTCTATTTCTAAAAACATTTTGAATTTGGATATAATCACATTGTACTTTGATTATATTATTTTTTATTAATGAATGTCCCAAAGTATAAATTACCAAATCACATGGAGTTGGTACTATAAAAAATTAATAATTTTAAGAAATTATTATTTTCCACTAACCAAGACATCTTAATGTATGAAAACATCAAAAATCAATATTTTCAATTAGAATTTTGAAGATGAAATGTTTTTATAATTATGTTTTAGAGAATCATGTTGCTCGATTTTTAAAAACTTCAAATCCATTGGTTGAAATGACATTTCCAATTCATAAGCATAATATACTAATTATTTTTAAAAATTCATGTGTCTTAAAACTTACACCAAATTAACCCAAATTTTGACATGCCTTAAGTCATGATCTAAAAAAATAATGTACATAAATATGTATCTAGATTCATTGAAAAATGATGCATAAATACAATGGACAAATTAATAACTTGAAATTTTTAGAATGAATTTGGTTTGGAGCTCCAAATTATGCATTCATTTAGGTAAATCAATGTAAATTTCATTACAAATCCAAGTCAACATGGTACAAAATGAAGTTAAATTCAACATGGATGTGTTATAGCATCTTAGTCATTTTATTTGAAAGTAAAATCACATTGGTGCAAGGGACTTTTAGTATTGCAAGTGTGTCCAAAATTGCAATGTCTTAACATGCTTTCACTTTAAAGCTCTTTAATATGTTACAAATGATGTTTTGTATATGTCCTTTGGTGCTATATATATTTGTGGATATCCATAATATCCATTTAAAAAGGAATAAACATCATGCCTTGCAACTATATTAAGAACTTCATCTTTGAAAAGTAAAGGGTATGGATCATTTTTTTTACAGTTGCATTAGTTTTTTAAAGTCTACATAGATTTTGAGTTTTCCATTTTTCTTGAGTATTACCACAATTGGTGATAACAAGGTGGCTTCTTCTACATGTTGTAAAAATCATGTTGTTAATATTTTTTATATATATCGTTTAATAATTGCAACATAGTTTGGATTCATTCTGTACCTGGCTTGAAGTGCTAGTGGAATCAATGTATCCAACTCAATACAATGTTGTGCCAATTTTGGAGGTATAGCTTTTAGGTCTTTATAAGTCCATGCAAATAGGTCTTTGCACTCCAACAATAACTTCTTTAGAGAATTAATATTTTCCTTAGTCAATTATGGATTGACCTTGATTGTTTGAAGATTTTTTTTTGTTCCCAACTTGATCTATAACAACTATTCTTATTTAGTTAACTTCCAACCCATAATATGTAGTTCTTCTATTTGGACTTTTGCTAGTGTCTTGTCGATCTACACTTGACCCAACATGTGGTGATAATAGGTCTTGGATACACCTTGTTTTTTAAATTGACCTTAGGTTTTTTATCGAAAATAACTTTTGCACCACGTTTGAAATTGCAATGAAGCTCTACTTTAAATTATGTAATTTTTATAGTTATCTTAGGTTGTATTATATTAATTATAATTGTTTCCAAAATTTCTAATGGTAAACTAATTGTACAAATAGAAAATAATTCAAGTTCACTAAAAAATGTTAAATATTTTTCCTCATATGCGATGCCATTTTCATAATCAAAGCATAGTAAAACCTTTGGTCTTTTCATGTTAGTGCACGAGTGTTTAATCATAGCTATGGTTCAGACTACACCATTTTTTTGTATGGTGATCATGTGTTATTCCCCTAATCATGTGCTATTTTAACATCTTTGAACCAAGGTCTACCAAACAACATGGAATAATTGGAATTTACAACAATGATTTGTAGGATTATAAATTTAGTTATGTATGGTATTCGATGGACATACATCCTTAATTTTTTGATCAATCCCATTATTTTGGTTATGGTTTGATCTACCATCCACAAATTATAAAGAGCAAGTTTTGGCTTAGGTAGTCTTAACCAAGATCTTAATTATTCTATGATAATATTTACCTTAGATCCCCCATCTAAAAGTACATCATCAATTGTGTTTTTGCCTATTTGTACTTGGATTACAACCATGTGATTGTCTATAGCAACTATTGTTATGCCAATGTCAAGTACTACAAACATGGTTACTTTTTCATTGACTAACATGGTATTAATCTATGGTTTATCATCATTTACTTTCTACCACATGTATTTTTTAAAATTTAGTATTATCTTAATCAATTATCCAAAATTCATGGTATAACTAGTTTCTAGCATTTGCCTACTTATATCTTGAAAAATCTCTTCCACATAAATGGTTTTACTTGGAAAGGTAGAAGGAAATTCCTAAAGTTTTGTTGGTTTTGTAAGTTCTAATGAGCTTGGCATACTGGCTTTTCTATTGAAGGATTCTATAAGTCTAGTGGCGGATTAACTGCCTACATATGTTGTATGGTTTCCACCATAGACCTTTCCACCCTTTCTTTAACTTCCCAATTTGTTGTAGATTTGTTTTTCCTTAGCTTTTGGTTGTTGAACTTTTATTTTTCACTTCCCTTACTCTAAGTGGTAACATTGACATCCACCATATTAACTCAAGCAATAATTATTTTGACTTCACTTGTTGGTTTGGATTTTGTGGTTTGACTTTATTTATCCTTGAACATGTTTTGCATTTCACTAAATTTTAATTTCTTCGTCAATTTGTGACCCACTGTTCCACAAATGTGACAAGGACAATTTAATGGTCTTGGAGCTTTACTAGCTTGGACAATAGCTTTAGTAGTAGCTATAGTGGGTTCCTCCCTCTTTTTACTTCTACAAGTCTCCGTGTTGTGGTTTGTGCGATGATAGTTAATACAATACAAATTTGGCTTTGCAACTATCTGGTTCCCCACAACTACATTCCTCGTCCCTATGGTTTGTGGTACATAGAATGTACTTTATGTTTTAAGCACATAAATACCTTTTTCACATATCAACACATACTCCTTCTATAGTTGCAAAGTCTCCCACTTCATGCTCATAGTACCAATACATAAGTAAGACTATAATCCAAATCAGAACACTATGGTCAAAAAATTGTCGGTAGTACATGTTTGTAAACTTTTGGTCAATTTCAATAATCTTTCATAATACACCTCTATTTTTTCTATGGATCATTGTATCAAGTTTTTCAATTGTAGATATACCTATTCATCATTCTACATAGTTCAATATCATTTACAAAAAGCTTGTTCTAAATCTTCAAATCTACAGTTGGGATTACTTTAAATATAGTTGTTACACCCATTAGATGCGTTATTTCTTAATGTAAAATTGAACATATTTGTTATTTCCTCATCTATTGTTTCACCATTAACTTTGATAGCATGTTTGAATATTTGTGCATGAAAATCTAGATCAAAGTTTTTCTTGTATTTGGGATAATTCAATGGTCTCCTAAATGGTCTAGAATAAGTTACTATAGGTTGCACATATGCTATTATAACATCTCTTGAGGGTTTTGGAAGATCTCCTCTTGGGTTTGGTGGTACAAATTTAGTGGTAACTATATTGTGGAAAGGTGTTTTTTATATTAATTTCACTGGTACTTCTACATCATGATCTATTATTACATATTTTCTAGCACCATAACTAACATGTATTGCTTTAAAGCCACTATAATGATTTCCTTCTAAAATCTCAACATGTTCTTTACAAAAGTTGTAAAAAGAATGATTTTCAAAAAATATTGTAGGAGTTTCATCATTCCTTATAAATATTGGGTATCCGGCTGTAGTCATAAGCACATATCTCATTGGGTATGTAACCATCCCAAAAACTCCTTACACCCCTTTAATAATCATTGTGAAAAACTTACGGTATTATGCCTCCATGAATTAGTATGCCATTTTTTAAAACATTGTGGTATTTGGTAGTGTTTTATTTCTTAATCTAGGCATAGACTTTGTACTTATGAAAGTTACAAGTCTTGCATTGCTTAAAGCAAGATGGTTAACAATCATCCTAACTCCCTTTGGTGTGGAATGACATGGTCTAGTGATTCAAGGTATTATGCCCTCAAAAGTTATCCTCCATACATCACCCTTTTTAATAATATTATGTAGATTTGTGTAGTTTTATAGTTTTTTTGCCTTACCATGTTTTGTGAAATGGCCAACAAATTATGATCTTCTTCAGGATGTTGATGGTTTTGTGTTTGGATATGGAAATGATGGTTCATGTCACCTCAAACATCTTGTTCAATGAACAAATAATTTGTAAGTGAATGATCTTGTTTGCAGAAGATTACAATGAATGGTTGTGAGTTTGTAATGTTGACCTATGCTTTGACCATATCTATTCCAAATTTTTTCTCTTTGGTAATAATCGGGGTTGAAGGTTGTGTTTGGTCCAAGATTCACTAGTCTTCATTACATGAACCCGTTCTACCTACCATATTTTAGTATTGACCACCAACATTCATGAAATGTTGTGTTGTGTTGTGTTTTCCATCCTAGGTTAGTACAATGCTTCAATTATAAAAGCTTGTTCCTCTTAATCCTCAATTTGTAGTATAGTCTTAACATAATGTAGTAACACTTGTTCAACTTCATCGTTGTCTAAATCTTCATCCCACTTTTTCATGGTTGTGACAGTGTTAAGGTGAAGCAAATTGCTAAGTAAAACCTATATTTGTGGATCTTGTTTCCATACCTCCATGTACTTGTTGATGCATATGTAGTATCTATTTAAATTTGTACAAAATACTATGTCTTTGGGTTGATATACTCATTTATGTTCTTCCTTGTTCCTTGTGTTGCAAATCTACAAGGGTAACCCTAATTATATTGTCTCCCCATCCATTTGATTCAACTTTTGGAGGTTTTGCCATCATCAATAGCTTCATTCGAACATTGGGTTGCTTCATTGTTCTGCCACTAAATACTTCCCAAGGTTCCATAATTGTTACAAACAATGTCTTGTACCTTGCAAGTCATTCCTCTGTCTTGGGTATTTTTGAAATAATATATTGTACTAATTCTAGAGTAGGGAATTGTGTTACATCATTTGCAAATTGCAATTCTTCTTCTATTACATTTTCTTCTTCATTTTGTTGCATGACTAACTAATTTAATTGCAAACTTTAGGTCACTACTCGATTCATGTTTGTCATCATTATACCACTCTTCCTTGGGAATTTTTTTATTTCCATAGATTTAAATCTTTGCAATAGTTGTTTGCTTAAATCTAACTCTTAACAAATTCTCTTCACCAATTTTGAATCTATAGTTTAGAGGAAGAATAAAATTCCTTGCAATAGCCTTTTTGTACCTATTGCCAAACAATAAAACCAAAGTAATTCATACAACCCAAAATTTTGACCCCAAATTCATCCTAAGGATGGTAGCCAAATGGTAAATCCTAATATTCTAACACTATTTCCATTACAATTTTTATTTTTAAACATTTATAGTTTCAATTAATAAAATTTTGTACTAGAATTCCATAAATAATCCATAACGTTTCAACAACCACATTTCCCACAGCTTAAGTATATACACAATATGAATTTGTCATAATTTTCCATAATTTTATTTCTCATATTAATATAAAAGGAAATCAACAACAAATGATGGAAAAGTAAAAGAAACAAAAGATAAAATATCATAGTTTAGCAACTTTTTGTGCATCATCAAAATTGTTCTATCTCTAAACAAAACTACTACTCTACTCTCTTTCTATTTTGTGCTCCAAAATTAAAAAAACTCCCACATAATCCTCTAGAACCTTTTTAATTTTCAATTCTCCCACCTTAAACTAATTTGAATTCCACTTCAACAATCTTAGTTTCATCTACCTTGTTTCTACTAAGTCTACTATATTTAGCATGTTTAGAATGGACATCATAATATTTTTTCCTGAACTTCATACATTCCTATCTATTTGGTTACTACAACACAATCTTACCTTTAATATCAGACTTTGAACTTTTACAAGCTTTAGCCTTCAACTCACTAATCTTTGCAAGTTTGAACTCTAAAGTTGCAAGTCATAGGTGTGTGTGTATAGTCTATATAAAATTTTCAATTCAAGTGTTGAAAAACTTGAATCCACATCACATTACATATTTTTCTTATTTTCCAATTTAGAATTAGGTGTTGATGAGTTTGAATTGACATCACACAATAGTGAACAATAGTAAATCTCTTTGATTTTTTGATCAAAATGAGACTTCCATGCATTTCTTCCAATTTTTAGTTCAAATAAGATTTTAGAATTTACATTTTGCATTTTGGAGTTTGGTTTTCTATTGTTGTGCATTTTGGTTTTGTGTTTTCTCCTAGGTTTTTTATGTTACTTGCAAGGGTTATGGAATCAAGTATTGCCAATGGTTTTTTCAAGTTTTCAAAGTGTAAAGAAACATTTTGTGGGTTTCAATTTGAGACCTACAAATTGTTTCTTAAAACTAAAAACTTGATAAAACCATTTTAAAATGAATATAAATAAAAAATGCATATATTTATGACTTTATATGCATTTTTAGTCTAAGTAAGACTTTTGAATTTACATTTTGCATTTTAGTTTTTCATTTTGCACTTTGAAGTTTGGTTTTATGCTGTGCAATGTGCACTTTGGTTTTGTGTTTTTCCCTAGTTCTTAATGTTTCTTGTAGGGATTTTGGGAATCAAAAATTGTCAAGGGTTTTTGTAGGTCTTCAAAATGAAAATAAACATTTTGTGGGTTTTAATTTCAAAAAACACTTTGCAAGTTTGGATTGAGGACTTTGTATGCAACATGTGCACTTTGCAAATTACACCAAAGCACAATTCTCATCTAGGATTCAAATTAGAGCTTCAATGGAATGTATCTTGCTCGAATCAAATGATTCCTTTTAGATTTGTTGTGTTTTTTGTGAATTTTGAGTTGCACTTGAGTTTCAAGATGGCTATTTTAAAACATTTAAACAACTTCAAGTTTTGTTGCTTGTTTGGTTAACAACGTAACCTTAACAATGTTGCTGAAAGTAAGAACCAAGCCTTTATGAAGGACACATGGAAGTCAATTATGAATTAGAGTAATCCATCCCAAATTGATCCAATCTTTGAAAATTTAAAACTTAAAAAACCCTAAAAGAAATTGAAATTGAGTATAAGAAAAAAAAGGCTTATGAACTAAATTGAAATTTTCAAGATGTTTGGGTTGCCAGACTTCCTTGGACAAAAAATGTTTTGAGTGACAATGGGCAATTATCACACATATTTAATGCAAGATTTGCACAAAGGATATGGCCATGGAAAAACTATTTATTCCCAAGTTTGATTGTCTTTGTAAAAATGTTGGTAAAAATAAAATAAATAATTCCCCCATGCTTGATGTTATTGAAGGTACATTCTGAAGACCGTTAACATGTTAAGAATGAAATGTTTTATGTTTCTAGAAGTGGGGAAAATGTGTTGGAAAATGTTATGCAAGGTGTGGCACATGAAGGATTGAAGTTTAGTTTGCCGCAATTTTCTACTCACTTTGAAAGGGAAAGCCCATGCTTGAGTATGAAAGCATGAAGTGTTTGTTATAGTTCCATCAAATGAAGAACTATCCATAGAAACATTAGAGTGAAAATATTAGTTAGTCGATGGCTAAAATAATGCATGGCTAACCATTGCAAAAGTTGTGAATGTAATAAATTACATCTCTATTTCTTATGATGAAATTACATGTGTTGATAATCAAAACTAGTTGTCCTTGCATGCATATGTCATCAAGGATTGATCCTAGATTCCAATTATAGTTTCCCTTGAAAGGGTGATTGAAGGGGTTAATTTTGGAAACTTGACCAGAATCATCATTCAAAAATTACTAATCATTGGTGGTTTAACAAGTGAATTACTATCCTATAAATTCATTTGTTTTGGAAGTGATCGTGTGAATGTTTTTTAGGGTGTTAAGGGTAAATGCACAATCAAGTGGCTCAATATTGGTAGATTTACACTCCCTATAAGCCCATATAGGATTTTTTTAAATGATTCAAATGGAAATGGTTGTTACTAAAAAAATTATTATTCTAATCTTTGAATAATACATGTTCAATGATCGACAAACCTTCCCAAACCTATGTAAAAACTTGTATTTATTGTAGCTGATGTCATTTTTAAATTTGGAAGTCATAAAAGGAAAATTTATAAAGTCCATATGAATAATAACCCATGTAAAGCTTTCAAAAAATATGTTTTTGGAAAAAAAATTTGAAAAAAAAAAAAATCCAATCCCAACAAGTAGATCTAAGAATATATTAATCATCATATGCATTTGAATAAAGGGTACTTAGGGAAAAAACACCATTTCATTACAAAAGTGAGCCACTCAATTGTGCATCTACCCCTAAGGTTAGAGTTATGTGACAAATTCAATTCAATTATATTCCTCACATGCAAGGCATTCATTGCATGGCCCAAGGAACTAAGTTGGTCATGGAAGCTTGTCTAAGTTGAACATGGTTTGCATGTTGGAGAATTTGTTCCAAACCTTATATGTTTACTTCAACAATAACCTTAAAAGACATTTGGAACTTAACAAGCTTGTTGAGGGCATGGAAACTTAGGGTAATAAGTTGTTGAAGAATGTCAAAACAAGGTGGATATTTATGTTAGAACCTACAAAAAAGGTGATGAATGAATACTGCATTCTAGTGGCCATGATGAATTTGGATTTTGTTAACAATGATTTTGCTAAGATGAATTTTGAACTTTTATGTGACATTGAGGTCCTATATGGATTGATAGTTTTGTTGCCATTGTTGAATGAAGTGAACAACTTGATGAAATTGCCTCAAACTTGGGATGTTTTTGCAATCAAACTTGGTAGGCAAATTTGTTTTCACATTTTGTGGACCTTGACATTGTTTTCAAGTTCAATGTGTTTTAAACCTTCAAGTTTTGGTGGATTCCTTGCATGACCTTTTCATCATGTGGTGGATATTGAACTTGAATGCATGTCTTGAACATTTACCTTTGATTGCAATGAGCACATTTGGGCAAAACATCTTGACCAACCAACAAAGGTTGTGAGTTTTGTAACCAAAGATGTGCACATTCAAGTTGTGGAAATTGTGAAAAATTAGGTGAAAAAAGTTGTTGAATTCTTGAACTTAGAGTTGTAGTTTCACTTTCTTTCACATGATGTTATGGAAACTTTGGGGGTGGTTTTCCTTCAATACCAAATGATGGCAAACTTTGATGGATCATTCAAAAGACACTGCAATGATCAAGGCCCAATATTGTTACCCCAAAAGGATTGGGCCTAATCAAACCTTGGTACCAAAGGTCTTATTTTTTAGATTTGTAGATGTCATAGGATGTCATTCTTCAAGTTAACAATGAAAAACAACGTTGCATCATCCATAGGTACTCCTTACATTATGAATCCTATGACTTTTGGAAATCTTTGACCTTTTCACAAGTGATTGCACACAAGTTACCAACATATTTGAAGTTGGTAAAAATTGTCATGGTCCAAGTTATTGGTTTTGTTGAGGATGAAAGGTGCTTTGGCAATTTGAATTTCATCAAATCTACACTCTATAACTAATTGACAACACATATATACCTTGTGGTTAAGATGGAACCTCAACAATTGTACATGTTGGAAAATTTTCCATACCAACATGCAAATGTAACTTGGAAGGATATGTAAACCCGATGTAGGTTGTAGATATTTGTTTAGGTAAGTTGAAGTTTTGTTTTTTTGCATTTGGCCTTCAATTTCCTTAGATTTAAAAAACATTATGGTGGTAGTAAGTTAGTAACTAAAAAGTTTTAACATTCTCTTTTGTTGTGTATAGTATGTATGTTTGTTGTGCGTTGTTTTGCAAGTGACTTGAGTTGCAATGGACAATTTGGGGGTTCAATTCTCTCACAAGTCAAATTTTAGCAAATAAGCATAATTTTTGTGTTTTGTCACTTGTTTTGTGCATTGCGTGTAGTTGCAATGTGCAAGAGAACGCTTGTGTTGTAGTGGGTAGTTTAGGTGTTCAATTCCCTAACAAATCACATCACCAAAACCTCCCTTTAAAAAAATTAATTTATCATTAGCAGGATTTCTAAAACATTTAAAATCACCTAGTTGTTTTAGGTGGGCCAAACACACATAGCCAAATTAAACTCCATTGCACATTTTGAAGTAACCAAATAATTGACATACAAAAAATACATATATATATCACCAAATGTTTTGAAAATACAAAGTCAAATTTCCTACCCCTCATACAAACATTTCACGAAACTAGTCATTTAAGCCATGATGAATGCTTCCTCCTAGCCATGATAGCTATTTCTGAAAGTTGGAAAAAAAAAAAAAAAAAACCCTGGTACTCACTCTATTAAATTCATTCACTCTTGCCATAAGGAAGAGATTTGGCCTGTAGTTGCAAGATTTGGGCATAAGTTTTTTGCAAAACTTGACCCAATGTGAGTGACATCTGGAGACTATGTATATGCACATATGATGGATGGGCATAATTCACACATGTGCAGGCATCAAGATGAGAAATTCATGATCCAATTCTACTGCAGGGGTTGGACTGATGGCAGCAAAAATAAAATAATAATAAATAATAATAAAAATAAAAATAAAATAAAATAATAAAAATAAAGAAGCTTGACCAAAAGTGGTTGGAACTAAGCTTGCTGGTTTGATTCCTGATCCTTTAAACTATGTGGTCCTGAACCAGCACCCACTAGCACACCATCCACTGGATGCCTGTTATTTGCTCTATTGTGGATGAACCTCAACTTGAGTTAATATTTGGTTTCACCTTGGTAACCATTTCTGTTAGGAAATATATAGGTGTCATACATAGGTAGGTAGGTAGGTAGGTAGGAAAATAGGAATTACTACTACTACTAACAACTTGCTTTCGGGTTGTTAGTAGGTAAGGTTAAAAGAAACAAAGCAAGTGAGCTAACCACGATGGTTTAGCTAGGGAAACTGAAACAAAACAGAAAACTGCCTTCATTACCACTTATCATTCATCTATGTGGAAATCTGTCCTCTATGTGTCTGATTCACAGCAATAAATATTAAATAACAATTTCAATTATTATTTTTATTATTAATAAATGGTAAAATTTTGTCCCTAGGATTTGGCAATTAAGGTCCTCCGATATCAAAAGTTGTTTTTTTCTTTTTTTTTCTTTTCTACCCCCCTTAGTAGGTATGTGGCAATAATTAATTAATGGCCTCCAATAGTGAAAAAGAGAATTTGCTCCTTAGGGATGTGGGTAAGTTGGGTTCATGGTACGAAAGAAAGGCCTAAAATACTTTACAAGAAGGATTTTTTTTCTTAAGAACTTTGTTGGGTTGGGTTGGGGGGGGGGGGGGGGTTTCATGGCAATCAATAAGGGCCTTAAATAGGGCACTCAAAAAGAAAATTTTCTCCTAAGAATGAATGAATGAATGATGTGGGTTTGGGGCTTCATAGTAAATCAATAATAATGGCCTCAATTCTACAAAGGAAAATATTTTCCTTAGTATGTATGGGTTGGGTATAATAACCTTGCTCTCCCCCCCCCCCCCCCCCCCCCAAAAAAAAAAAACCACATTATTTTCTTCTCTTCTTTTGGTTTTTTTTTGGTTTTGATGACCTTATCTGGCTGGGATCACATCTGCAAGCATGTGAACAAGATTTTCGCATACCCAAATCTACGTTATTAGCAAGATTGTATTTTCCAGGTTCTGAAATGTTCCAAAAGGCGTACATTTGTCGTGGCCACCATTTGTCCAAGCGCTGCTGGTGCTGCTGGTGCTGCGCTTTGTTGCTGTTGTGTCCATGGCGGCAGCTTCTCCCTCCTCCCGCAGCTGCTGCGGCGCGTCATTGCAGATCGCAATTTCGTCGACAACTTTCGTGCAATCTAATCCTTTGCCATTGAATGCTTGGAGTTCTATCGATTGGGTTCACAAAGGTTGCATTGTGCAGTTGTTACAACTCCCTTTTTCTTCAGTTTTCCTGTGAGCTTTACTTATTGATCAAGGAGATGGAGCTGGGATGGTCAGAGTGTTTTAGTGTCACGGCATCCAGCGATTACACAAGAAGAGATGAAATGAGAAGTGGGGTGAAATTTGTGAAAAAATTTTGATGTTTTTTTTCCTCAGGAGTGAGTGAGTGAGTGAGTGAGGGAGTGGGGTTTGCTTAGTGCGTCAAGATTATTGAGTGACGGTTCAATTTTGCAGAGTAGTGGTGGGTGGAGGTGGGAGAAGGAGTCCGAGGAGTGTTCAAGTTTGTTTTACGAAGTTTGGAGTAGCTGGCAGAATAAGAAGAAGAACAATTTTGCAATAATAATTTACATGATTGCTGAAGGCATGTATGAAAGAAAGTCTACCCTTTGTTGCTATGGGTGGGTGGTGAGTGGCAAAATGACTCTTGTATTAAGGTTTTGAGAGGAGTTGGTTGGGGAAGTGGGAGGTTTTTTAAGAGCTCGAACGAGTGTAACATTGTCACAACGGTTTGGGATTGGTAGTTTGGAGCAGAGGAGCAAACGAGCTCGGAGGAACAGCTCTCGCGGGTAACTGTAGAGGAAGGGATTTTTAGTGCGGAGGAGGAGGAGGAGGAGCTTGAAGCAATAATTCCGCAGTATAAGTTGGTTTTGGTAGGCGCATTGCAGCTGCTGCAGAGTACGAGTGGTGCAGTAGCAGGATCGCCGATGTCATTGATGCCGCGGTCCCAGCGGACTCTACTGGGAGCGAAGAAGACGAAGAAGGTCCACGCGCTGGAGAACATGAGTGCCCTCCTGGACGTCCAATCTAAAGGCCATAATAGTAGTGAAGAAGTAGTTTCTGACGGTCGATCGGAGCAACAAGATGCGATGATGATGCCCGCGAAGGAAGTTGTTGAAGGTGGTGTAGTACTAGTATCCTCCGCTCTTGATGATGATGATCATGATGATAGTGTTGCACATAAAGAAGAAGAAGAAGAAGAAGAAGACTCGGTGGTCAATGAAAAATTCGCCAACGTCCCTTTCAATAATTTGAGCTGCGAATTCGGGATTAGGGAATTCCGTCCGGGGAAGCCTTGGAGTGCAATTCGGGAGCTACACAGAACCCTTGATCCGCAACGGGATGTGGTAGAGAGAAGTGCATGTCAGACGGCGGCGGGGCGAGCTCTATGGAACCATGTCATTCACGATCCTTTAGCGGAAGTGCTTGCGGGGGATTCGTTTCTGAGCAGCTTACAAGAGAAGATGAAAAAATACTGGCAAAGCAATGCCAGAGAAGTGCCTGGAGTTATGCTGGCCGTGCGTACGCTATGGT
>OY998152.1:8445686-8491236 GCA_963921925.1 Sphagnum tenellum | reverse complement strand
TGAAACTTTCTTTGCAGCGAGAAACTAAGATGTATTTCTCTATTTTGTCTCAGACTATCTATGTGTGTCCCTTCCTGACTACACATACTGACACACAGTATTAAGGCTACTTGTTTTTCAATCCTGTTTCTCAGTAGTGCCTAACCAATACTACAGTCATCTCAGTTCTTTCCATAATGACCTCCATCACTAGGAAAAAGGATTTGAGACATGGCAGGGTACTAAACTAAAGGACAATTGAAGACATATTGAAGATCAAGGTCTTTTATCTCACAGTTCAAACACATGAACAGATTCAAGGCACATTTTTTCCATGCTTTATACATTAGGAGTAGTTCTTGAACTGCTGCCAGAGTCAGGATAGTTTCTACAGAAACAGTGTTAAATGCAACAGCAATGAGAAAAAGATTTGTTGACAGACAAAGAAATTTGATGAAACATTATTTTCTAGCCAACCCTTCATATTTTATTTGTGAATTCCTAATGGTTCAAACTTCATCTTAACTGAGTAATATCCAGCACATAGTTTACTAGGAGAAGAAGAAATAATACAAACACAATGTAAGCAATTTATGGAGCACACTAGAGCTTAAGGTTAAATGTAGCAAGTGAGTGCCAAACTATACTACTGTTGGCATCTTTGTTTCTGAAGAGCAACAATTTATCCTCCAAGAAATGTGCTTTGTATGATATCTGATTGCATAGTAGGGAGTCCTCCTCAAAGAACTGGTGGTATATGCATTTGATATTCTTGCTGTGATCTGTCAATTTTGTATTCACAACTTTCTTCTTGAATGCTATGGACTGGGTAAGTTATCAGTTACCTTTTGCCTGGCTACAGATTATAGCAGGTCATCTAACTACTTGAGGTGCGGGTACACCCAGACTAGGTGGATGGCCTGCTACAGCCTACAGTCAGGCAAAAGGTGGTGAATAGTGTGAATACTGTGTTGATTAGGACTGCTGGATTATTAAAATGCAAGTGGAACACTGAGCTCCAAAATCTGGAGAATTTCAGCCATGGATGGACAACTAGAGGGTCCTTGTGAGGTGCAAATCAAGCCTTACTTGATCACTGGCAGTGAAGTCATAATCTTGGGCACTTTTGTGCAGCTTTGATTCAATCAATGACAGGAGATGGTCTTTGCCCAGCAATGCTTGGATATGATCATACGACAGTACAATTGTCTTCAATGTACTCCACTTGCCTGGTTCCTGTACCAAAGCTCCAAGAGCAAAACACCAAAGACATAGATATCACACTTCCCAGTGTGATTCAGAGCACACAAAGACCAGTGCACTCTCTGAGATTTCCTGCTCAATATGTAGCTATCAAGCACTGGAGGAGCTTGGCAAGAACATAATCTGATATGCAAGCCTCATGGTCTTGAGTAAGTAGCATGTAGTTGACTTCCAATTATAATGAATCACTTGAGAGCAGCCTGATAGAGACATGCAAGCCCTGATGCAGTCCCTTGATGCAATCTTGATTCTAGCTTCACAAGTGAGGGGTGGTTCCCCATCCCTTAGCTCATGCAATCACCTGTACAAGTGGGATGAGGTCAAATACAAGAAGCTGTAATTGGGAGGTTCAGTAATAGCCTTGCAATGGTATTGAACTCACCCATCACAGAGGGACACTTGGATATGCTATGGCCTAAGCTCTATCATCAATCAGTACTTTGTCACTAAAACACCATTTCGAACTGCTGTAGAAAAATGAATGATCATGTCCTTCATTCATGCAAAGCTCACAATGAAGAAAAACGAAAACAAGTCCTGTGTCCCAGGTGAGGATGGCATAAACACAGATTTAGTAAAGTGGGCACTGGGAATCACAAGGAGTGCAGTGCGGTTCCCAGTTTTTTATTGGTTTTTACCACTCTGCATGCTATGACACAAGTTTGAGCTTAGTTCGGTGAGCAGCATTTTGCAAAGTTGCAGGCATGATTCCATTCATGAAATTGCTGCTGAGATCAAGATACAGCAGAAAGGGCAGACTGCCGCTCTGATGGAATCTGAGATGAAAGTGAATTCAATGGTGACAAAATAGAGTTGTGAAGTTGACATGCATTCATCACAGTAACACATATAGAAACCTAAGAGCATCTTTGCTTTGCAGATGATTGTGGACTTCTCATCTCCCTATTGTGTGCTCCTTGAGCCAATTATAGCAGGCATTTGCTAACCTGAATGGTGCCATTTCTGATTTTGTTGTTGCAACAATGATTATAGATTGAATCTGACAGCATCCAAAAAGCCTAATCTTGTGTCAAGTTGCCTGAAGGTAGTGAACACCTCAAGGCAATCTACCTCATTTCCCTTGCAGATGCTGCAGCGGCTCTGCATCTGATATACACCCAAGTCTTTGGTGAACTTTCCTGGATAATTAGCAATCTCCACTTCAGGGGTGATCCAGTTCATGCACCAAGACACATCTTCCTCCACATTTAGTGCTGTTGGCACCCACTTCAAACACTTTCTTGTCATGAAGATTTTGCGGCAGAGACGATGCTTGGGTAGTTTCCCTATGGTCACTTGCAGGCCTGCAATGTATAAATGACAACCTTTTGCTTCATGCTGGAATTTTAAGAGGACTGCATCCACTGCTTTGTATGCTGCTGAAAGAGTCAGAAACATGAAAAGAGCCTCTTCCTTGCCATCTTTGATAAACTCCTTGTGCAGATCTTCCACTACTGAATGATCCACACCTTCCTGAAGCTGAATCACAGTTGGACACAACTTGGTCATTTTTCCAACAGCTAGTACCAATGACCTGCCATCTGCAATGAGTCCAATGATAGCCCTTTCCACCAGCAATCCTCCTAGAACAGGATGCTTCACAACTTTTGCTCCAAATTCCATTTTGATGGCCTTGATGCAAGGTACTTCAAAGAACCTGTTGCTTTCCTTGTGTTTGTGGACCAAACGAGCCAATTCATACCCCGCCAATCCACAAGACAGAGCACCCCTTCCATCCACAACATGAAAGTATCGGCTATCAATATCTTTCAAAGGTTTGTTCATGGGAGCCCCAAACAGGTACTTACAGACCCCATCTATCAGCTTTGACAATTTGCCTATCACAATTGCACACTCAAACATACTTTCCATGTCATCTCTCATCTTCTCAACAGCAGCTTGAGTTTGCAGAATGGTCATCCCATCATCAAAGGAGAATTTTCCTCCTCCTGACGTATACTGAACAGTTTCCTTCAATGCATCACACCATGCTGACAAAAACCCCGGAAGCCTTCCAGTCATATCCAGCAAGTATTGCAATTCCTTGTCATCAAGAACATCCACTGCCTTGTCACAATCTGTGATTGAAGCTACAAATTTCCATTTGCCCCAGCACTCCAACTCCTCACTCTGCCATCAATAATACAGAATTGATGCTGTTGAGTGTGCATTTCAAGTGTTAAACTATGCTACGGTGCAAGTTTCAAGCAGACAAGCTCTTGTGCTAACAGTCTGAAAGGAGTGCACAACTGCTTTGCAACAAAATAACTCGCTACTGGTGTGGTGCTAGGTAACACAACAGTGTAGCTTATCAATGTTCATGCTTTCATGCTGGAAAAGTTTAGGAGGAAAGTTTTCAGCTTGCCATGATTGGGGTGAAAAGCTTAGGGTCCACAGAAACAGAATAAGGTTCCAGGAGATGGAGATGGATTTACATTAAGGCAATCATCCCAAAAGAAAATCTTTGCAGGAGGTTGGCCTGAATGGAACACATACTGCACAATGTCACAAGTCGTTGATGCCACTCTCACCATACTGTGATGACAACAGAGACGGAACAGAAGAGATTGCAGTCTTGTTGTATCACCACAACCTTTCACACATTCCCATTGATCCAGCAACCAGAGGAGATGATCCTCTGTACCTTCACAGAAATGGACCAAGTCTTCTTCATTACTGCAGGTTCTCAACAATTGTATGTTCTGATCGTCGTCCCCGAAAGCAACAAAGAGGGCATCTCGAAGGATCCGAAATGCACGATCCTGCTTCAACAACGCACAATCCATGATGGTAACCACACGCCGTCTCCTCCTTCCCTTCTGTCCGGGCTCCTCCTCTTGTGTTTGAAACTCCTCTGTAAAGTCTGATGCTGCTGCTGCTAGGACATGGCTCTTCCCCGATCCTACGGGACCTACAACCAAGATATTCCCGATAATCGCATTGTATTCCTCGGGCGCCTTGACCATCTCATAAGCTCGAGGGGTTGTCTCACACATGGTAGTACTACGCTCTCTTTCTGCAAGCAGCTGCGAAATCAAGTCTCTCAAATCTCCGTACTCCCTCCTCCCCATGTAAGCGAAGCGTCCGTTGTTTGCGGCGAACCGGTTGTCTGAACAGGCCCATTGCGCAATGTCTGCCACGGAAGATTAAGCTCCATCCATTCTGGACAAGACAACGGATCCGCTGTCTTCAAATGAGCCTTGAGACTTCTGACGGAGATCACCATGCTCCCAGGAAGGATCTTCGCCTTCTTTATCGCTGCAATTACATTGTTCTCAGGAAATTAAAATCAGAACTTTTGTAGTTGTTACCCACGAATCCGGACAATGCCAGAAACAAAAATGTTGAATGAATATGGAAGCTGGTGGTGGGAAAGAGGAGCAGGAACAAGTGTGGTAAGGATCACGAAGCGATCACCTGCGTCACACTGGATTTCATGAACCAGACTCCGCTTCTTCTGTTGCTGATGAGGAGGAGCAGCAGCGGCGGTGGGAGAGTAGACATCATCATCACCATCATCAGCCGACTCTTCTTCATACTCCATCTTCGGAAGACGTAGCCTGAGTTTGAAAATATCAGAGGGTTTTGGATTGCGGTGCTCGTGTCGCAGAAATTCTTGCTGTAGCGTGTGGCAGGGATGGAGGCGATGTTGATCCAGAAGACGCAACGCATGATCCGTCATATTCGACTGCATGGCCTCACTATACACTTGCGTTCCGGAAAACAAGTACTCTTTCTGTTCCATACCTAAGCTCTGAAGCACTTTTTTCTCTCCCACTCCCAGTGCTTCTAGAACCTCATCTCTGGCTTCGAGAACGGTAGAATCCGATCGAGTGTGAACAATGCGCATTAGCGTTTGTTTGATGCTCGGGATGAAGCAGGAAACATACAATCGCATGTCCATTCTCTAAGAAGGGTCAGGAAGGATCACAATTGGAAAGAAAGCTTAGCATTCAACTCCAAGTCTTGTTCCTTGCAACAGATGGCCATTGTTCAGACTATGTTTGATGAGTTCAGGACATCGTCTGCCATTTGCTTGAATGCTATCTTCTTTCCTGTACAAACTGTCAGGGCATGGTCAGGTCACTTTGCCACCAGGTTCCTTTTCAATCCTCATGTTTCCATCTCTCTA
This sequence comes from Sphagnum tenellum, assembly GCA_963921925.1. Taxonomy (NCBI): domain Eukaryota; kingdom Viridiplantae; phylum Streptophyta; class Sphagnopsida; order Sphagnales; family Sphagnaceae; genus Sphagnum; species Sphagnum tenellum. The sequence goes on along the minus strand of OY998152.1, from coordinate 8,485,862 downwards.
ATTGTCTGAACACAAATCTCTCCGTTGCATTTCTATCTCTTCAGGGTGCCAAACTGTATTCACTGCAGATAGCTACATAGGAGAAACAATTGGCTTGTCTTCGTTCTCGGAGAAACAATTGCCTCGTGAGGTTCGTTCTCAGAGAAACAAGTGCATCATCTTCGTTTGCGTCTTCTGGTGTGCTTTCTGGACTCGATTTGTAAGACGGTCCCCTCTTGCCCTCTTTCTCCCACTCTTGTTCAGAACAACTTCCACACCTACATTCTTCCCTGTTTGATGGAACTTCAAGTTTCTCCAGTTCTTTAGACTTGCGACGACCACACACGATTCATTCTCTAGTACTTTCCTCAGCACACAATATCCTTTTCAACACACGCGGGATCTCGACATTCGTTCAGTTTTGGCAGAATTTTTTTTCCCTCTCTGTCTCTCTCTCTCAAACTGTCCAGCATGTTTGTCATTATCTGTGGAATGCTCGTCATGCCTTTTTTCTCTCTCAAATTTTCCCAGATTTCTCCCCTTGACTTATTAACGCTTTCTTTCTTACCTGCAGGCTACAAATCCCATCTCCCAAGAGCGAAGAATTTCTCGAAATTTTCCAATCTATAGCAGGATTCTTGTCTTCGCTCAGGATGTCGTTATTGTGTTCAATTTACAGTTGGACCAAAAGGCAGCCATTGGACGCTTCTTCCATCTTCATCTGGTGCTTGTCCTCCTGGTACTTTCACGTGAACCGCTTTCCGAGAGACCTCCAATTCACGGCAGTAATCAAACTTTCTATTTCCGATTGTCGACTTCTTGACAGATTCTTTTCTTTCCGGCGTTTTTATGCGCTACGCTTACAGTCTGGTTTCAAATTTCGTCTGGTTTGCACAGGAAATCGCGAGCAGCAGAAATGAACTAAGATGTTGTCGGTTTCTTTTAGCTCTTTTTCTTTCTCTCTATGCGTGCGAAGGAAGGGGAAAACGTCATTTCGGGTATTGAGTCCGGGTGTGTAGCTACTGAGCTCCTGCATCGATGTATGCCCACAACCACGCCAGGGGACATGGCCGTTCTTCACTGAATGGCTGCTTGCCACGAATGGTGGTACGTCTTCCCCCCCCCCCCCCCCCCCCCACCAATCCCACTTGGGCTCCACACTACACAACCCTAGTGACAATGAATTGAAGAAAAAATGAGTTGTTTTTGTGCAAATGAAGTTCCATTTGAAAGAATTTGCACAATGCAAGTTTCAACTGAATTTAGATTCAAATTTCTAAATTCCAGGGAATTGAACTAAATACAATATTCTTTTCCTTTGGATTCAACAACTACTCCTATTGAAATTTCAATTGAACTGAATTTGGTTAAATAAAATAAAATTGAATATAATTTTGGTTGAATTCATTTAAATTCAATTTGATTTCAATTCAAATCAAATTGAACTCAACCAAATTATGAAAATTCAGTCATGAAAAGGCACACGTTAATTTGCTTATTCGTATCCATGTAGATGGGTTGGTGAAGGAGGGAGATAATTAGGTAGTTATGAAATGCTTTCATAATCGTATTTTATAATTTTTAAATGGATGATGTTTAAAATTGTCGTGGTGATCACCATTAATGAATCCTATACTTGTTTCACCTAAATTAATTTCAACTATCATCGTTTTCTAAAAATTCATTCCTTTATTATGAAGGCCAACAACCACCATGATATGTTATTAAACAAAATTGGTGAATTTTCACATAGGTAAAGCCTATAGGTCATTACCGAAATGAGGGGTTAACTTGACATTGAAACCCCAAGGTGGGGGGTGTTCCCAAAAATAATGAACCTATGATAAGATAACCAAGTCCAACCCCTCATCTTGAGAATGTATTTTCCAAGTGTACCTTTTTAAAAAAATATAAATTGCATTTCCACGTTTCCTTTTTGACAAACTACTTATTTCTTTTTCAAAAAAATTGGCATTTAAATGGTTTGCATCCACATGGGTTTTTAATGTCATTCTTCGATTGGTCTTTTAATAATTTATTATACCTTTCCTTAATTGCATTTTTGGATTTGAAGGATCAACTAAATTTTTGGAACAAAAAAACAATTTTTAACTTGAGGTATCTTACCATCCACCTTTTTTATTATCATTGATTCAATATGATGATCAATACAATGCATTTATCTTATAAAGTCTCCATGGTTTCCTTTTTAAAAAATGTATATTTCTTTTTTTGGAGGTTATTTTTTCATTTTATGGTATTCCATAATTATGTCTACAAGCTTGAATTTTTTTTTAAATCTATTTTTTTTCTTCCATATCTATTTCATTCATAAACATTTCAAATGTTTCATATTGCTATGGTTTGTTTTTGTTTTAATTGGATTGTTCCATATTCCACAAAACATTATTAACAAGCAAGGATAGAAAAATCCAAGTATAAATAAATAAAAATATAAACTAATACCTACTATATTTAAACAATTCAAAATATGACAAGCATAACATTTACATGCAAATTGCAAAGAATTAAAAAAAGTTTCACTTGCTTCTACTTTGCTTATTGGTCATGATGTAAAATGTAGTTACTATGAAAATGCAAGATATTCAAACAAATGTTTAGCCACACATTTTGCACTAGAAAAAATAAGCAACGTTAATCATTAGTCTATGGGAAATAAAATATGTAGAAAATGAAATCAAACATAAATGCAAACAAAGGTTAAAAAATAAAAACATAGATGAATAAAACAAACTGAAAAGTTTCTAAAAGAACACAAATATTTTTTAAAATGAAATAAATAAAAACCAAATTTTAAAATTTTAAAAAAAAAACTAAAAGGAAAACATACTAATGTAAAAAGTTTTTTTTAAAACAAAAAAGAAAATTTATAATAAAAGGACCTTTACCTACCTTTTTTACTATTTAAAAGTGATTTTAAAATTTAAAATATGCTTATAATATTTTATAAAATTTATTTTAAATTTAAAAAATGTTATTATGTTAAGTTAATATTTTAAATTTCCAAAAAATCATTTAAAAATATTTTCAAATCACTTTACAAGTATTTTAAACAACAAAAAATGGTTACAAATGTTTTTTAAAGCATTTTGAATATTTTTAAATCATTAAATTCATTTTGAATTTTCAAAATTTCCCGTATTATATTAAAGTCATTGTTGTATGTATACACCAAGAAATTTAAACATTAATTCAAAATTCCATTTCAATTACATACCTAAGGTGGTCCTATTACCATGAATTATTCACAAAAACATTCAAAAAAAAAACCCAAAAAAATGATAAAATCAAAGTAAAACAAAAAAAAATTGAAAGAGCAAACCCTTACCTCTAAATCAGAGCTTTGCAATTATAACTCGCAAAGCCTAAAACATTAATTTAAAAACTACAATTAAACCATATACCTACACAAGGTAAAAAAAAGGGGGAAATGCATTGAAAAAATAAAATAATATAATATATATAATTGAGAAAAAAATTAAATTAAAAGGAATAATTAAATGTATTTGAAAAAATAGGGCATTAGCATAAAAGAAGAATGAGTAGTACTACTAAAGAGGGAATAACAATGTGAAGGAAAAAAATAATAATGTCAAAAGGGAATGAAAAGGAACACAACAAAGCCAAGAATTTTTTAATTTAAAAAAAATGAACAAGAAAAAAATTAGAGGAAATAAGAAAAATATGAAACCGATTAAAAACAAAAGTGAAAATGAAATTTTAAATAATAATAATAATAATAATAATAAACTTGAATTCTCAACAAAACAAACAACACAAACATCATCTAAATTGAACAAAAGAAATGACACCCAAGAAAAAGCTTGGGACCTTTATACATTTACAACATTTCCCAACTAAAGACAATGAAATAAGAAGTAAGGAACATTACAATTGACATAAACCTTAAACCTTAAAAACTTTCAAAATAAATAATTTTAAAGCCTAAAAATCTTAATCACTTCAAAACTTCAAAATCATGTAAATTTATTCCTAAATAAAATCATATTTACCTTTAGACTAACCTTTAAAACTCTAAATTCCTATAACTAAAATTGTCATTTTTTATTTTTATTATTTTGGGTAGTTTTCAAATAAATAAATGAAAAATAAATATGGTTATCAAAGGGTTGATTCTCACTTAAATGCAAATGAGGGGAAGGGTTTCAATCCAGGTATCATCAATGGTGACACCCTTTGGTTTGCATAGTGGAAACTAGCATTAAAATCTAGTTAGTTTTCACTTTAATTTTGCAATAGTCCAAAATTAATGGCCATTTACAAAGAAAATTAAAATAATTTTAATGTGTAATGAATTGAACTATGCACATCACAAATCATGTTTAAAGGTTGAATATAATGTATTTCAATTATATTTAAAACTTCTATCCAACACACATGGAAAGAAAAACATAGGGGAAAAAAAAATTCACATTTCTTTTAAATGGGTGTTTTAATGTTAAGGTGTATTGCTTAAGATTAAATTTGGCAATCTTTTTTTAAAATCTGATTAGTCCTTATTTGAAACCATAATTGAAATATATAAAATGAAAAATCAAAATTTTCCCTTTATTTTCATTTTTTCAAATGCATCACTCACATATATGAAATTGAAATATTGTATTTTTTTTAAAATGATTTTTTAAATGCTAATCACAAATGCATTTTAGTTCATAATGATAACCTTTATAACATTTTAGAATAACCATGATGTTAAACACATTTGTTGAAAAGTAATTTTGTGACATTACAATGCACATTTTAATGTATTTTATTAAAAATACATTTTTTCCTCCCCAATTCAAAGTCTATAAACAATCATTTTGTAAATTACAACAATCATGACATTATTGTGATGCACCTTAATTTGAAAATGTTCAAATAAAGTTTAAAGGTTTAAGAAACTAAAAGAGAAAAGTTTGAATTTTTTTATTAATGTCAATTTTTATCATAATTTGAATGCTTTGCAAAATTGTTAATATAGGGTAAAAAGAGGAAGAAGAAAAGGAACATAAAGGCCTAGATTAACCAAAAAACTTTGAAAATTTAAAACATTATTTTATCTTACACATGAAGTGAGCAATGTTATCTCTGATTGTTTAATTTGTGTGTTTTCATTTATTGATTTTTTTAAGGTTTTTTTTTATGTATATGTATTGTCACACATCATTTTAATTTTTTTGAAATTATTAAAACTTAATGTTGTTAGGAAAATGAGAATGAAAAATGAAAATGTGTGACCTTTGACCATTATCCAAACTTAATTGAAAAACAATCATCATTTAAAAAATCTTATATATATATATATAAGTTCTTTTTAAAATCATACCTAGTCCAACCTTTTTTTATATACCTTTTTCATTTTGTCATCTGTTTTGCTGTTATTTATGAAGTCAATTGTTTTGGGTCAAATGTCAAAGTTTAACATGAAATTGTTGAAATTGTTATTATTTTCATTTAATGCAATTATGTTAGTAATTAATATCAAGATTTGCATTGAAATTCACATCCAAGACTAAACTTTTAAAACATTTTTGGAGGTGTAAAAATTAATTCGATCTTGATTGTGACACCCAATATAGATTAATTAAACAATTTAATGTTCATTTAACCATTTCAACCTTTTTTGAACCCCTAATGAATAATTCCATCCCGTGTTTGGAATATTTTACCAATTACTTTATTATTTCAATCATATATTCATTTAAATTGGAAAACTATCATGTAGCTTTGAACAAGTTTTCAATCATTATTTGATATAATTTACATAAAAATCAACAACCATATGATGATTAATTAATTCAATCAATTCTATTGATATAACATGTGAGTATTTAACTTTGAATCAAAACACATTTGTAACATGAAATATATATATATATATATATATATAATTGATAATTGTATAAGAACATGTTACAAACACATGTCAAGTAGATTAATGTTTCAATATTTAACTTGACAATTTGATGTGTAACTACTAATTATTGAAAAGGCAATTGATCTATATTTGCATAATATTCTTACAAGATTTCATTTTAACACAAACTTACATAAGAATTGTTTCTTTATACAAAATCGAACTTTCTTTAATGCTTTTGTAAATGATGTGTGGTTCACTTCATTTTATCCCACCAAACATACAATGATTTTACACATGGATACTACACACTAATGTAACAATATTTAATGATGACATGTTAAATGCAATCTCATAGGTTATAATCCAATAAAATTTACATTTCATTTTTGAATATTTAAATGATTTTATCACTATGTGTTTTTTATTTTGGTAACACACAATTTTAAATTATTTTTAAAAAATTCAATATGATGGATGATAAAAGGTAATCATGGTTTAACAAAATCAAAACTTCACAAATACTTCAAACCAATGACTAAAATGTCATTTGAATGTAAATGCATTGGGGTTGGGTTTCCTATTGTTTCATGGTTGCTAAGTGCTTTTGCGTGTTATGAACCTAGTATGCCACAATGGCCAAGCCTTTGAGATGGTGGCAGTAAATTCAGTGCCAGATTTGACATCAGCATTTCCAAACAACAAGAAGTTAGCAGCATTCAAATCATGGATGTTGGTTGATGGAAAGGGGAATCAATGCTGTTGGAAGTGGCCAAGTATGACATCATGCATTGAGTCGGTATCCATGCTCGTGGCCTTCATATTTTGGATCCTTCTTATCATATCCATTGACAATTCTCGGGCGGGAGCGAACCATTATGCTGAATCTTGAGGTGAGATTATTGTTTGTTCCTCTCCTGTAGTCCTCTCATTTGCAAACAGGCATCAAGATTTTCGGTTCCTCCCATCTTCTCACGGGAGCAAGGCATCAAGGATGGCAAAGGGAAAGGGTAAGACAATAGTATGTATGTATTTGTCTGCTTGACATCATCCTAGGGCTGAACTGCAGGAGCTCATAGCCACTTGGGTATGATATCACATTGTGTAGTTGACATCATCCTAGGGCTTGGTGTGCAACCTTGCAAATGTGCATTGCAGGTTGCAGTAGTGGTGGTGGTGGTGGTGGTACAGGGCATTGTTTTCTAGGCACCACCCAAGTGTCTGGCAGGAATAGATCAGATCTTGCACGTATGATATCACATCCTGTGCTTGATATTATCCTAGGGCTTGGTCTGCAGTACTAGTCCATATTTCCTTCCAATCTGCAAGTGTATTTGAGAAGAGGTGAAGAAAGGAAGAGTACAATTCCCATGTTCCCCCATTCTTTTCCATGATTGTGTGAGTTTTATGGAATGCTGCATCTTGCTATCAAAGTGCTTTGTGCATCCAACTTGCTTGTAGGTTGTCTGCTAGATTTTCATTTTGATCTATTGGATGTGCAGAGTGTTCTTGTGGAGCCTACAAGCGGAAACACAGGGATAGGGCTGGCCCTCATAGCTGCTACTAAAGGCTACAAACTCATCCTTCTATGAGTCTGGAACAACGTGTTCTGCTGAAGGCTTTTGGTGCAGAGCTCATTCTTACTGAGCCAGCCAAAGGAATGAAGGGGGATGTCCAGAAGGCAGAACAAATTGTGAAAAAGACAACTAATTCCTACATGCATCACTTCCCTGTTTTGAAATGAGGATATGATGTGGACCCAGGAAATTTCAGAACAACAATAGTATCATAATCATGGGCAAGCTCTTAGCAAAAGTGGTCCAGATGAATCTGAGCAACTGGACAAAACCTTTCAAATGACCAAAAGTACAGGAAAGCAGGAACATAGGACAATCTGCAGCTTAGAAACAATAACCAAATTAGTGACAAAGAGCAAAATAGAGAATCTTTGCTTGGTTGGAGGACTTCAGTTGCATGGACGCAATTGTTTCTAGCCTTGGACAGTGTGAAGTCCCAAAAGCTTAGAGCAAACAAATAACAATTCTAATTTGAGGAGTTTGAAAAGTACAGTTCTATCCAGTTTTCTGTCTGTAAGTCTTATCCACAACATAAACACTCGGATAGTTCTTTGGACATGAAAGTTGGCATGGCCAGGCATGCAACAACTATAAGCTGTTCAGTGGGAAAGCAGCAGAAGCTGACCTCAAAGCCTTGGAGGAAACATTAGAAGCTCCCACTGAGAATGAGCTTGTTAAGCACAACCATGTGGTTTTTCAAAGTGCTGAAATTGCCTTGCAAGTAAGAACACCTCTGAGTGATGATTGGTCTTATCTTTCCACGTGTGTAATGTCCATAATCAACTTTTGTAATTTGACATAATGCAAAGTCTTTTAATGTGTGCTTGTAACAATTCCCATTTGATACTGTGGTTTCATGTCTGTTTCAGACACTACCCCCCCTGCTTGGTATCCTACCTGAAGCCAAGTTAAATTTCATTATTTACTACTTGCAGAATAGTGGTGAGTAGCCTTGCTTCCTTCTCTGGTTGGTTTCCTTCCTACTCAATTTGGTTATCTAGAGAGTCAACAACAAGCTGCTTCTCTGTGCAATATGTCAAAGAAAAGCTAATAGCTACCAGTTCTAAAACTATAAGGAACAGAGTTGCAGGAGGCATACAACATGGTCAAGGAGTTGGAGCCTTCAACACCACAGGAATATGTAGTAAAGGTTGTCTCCTATGCTAGTCTGGGCCCAGAGGTACAGAATGCTGAGATGCTAAAGCAAGCCCAACACTACTTCCAATTAGTGGGATCATCAGCCAGTGAATGTGATACAATACCAGGTCATCAGTGCATGGCATCCTGCTTCTTCTTGCTGAAGCAGTTTGATGATGCACTTATTTATCTCAAAGTTAGAAAGCCACCTCCTTGTCCAAGCATTTGTGGATTGAAGATGTCAGGCTGTAAGATGCTCTAATGTGGTTGGAAACCCAAATTCTATTGCAGTCTCACAACAGTCAGCATTGGTCTACAAAGACATAGTCTGCACATGGGAATCACTTGAAGAGGCAAATAGTCAGGATAATGACAATGATGCTTTTGATCACTTGCAGTCTATTAAGGCGTATTCGGATGCACAAGATGAGTTCAATTGGAATTATGGCATTGCAAAAGCTGTTGTGGGGACATGCCAGGAAGCAGAAGAGGCATTGTTGCTAGTTTCTAATGAACGCTATCACAGTGATTACTACTATCAAGCATGGCTGTGCCACTGCTTCATCATGGCTGGCAAAGCAAGCCTTGCTTGGGATCACCATGTGCAAATAGAGGCTTCTGAGGAATCCTTCAGTTAACTAAAACAAAAGAATTATCGCCTTTGTAGAAAACAATCAACATTAGGGGCCTTAAACTCCCTCTCATTGATGCAGGAGTTGTTGTCATGATTGGGCAACAAGGGAAAAGTCATTAAGAGAGTGCATGTTGTGATATGTAGCTTGTTGCTGCTGATTACAAATGAGTACTGGACAATACCTGTATGCAGCAAAGGCATTTGATGGCCTTGAGAGAATGGATGAGTCACCTGAGTATTGGGAGGGCAAGAGAGGAGCTTGTATTGGTGTGTTTCAGATGGTAATATCAGGCGAAGAACCCAAAGAAAGCCTCATAGTGGTTCTTGAACTTCTTCGGAATACAAGCAATTCACAGGTGCATATGCACTAAATGCATAAAATTCCCACACTTTCTGAACAAATTCTCTTTTGGCACCAATTGGTTTCAAATGAAATGCAGTTGTCCACAAGTCAGGTTACATTCAAGCTCATTTTTTATGTCCAATGCATTGTAAGATCAATTTTATTAATTAATTATTGACATTCTTTTGTGAAGCTATGGCTATTTTTTGATTGTCATAAATATAAGATTAAGTCAACAAGTACCATTGTCATGAGTTTCAGGGCTTGTATTTAAAATTATAAAATTGCTTCACTGGTCATAACTCACAACCTTAGAAGTGTCAGGAAGTATGAGACCGTCACTTCCATCATGAATAATAATGCCAAGCTGCCATGGCCCTCCCACTGACCCATAATCTTCCAACTACGGGCATAGTTCAGCATCTAACAACCTGCCTAACCTCTTGGGCAAACCATTTTACAAACAACAAAATCCTGAGTTTCTATCACATTTCCAGAGGCAATAGGAAGACTCAGTCCCGATGGTGGCTAGCACTCATGAGATTATAGCCAACATACAAAGTCAATAGCCTCTTCGAACTGAAACAAGCTTATGACGGTAAGTTTCATTTCATCTTAGAGTGTCCCTGTAAAAAATAAGCAAAACAACTTAGCACAAGGCACTGAGAGGCATACTAGAGGAGCATAAAGCCTCACTTCCAAACATCTCCTTGCAAATATGAGATTCCAAAGCCAAAAGAGCCTTACAAAAAGCATACTAATGCAAGACATTGACAGATGGGCAGGAAAATGGTGCTTCAGTACCACATCTAGACATGATAAAAAGAAATTCTTTTACTGCTTTTTGTCCATTGCTCAGCTAAAAAGTAGAAGCTGCTTGACAGCATTGGACATACAAAATTCTAAGAAAATTTGGCACAATCTTGAAGCCATTCTACCAAGCTCCTTATTATGTTACTACACCATTGCACGATATTTAGTATGTAGTCATTTGGGCCACCAACACGCCTGAGTGAAGATCTATTGTCCATTCAATCCACCGTCCTGAGACACTCTCCACAATGTTTCTGCAACTTGTGGGAAGGCCTTGGACCTGCAATAAAGAGGAACTGCCAAAGCCAAGAACTTGTCCTTGCATCTTGGCATGGCTTGTGGCTTTCATTTACAGCCATAGATAGCAAGAAGGTTTGTTGCTGTAAATCTGAACTGAGCATAAAAAACTAACTCGTCCTACAAGCCAGGATTTTTACAGTACTTCAGCTTGCAATCAATGCCCTCACATCTGCTTCCACAGGCTGATTTGTATTCTTCACCTATAGGATCATTCAGGCTTACATTCAAGCAGTGAAATGGTATCCAAATGAGATTCCCACAGATAATTTTCCAGACTTTGATGACATGCAGATTGAGTCCTTACCTTCTACTCTAACTGACACACATCTCTCCTTGCAACAAGGGTTGCCTCCTCTTGTAAGGCCTTATTATCTCTGGGGTTTTTCTTTTGTTAATATTTTTTTGTCTTTGGTGGCATGAGCTCATGCTGACACTCTCCTAGTTTACTGCTTACTTTTGCAGGTGACGTTTCTTGTTATGCATTTCAATGGTGTCAGGATAGTGAATTTGGACATTTGTGATGTTCTTTTGCAATCCGTTTCTGTGTTGGTGCAGTACTAGGAGCATGTTGTTGCTTTTGAGCACAGCTAAGCTGCCTATGTGGGTATAGTGGGTTCTCTTTTAGCTTCATTTGACAATCGGTTTTGGATACCCATCTCCAACATTCTATTACATGTTTGTAAGGGCTCAGGCTTTGGAGCATCCATATGCTCATACCCATGGAGAGTCCTTTTCCCCTCATATTGAGATGGGTGAAATTCCAGGAAGTTCTTCTGCAGACGAAGTGGAGATTGTACTTGTGAAGTGTATGTGACATGACACAATAGTTTGAAGCTTTTGTCTTACCAACAAGAGTTGTGCTCTGGACCTGCAGCAGTTGTTGAAAAAGAAAATGCACAGTTGATGAGAAGCTGTTTGCCTCATTCCTGGACACACTCAACTGGACCATCACAGAGTTCTCAGTTGTGATTAAGGAAATGGAGGAGCAAATTGATCGACATCAGGTATTTACCTTGTCACATACCAATTTATGTATTGTCTAGGATTACTATCGTGTTTGCATGAAAGGTGTGATATGGAAGGTAAACAACAATGTGGTTTTTTTTGAGAATAACATCCACTGACAGCCCATATGGCATCTTGCTGGTTTACTCTACATAAGACTCAGTGACGATCAACCTGTTTGCGCACACACCCAATTCTCTCAACAAACTCATGAGTCACACGAATAAAAAGATAGGGGGGGAGAGAGCTTGAGCTCTTGCAAACACACACGCCCCTCGACGACGACAAGTCCTCCAAAAAAACAGTGGCAAAGATCCGTCGCGCGCGCGTCAGTCGATGTGAACGTAGAACGGTCACTAAGTGCGACAGTCGATGTAGAACGGGTCACTGAGGCACATCATGAGTGTCAGCTCTAGTTGAGCTTGACATCTCAACACTCCCCCTCAAGCTCAACTCCAAGCATGCTGTGGAATCGGCGATGCTTCTCAGCTCCCAAGACCTCCTCTGTGCTTGACATAAATAAGATCAATCTCACCTGCCAAGACCTTCTCCTTGATGAAGTGATAATGAACCTCAATGTGTTTTGTCCGTGCATGAAACATTGGGTTCCTAGCCAGCTGAATACTGCTAAGGTTATCACAATATATGACAACCTGTCTGTCCACATGCAGCCCCAAATCTCCAAGTAGCTTGCGGAGCCAAGCTACCTCTCACATGCTGCTATCGCAACACCCCTGTACTCTGCCTCTGTGCTCGACAAGGCAACTATCGGCTGCTTCTTGCTACTCCAAGTAACAGCAGCACTCCCAAAAGAGAACATAAGACCGCTAGTAGATCTCCTGTCTAAGATGCTACCAGCCCAATCACCATCTATGTATCCATGCACCTGCAACTCCGTGCTAGCTTCATAAAAGAGACCATAATCTGCTGTGGCACTCACATAGCGTAGTGTGTGCCTCACACCATCCAAATGTGGCTTCCGAGGAACCTACATAAACTGGCTCTCCAACCCAACTGTGTAATTTAAGTCCGGCCTGATGATCGTCATGTAGATAAGACTGCCCACTATCTTCCTGTACATAGTGGCATCCTCTAAAACCTCACCTGCATTTGCACTCAGCTTGCCATTCTGATTCAGTGGTACAAAAATGGGCTTACAACCAACCATACCATATTTGGACAGCATGTCCAATGCATATTGTCGCTGTAACAACCATATACCCTTAGGCGTCCTGATGACCTCAATGCCTAGGAAGAATTTGAGCTTACACAAATCCTTCATGTCAAACTTCTGCTTAAGGAGATGTTTTACATGCTCAACTTCCTTCTCATTGTCACCCCCAACAATCAAATCATCCACATAGATAATGATGACCACAATACCCTCATCACTTTTACGCACATAGAGTGAATGATCTGCATTAGACATACGAAAGCCAATGGTGACAAGATATTCTACAATTTTGTCATGCCATGCTCTCGGTGCCTGTTTCAGTCCATACAAGGCTTTATGCAGCCTGCACACATAATTTGGGTGACTCATATCCTCATATCCAGGTGGCTGGTCCAAATACACCAATTCTTGCAACTCACCATGCAAGAAGGCATTCTTTACATCCATTTGATGTAACAGCCAACCTCTTGATGCAGCCACTGCAATCACAGCTCTCACTGTTGCCATCTTTGCAACAGGAACAAATGTCTCCTCATAATCAATGCCATGTGTCTGGGCATATCCTTTGGCTACTAATCTAGCCTTATACCTGCTTATGCTTCCATCTGAGTTGTGCTTCACTTTGTACATCCACTTACATCCAATAGCCTTTTTCCCTTTAGGCAAAGGCACCAACTCCCATGTCCTGTTTGCATCCAATGCAGCCATCTCCTCATCCATGGCTTTATCCCAAAGTGCATGCCCAATGGCATCCTCAAAACAAATGGGTTCAACATCCTGCACAACCTTTGCCATATATGCATAATGGCGAGCTACATAACCATCATATATTAATCTCTGGACTGGTCGTCTTTCCCTGGTAGACTTGCATGGACCTGGATCTGTCCGTAGTGTCCTATTTGCTACATTAGTTCTTTTCACACCAGGTGTCCTGATAGCTAGAATCCCAAACTCCTCATCAAGGCTCTGCTCACAGCCACTAGACTCTCCATCTACATGTGAATATCCTGCAAAAATGTCAGGCATACCAAGGGCCTCACCAACCTTCTCTTTTCCTTTATATGATGCATCACCTGTATTTGTAGGACTGTTATTATGACGCAGCCTACCACTCCATGGTCTATTAGTAGACCCACTAGAAGGGGACTCTCGTGGTCCACTCAATGTTTGTGATTGTTGACCTGCATTCTTTGCAATCACATGCTCATCTGCATCAGCCCCAATAGTGTCTTTCACATCAGCATACCGGCTGCTCATTTCATCAAACACAACATCCTTGCTCACCCTCATTTTACGTGTGACAGGGTTATAACATTTGTACCCTTTCTGCTCAAGTGAGTACCCAATGAAAACACATTTTTCAGCCTTCGGATCCAGCTTAGTCCGTAGCTCATCTAGTACATGTACATATGCAATGCACCCAAACATTTTCAAGTGTGACAAATCTGGTTTTCTGCCACTATACTTCTGCTCTGGAGTCATACCATGCACTGCTGCTGTGGGGGTCATGTTCATGATGTAAACTGCAGTTGCAAGTGCTTCAGCCTAATAATGATGTGGCATGCTCTTGTTAGCCATTAATGCACGAGCAACCTCTGCAATGTGCCTGTTCTTTCTCTTAGCAACTCCATTTTACTACAGAGTATACCTGCATGTAAATTACCTCTGAATTCCATGCATTTTTAGATATGTAGTAAACTCATTGGAGAAATATTCTCCCCCTCCATCTGACCTTAGGCACTTAAACTTGCAACCATGTTTGCTTTTCAGCCAACATTCTGAAATTCTGAAAGTGAGTAAACACTTCATTTTTTTCCTTCATGAAGTACACCCACACTCTCCTTGTGTGGTCATCAATGAATGATACATAGTAGCGACATCCTCCCATTGACGCCGTCTTGGTTGGCCCCCATACATCTGAATGCACTACATCAAGTGCTCTCTTACTTACATTCTTGTCATGCGGAAACACATTCTTTGTTTATTTCCCAAATTGACATGCTTCACATATCTTATGCATTCCATCCACCTTAAACTTTGGCAAACCTGTGACAATTTCTGAACTCTGCATAGAGTTCAATTGCTGCTCATTTACATGACCAATATGCTTATGCCATATGTCCATATCAGCCACAACTCTTACACCTTGTGCAAACATAGCAACTTCCACCTCAGGCATGCTTACATCCAAGGTAAACATTCTGCCTACTCTTTTGCCCTTGGCAACTAAAAGACATTTGTCCTTGAAGTCTTCGACATAGCAGCCATCAGGGTTGAATCGAACTTGCAAACCCTGCTAAATCATTTGCCCAACAGAAACCAAGTTCTTTGTGATATTGGGCACATGAAGTACATCAAACAAGTACTTTATTTTGCCATCTTGCATAGCTAATGGCACATTCCCGATATGAGCAATGGGATGGGTTGTGTCATCTCCCGTCTCTACATAACCTGGTTTTTCCAAATTTTTGACATCCCTAAACCACTCACCATGATAGGTCATGTGGTTAAAGGCTCTCGAATCCACATACCATACATTATCAACATTTGTGGATACATTTGCAGCCACTGTATTTAGCATGTGCTGCACAACAAATAGATGTTCATACCTATCTTCAGCATGCTTGCTTGAGGATGCATAATTATTCTGCTATAGTCTTCCATTCCTCATGTCACTTTCTTTCTTTCTACATTCTCTAGCCCAATGGCCTGGTTCGCAACAATAATGACAGTCTCTAGAATCTGATCCAGATTGTTGTCTGTTCCAATTGCCACGTCCTCTTTGGCCCCCCCTACCTTGAGACTGGCCTCTTCCACCACCTCTGTATGACTGTTGTTGCTGTGAGTCATTTGACTATTGCTGTCCAAAAATTTGATTTCCAAAACGGCCACCACCTCGGCCTTGACCACGACCTCTTCTTCTGCCTCTACTTGTATTTGAGTAGAAGGCATGCTGCTCTACATTGTTCTTGTTTTATGTAGAACAATCTTCATTTAAAGTTTTCTCTTCTACAATCAGCATTGAAACAAGATCTTGAAAGTTGGGAACATTCTCCCTAACAATTATGGATGTCTTGAAAGGTTTGTATACCTTTCTAAGTCCATTTAGACAAACGCTGACCAAATCATCATCATCCACATATACATTAATAAATGCAAGGGATTCAACAATACCCTTGATCTTCAATGAATACTCATTGATAAACATGTTCTTCTTCTCCATAGTGTGCAGCTCTTGCTTTAACTGCAACTTCCTTGCCTTTGTATTTGTCTTGAACATTTGCACCAAGTTTTGCCATGCTTCTGCTGGAGTGTGAGCATCCTGTATGTGCCCAATCATAGTGTCTGAAACACTGACAGACAACCAATACATGACCTTGCGTGCACCCTGGTTCCAATCCTTGAATGCCTTTATCTCTACTACAGTGGCATTTTCCTCGGTCAACTCTGGAGGGTCTTCATTCTCACCTTCCACATAGTCCCAGAATCCTTTTCCCATAAGGAAATCGGTCATCCTGAACTTCCAAGCATGGAAGTTGTTCTTGTCAAGCTTTTCACTAACAATTTGATTGATGTCGTCTAACATCTTGTCCGAATAGCACATGAACGCTTGCTGACTCAAAACAGAGGTCAAAATGATGCAGAAACGCAATTTTAGCCCCAAAATTTTGTCCTCAAGACTGTATGCAATCCCTATAGCTTCATCTTGGCGAAGACAGCTCCTCAATCTGATGTCATTTGCTGGTGCCTCCCGAAGAGCTCCGACACGGGTGTAGTGGCGAACACAAAGGGGGAAGAGATGATGACCTCTTGTTGTCGTACCGCCTCCTTTGCTTCTTGTGCTTGCTGCTCAGCCCTTAGCCTGTACTAGGCTATCATACCATGAAAAGATAGGGGGGGGGGGAGAGCTTGAGCTCTTGCAAACACACACGCCCCTCGATGACAACAAGTTGTCTAAAAAAACAATGGCGAAGATTCGTCGCGCGCGCGTTAGTCGATGTGAACGTAGAACGGTCACTAAGCGCGGCAGTCGATGTAGAATGATCACTAAGGCACATCGTGAGTGTCAGCTCTAGTTGAGCTTGACATCTCAACTACAAAGAGTATAGATAATGAAATGTTGAACCATTGCAGTTTTACACAAGCTTTTCAGAAACTTCAACAAAATTCCAAGTGTATGCAATACCCTCTTGTGGGTATTTCATATTTAGGCTACCTTGCGTTGAAACATTGTGTTTATATTGTTCTGAACATATTGCATAATATACTCAAAGTAATCAAGATCGTATGCAATATGCTCACATAGATAGATGCCTTGGGTTGGGAGGTGATTGTCATAAAGGTGTTACATAAACCATGAAAATATACAGTAAACATGCATTATTTATATGTGAGTATTGAATTGGGGGCTACCATGTAAAATGGTTATTGTACGCAATGATGGTTTTGCACAAATGGAGGCTTCAATAATAATTCAACATTTTTGTTAAATATGGGAATGTGCAATTGTAGTTTATAATACATATAATTTTAACAAACAACTATAGTTCGAAACAAGTCAAAAGACTTCAACAAAGTTTTGGAATGATAATATAATAACCAACCATTCATTGAATATTCCATTAAACATGAGTCTCAACATCATCAACATTGCATGCATGTTCTTTATACTATGCAAACAGAATTGAAATATATCTTTTTTTTAATTATTGGCATACAACCTTTGCATACATTCAGACAAAATGCTACACAAAATCAAAAAAATGTTGCATGAACAAATATGGGCGTTGCCTTGTGCACCATGCTACAAAAATGTGCAAGTTCAAGAAAAAACTAACCAAAATGGTGAATGTTTATAGCCTCTTAGTTTTAGTAAGGGAAGAGGAGGAGGAGATTCCTTATTCAAGTGGTACTCCTCCTACTGTTACAATATTACCACCACCACCAAGAATCAATTTAGGCCCTCCTCATACTACAGAAAAAAAACATTTAAAAAAAAAAAATAAAGTGAAAAAACACAAAGGAGAAAAAAACAAAAAAAGAAGGAAAAAAACCCTCTGAAAGAAAAAAGAAAGAGCAAGAAAACAAGCTCTCCACACAAAAAAAGAAAATAACATTTAAAAAAATAAATAAATAAATTCTCAAGAAGAAAAACTCCCAAGAAGGAAAAAAAAAAGAACAATAAATAAATCTTAAATAAATAATAAATAATAAAACAAGCTCTCAAAAAAAAAATTAAACAAGGAAAAAACAAAGGATCTTACACTATAATTCTCCTCTTATAATTCTCATGGTTGGGGGGCATGGGAGAAAATCGTTTGTATTTTGAATCCCTTAAAATGAACACTTTGTTAAATGTCAACACTTTTTTTGGTTGTGTTTACCTATCCGCCCGAAGGAGCTTACCAATGTGTAAAATGCTTGGGATTGAAATTTATGACCGTGTGATGATTTGTTTTGTATAGGGGAGGTCCCACCCTCAAGGAATTTCACCTTGGGATTCAATGGTGGAGTCCAAGGGCTAGGGCAAAATGCCTTAACGACAAGACCTCCCTAGCATAACAACCAAGCTAAACAATACATTTTACACCTAATTTTCCTTTAATCAAGATTTTACACCATTATTTCCTTTAACCAAGGATCTTACACTATAATTCTCCTCTTCCTCCCATGAGCATGATTTTACACCATATATATAAATGCCTTCATTTCATGAATTTATTAAAATGTCCAAATTTGTTACGTAATAAAGTTATCCGTAAAGTCAACGGTGGAGTCATGTGGTGACTAGGGGACAAGAACGGCCAGTTTCGACATAATAGGCCATCAAATGCGTAACTGGGAATGAATTTTTACAAAACACAATAACTGGGACCCAAACTAGTTTTTCTTCAACTAATTTTAGTGGTTAACTGAGTTTCATCCCCTCTTTTCCTTTTTCCTGAGCGCCTCTAGTGCTCTTACATATATTTTCACAGCTCCTACCTGTACAACTATTCTAATTATTCTCAAACCTTGTGCATTAAATGTTGAGTTTCATAAATGGAACAACAATCCATCCTTTATTAGGATTATCAATTGATAAACATGTCAATCAATGTAAATAAACCAACCTCAATAATAGACATATGGTCAAAAGTCCAATTCATTATAATTGATAAAATATCAATAATAAGATGTATCTTACTTGTCACAATGCATCTAAAACTACAAAAATAAAAATCTAACATTTTACCATTTGGAGGAATCAACCTAATGTTCTAGGGAGATTTTTTACAATTTTCAGTAATAAATGACAAATCACTATATTCAACAAATATCCAACCAATATTTGCTTTCATAAGTTCAACTCAAAAAAAGTCATAGGAATTTTTTTTTGGGAAAATTACATTTGACTTAACAACGTCGTATTCATAAAACAAATGCAACAAAACAAAGACATACAATATCTTAGACTTCTAGAGAACTTAAGAACAAGAAATTTTTTGAAATTGGATTTTTGACTTATTAAAAACACCTTTTCTATTTAATTTAAATCTCAACTTATTTGATGATCCATGGAATGGAACAACTTTCATAATATTTCACAACAAATTATGAAATGCCATAAACCATTGCATAATAAATATCCATTCGAACAAAAAGTTACATTATCATTGCAACTGACACATACAAAAAGGGGGCAATATGAAAAGACATCAAATACATTATAAATAGACAATATTCACAAATAAAGCTCAATACTTAGCACCTTTCCTTAAAATCTACAAAGGAATGAAAATAATTATAGTGGAAAATTTGTATCCAAGATTGTGAATTGTCAACAAAAGCATCAACATTGAAAACATATCAATCACATATGCCGAATGGGTACAAAAAGATTATACAATGCATCCCCCAATAAATGTTTTAATCAATTTCAATGAATTCATAAACAAACACAAGAATCTACAAAACATAACATTTGATGGACTCCTTACAAATGTCATTCCAATAATATCCATATCAAGGAGCTTCCAATATAATCACCACATACCATAATCAAACACATTTAAAAACTTCACAATCAATAGATATCAAATACCACTAGCCTTGGCTTTTTGTCTCATAGACTTCAAAGTGCAAGGACAAACACTTGATCATAAACCTTTACCAACCATTCAACAATGTCTAATTTAATATGCACAACATATACATAACATTATCATGTCTATGTTCAATAGACGAACTAATAATCCTACAAGATATCATTATACAAGACATAAGCAAAATTGAATTCAAAAAAGTAAATCAATACATATGTTGACACCTACTTCAAAACATGACATAGCAAAAGAAAAATATAAACACTACACATTCAAACGCACCAACAAAAAAAATTAATCATGATAGAAGAAAATTCAGACAACAACATAATTAATGATGACATTATGGACTACTAGCATGAAGATTTCCAATTAACGATAAATGATGGAAACATCCGTCTAAATCCCTATGGATGGTTGAATGACCAACATATGGCAACAATAATGCAAATGTTATATGCTCAAAAACTAAAATTGTTAAGATACCAACAACACACATATGCAATCATAGGAACCATACATAGATACTTATCCAAATGTTTACAAAAGAAATTCATAAATAACAACCATTGGATCTTAGTTCAAATACACATAACCACACCAAACTTACATTGCGCAAAATATGATTCAAACACATCGAGAACAAAAAAATTACCAAATGATACCGTACAATTACTAGCTAAAATAATTAGTGTTGAACATTTGTTATATACATATGTGAATGTCATGCAACAACTAGATGGTTCATCGTGTGGGCTTTTTACAATAGCATATGTAATCAATATGGCATTCAAATTCAATTTGGAACGATCTATCTACATTGTCCCAAAAATATGATCGCGTATCCAAAACAACATAAACGATAATAACACATCTCCATTCCCCAAATGCATAACCATGTATTTGAACATCACTGATAGTGCACAACAACAAGAAACTAAAATGTTTTATAAATAATTATTGCACATGATATTCAACATTATTAGAATTGCTATTGTTGTAAAATATTTTGGATATATCACATTCCAAAATGCCCCATTTTATTTATTTCAATTGATGCATGTGTTATTGGTAAGAGAATAAAGGGAAAGGTTATTAATAAAATTTATTAGCTTTCCAAATGCACAATGTATAATCCTTTTTTACCTAAGTAATTAGGCATATTATTATTATTTTAATGTTGAAACCAAATTACAAATACTATTTATCAAGGACCTATGTAAAAGACTTTAGCATCATTAAAATTACAATCACATCATTTATGAATTATTTAATAACCTATGAAGTATAATTACTTGAGGGGGGTTACTTTAACACATATGCAACCCATAATATATAGTTTAATAATGGGTACCTTCATTTCACTCACAAACAAACCATTGTACTTTTTTTAATAATGACACAATCGTAGGCTATTTAAATTACAATATTCAAGTATTGCTCGCTCAACTTCAATACCCTTATTTTATCACACATCTTTTCAAAGGAACAAATATATTCACAAAATCTTCACATACAAATACCACCTTTTTTACAAATTTAAATCTCCCTTTTTAAAATAGTTAACCCCCACCTAAATAAGTGGTGACTACTCAAGTATAGATGTTATTTTCTCTCCTTTAATGTTTAATTGACAATTGACCAAAATTGTCACATTTTAAAATATGGACTAGATTTCACAAACATGCATAAAAATCACATAAAACTTTGGATTTTGGGAAATTCGATTCGGTGAAATTGTGCAAGATTTTAACTTAGGTGTTTTAAGGATAAAATAAAGTAAAATCAGATGAGAAATGAAAAATTGCCACCGTTGAAACTTTGGAGTTTCATGTTTCAAGCAATCTTTGAAATTGCAAGCATTTGGAGACTTAGGGTAAGAGGTCATGTTCCAAAATTTGTAAAAAATTTGTTACATTAATTTGACATTCATGTGAGTAATGTGCAAAAAGAAAGTCTTAAGTTATTTTTTTAATGAACAAGTAATTGATTGTCAAAGTTGGCCATTCAAAATGATTGAAAAAAAAATCTTTGGTTTTCATCCTTCTTGGGCAAACAAGAGGAAAGCAACAATCTCCAATTGTTTGAAAAATAAAAAGAGGTTCCCTTTGTTCCCAAATAGAAAAGACCACGTGTATTATAAGTGTTTCCAAATAGAAAATTAGATACTTATACATGTGATAGTCATTGTCCTTTCGTAAGGGGATTAAAGGGTAGACATGGCATGTGTGGTTTTTATGACGAGTTATTTATTTTTAAATTTTTGGACCTAGTGTGGGGTGGGCATGAAAAAGTTTGGAACTTGGTAATGGTTTTTGAATTAAAAAAGAAAACTAATATGGGATGGGGGCAAATGGGGGAGCACCATGTTATATTTTTCTCTCTTACTAATTTTGGGCTCAAGGGAGGCCTAGCGGAAAGGAGGAAAGGAGGGTCGGATGGTTTTTTCTCTCTCTTTCCCTTATTATAGGTGGGGCAACAATGGGAGGGCATGGTCATATTTTTTTTTATAAAAAATAGATCATTGGTTGGGTGGGGGGAATGTTGAGATTCATTGAAAAGTCACATGTGTTACAAACTTTGCAATTTTGCCACAAAGTGCTAAGAAATCCATAGGTGATCACTTCACCCTTTTTTATTTATTTATACTATGTTTTTTTGAAATCTCAACCACACATGGCTAATTAGATGTGTAGATGCTTACAATTTACATAATTGGGAAAATGTATATAACAAAAAAAAAAGGATAATTTGGTCTAGGAACCCCTAGTCGAACATTTTGTTCACAACTTTTTCTGATTTTACTATAATTGTGTGAAAATTTACCCACATATGGCTAACTATGTATGTGGATGTTTGCAATTTATAAAATTGAAAAAATAAAAATAAAATAAATGCACTTATATAATTTGGCCATAAAACAACAAGAAACATGTTCAAAGACACATTCAAATCATTTTATTTTGGGATGATTGGAGTGATAATTTTCATAAAGAAACATGACCTAAAAGAAAAACTAGATATGTCAAATACCCCCAACCTTAGGAGTTAAACTCGAGAGGCCAACCAATATTCATGGCATTAGTCCCACCCCCCACTAAACATACCTATAATCTATGCAGATGTGCTATGTAATTTCACAAAGCAAGCACCAAAACAAATTGTAGTATCATCACAAGTAGGACAATATCAATTCACCTTCTTTGTACAAACCACACACAACCTTCTTTTCCTTGATGTTCATGTCCATTGCATAAAATAATGCAACACCTCAACATTCAATATAGAAACCCCTACCATTGTTTTTGCCTTTGAAGTGGAATGTGTTCCCTTTTTTATCAAAGCCCTAGCCAAAGCCACATTGAACTTCAAGGGTGACATTATTTCCATTAACTTTCCAAACCAAAGCATATGTGCCTTGTAACATAATGAATGAGTTCACAATGGTGGTATCAATGACATGGAACATTATCCAATGCCACAATTTGTGATCACAACTTTGCAAAGTATAATATCCATAGAGATTATCCTACACATCAACTCTGCACATGTGTTCTTGGTAATATGTTAACATTGGGCTAGTAGGGATTTCCAATGCATTAATTAAACACGACCAAATGGCAAATGTTGCACATGTAAGGTTGATTGGACTAAAAGCAGTGGACAAAACAGAAACGAGATTGTTTTCAAACCAAGATATTGCACCAAGTTTACCTAAAGCATCCATGCAAAACCAAAATTATCCTCTTGATCCTCTCTTTGGATCAATAATCAAAGCACCAGGCCACCCCTTACGATCAACCTTGTAAGTCCTTATGGCATGCACCCCAACTTTCAAAAGTTCCCAAAAATGTGCAAGGTTAAAGAAAAAGTTATCACATGTGACAATGTGATTCTTGTTCTTGTACCCATCTATCAACCCATACACAATTTTGTACCAAGTTGTATGTTTAACATCCTCATGACATGTACCACAATACATTTCCATTTTTTGCACAAACTTGGACTTCACATCAACCAAACACCAAATCTTCACTCCATACTAGCAAGGTTTAGCTTTCATGTATCGCCAAATGGGTGAATGTTTTCCAATATATTTTATCATCATTTCCTCCACACACAAATTTTGTTTTGCATTATAGAATTGCTCACATAACTCATTACATGCCTCAACTAACCACCTTAGTTTTTGCAATTTTGTCATAGGTTGGATCGTTCTTATTCAATATGATTGACTTATTGTCAACTAGATGGATGCATCTAAGAATGTCCTCAAACCTAAACCTAGTCATACAATTAGCAATGACAAGAATGTGAAAAAGATCAATAGATTTGGACTACTGAAGTTAAATGTGGGGTTTGTTTTTGACAACTATGAAAATCAAAACTCCATTGAAGACCTTCAATTTAAGCATAGTAAGTTGTACCCAATTCACCCCTCCCTTTGCGCCTCCTCTTTCCAACTCTTGAATAACATAAATGTTTGTCATAACACATAACCTTTTCAAGGTATTAGTGGACCAAAACAATAATAAAAAGTCAATTGGGGTCTCACATTGGGGTAAAACGGTGCTTAACCTTTGCTCCTCACCTTCCCATACAACTAGGGGAATTTGAATGTTGGAAAAATTCCACATATTTTCAGCAAACAATCCATCGTGTATGGCAAATCCTCCATGGCATGCACAATAGGAAACTCAAGTCCCCATTCTTGGGGAGGAAGTTGTGAATCCAAATACCACTTTCTAATGTTAGGAGATAACCACATATCATCTAGCCTTTCATCAAACTCGGGAATCTTGAAAGAAGTGTCATGTACATAATCGGAATCCTCAATGAACATATACGATATTTCATGAGACATAGACACATGTTTACAACCCCAAACTTGAACTTCTAAAATAATAAATGAAATTTCATTCTCATCTACATATCTAACCACAATTTTTGCACAATTGAAAAACACCCATGGACTAAATAAAAAAATTGTATACATGTCCATAAATGTGGGTCATAAAATTTTGAAACCACCATTACCCAAAACTTGGTTAAGTTTGCGACTTCAACTGATTCATCAATGTATAATAGTGGCAATTTGGTACAAGGCATAATCACACATTTGCCTCTCAACCCTAAATAAAAAATTGAAGCATGAAGTGTCCCACATCTATCATTCTACAATGTTTGTGGTTTATGTTGGAATGGGACAATATTGTTCCAAAACTCATCAAACCCAACTTGCTCAATAGGGCATAGGTCTTTAATTTCATCCATGTTTAAAATGCCTAACACATTGTCCAACTCAATTTTGGTGTAATATAATTTTCATTGCAAATTGGGTTTATACAACAATTACTTGGAAGAGGGGTTATGCACAAAATTTTACCAATACCCCTCGTTGAGAAAAGATTATAATGGTTTCAATCCCTAGTTGTAAAATCCCCAAAGAATTTCTTGGAAGTATCACATCTCCAAAAATATTTTATGGCGGACTTTTATATTTTGCATTTTTAAAAAAATTGGAAAATTTTAGTTCATTAACATAGGAATATTGGAAACTATTACAAAAAGTTAATTTCAACTTTGGAAAATATTGCCCAAAATGTGGGAAAATTCACCAAACTCTCAAAACTAAAAATTGGCTTTAAAAAATATGATTCTACTATTTTCTTTGAAAACCTTGACATAAAACTGGAAAAGATCACCAAATTCTTGAAACCAAAAATGTGAAGAAAATTGGGAATTTTTCTAAAAACTGAAAATTCTGGCGTAAATTGTATAAATTCTCCAAAATAAAAAATAAAAAAATAATTAGCAAATTCACAAAGAAAAGCCAAACTTGCGTACAATTCAAGAATTCCATTTTTCATTCCAAATTCAGCAACAAATGAAAAAAAATGGGAAAAATACACCAAACTCTTGAAACATGATAATTGGGTATTTTTTTGAATATATATATTTTAAAAACTGAAAATTAGGTAAAAGTTGATGAAAAATTGGAAAAAATTCACCAAAATTTTGAATTACAAAACTAGAAAGAGTTTGGATATTCCATTTATTTAATTTAGGGGAAATAATGACAAAAGATTGTAAAAATGCACCAAACTTTGGAAATTTTGTTATTACTGAAATTTCAAAGCAAATTGACAAAAGAATTGGAAATTTCCACTGAACTCTCAAAAACCTGAAAATTGGGCAAAATTGAATGGGTTTTTTTATATTACGAATTCATAAATATTTGATAAATAATTGGAAAATCTTTTCAAACTCTCAATACTTAGAATTTTACTTTTCCATCATGTGCAGTTGGGAAAATAATTTAAATTCTTGATATCACAAAATCAAAGAAAAAACATTGATACTTAATCATGTTTTTTTGGGGGTAAATTTTCACATTGTCAAGACACAAAAGAAACTAGCATGCATATTGCACTCCAAAGGGTTTTTTTGGGGAAAAAAAAATTTAAAAACTTGCCATATTTGGGGGGAAAAAAATGTTGCTAGATCTAAACATGGGTTTTTATAGGTTGCCAAGACTAGGCATGATTAAAGTTTTATTTTCCACCTTGGACAATTGCCATGCAATGTTAATTATTCTTGGGATCTTAGCTTACTTGAGGAATTTGTAAAAAACCAACCTAACCCAAACTTAAACTAAACTAAATGGGAAAAAAACACACACACACAAGCTTGAAAAAATGGGGTTGGCATTAGCTACTCTAAAACAACCATGTTGTAAGATCACAACAAGAGGATTTGTTGCATTGTTGATGTGATTTTGGGAGGTTTTCAGTGGGATTTTTTAAAAAAGTAACAAAGACAACCACCATTAGAATTTCTATATTGTTAAGTTCGTCTAAAGGCTAGATCTCTCCATGATTTTTTTGATATAAAATAAACACCATCACCAACAACAATTACTATTGCTTCATTATTTATGTTGCTTATGGGGTCTTGATGTGTGTTTTTTAAAACATTATAAGAACCATCACCCATAGTTTCACAAGGGAAGGAGGCAAGCACGTTTGTCAAGAAGATTGTGTGCGCAAAACTTGGGTTGAATTAATAGATTTGTGTCATTGCCAAGCACCCCAAACAATCGGAAAAACATTGACATAATCTTTTTGATGTTTTTATTCTTTTGATGAACCAAAGCCCACATAAGTGTTTTCATTGAAAATAAAACTAGAAGCTTTGAAAGCTCCATGATCCTTTTTTTTTCTAAGAACTAACAACTAATGATGTATGTTGGAAAGAGAATTTGCAATTTGGATTTTCATTGACACCAAAGTTGTGTCCATTTGAAGGTTTTTTTTTCTTACAAAAAATATGGTAGTGGTGATGGCCACCATCATTAAGTTTTTCCAAAGCAGCATTTTATGTTGCATCAATCTATTCAAGAGTGACAAATCACACTTGCCAAAACTTTATGTTGTTTTCAAAAATTGAACTTGCAAAACCAATTTTTTCAAATTTTGCATTTATGGGCACACCTCCATCACCAAAAATTGAAGATTCAAATTATAGTTGGTGTTGTTTTCTCCACCAAACTATATGTCGCCATTCCTCCGTAAGGATCGCATTGAACTAATTGGAGAAGCTAATTGCTTCCCCTTCATTCCTTCTTTTTGTCCAACTAATAGCCAAGAAATATATTTCGTAAACAAGAATTTTTTTCGACCTAAGTTCTTTGGCCACAAAACTCCTTGTGACTTTTTCACCTTGCAAAACTTTTCTTCATCAACTAAAAACAAAACTTGTTTCACAATGACATCATCTTGATCTTGGTCTTCTTTAATCCAACGCTCCAACTCTATAATGAATTTGGAGTGTATAAATTCTTTATATTTACAAGTAGTGGTACAAATTCCATTTAAAGAAGCTTCAATCAATTTGCTTTTTATGTCTTTTCTAGAACTACCATTGGTATTATAAGCCATGGAAACTTCGATCACTTTAGTTTGCTATTGATGCTTGCTCACCTAACAAGTTAGGCATCAACGATCATCTACAATGACATAATTAAAACAAGGGAATGTTGCACAATTTGTGTTTGGTTCTTTCCACTTGTAGATTTTGGAACACCATGGCGAATTCTTGTAATAGGTTGTAAGAATACTAGAGTTTCATCTCTTCTTTCACACATCCTTTGCAAGTGCATTGTTTACAATTTTTAGCACCGAAACTAAATTGGATTCATGCAATGGGTTCCCATGCACAACACCTCAACACCACGTATGGTGGTTTTTGTTGGTTTTCTACGAACAAAACACAATGGGGTCCACACTAACATTTATGGGTTAATATCCCCATTACCTTATGTTTTTCACCATCTTTTTTAAACTATTGCATCACCTTATAGATCTAAAGGAAATAATTAAACAAGTCAACTTATCAAAAAAGTAATAACAATTAAACTACCATAACTACTTTATCCACTTACTTTTTTTGTTTAACACAAACCATTAATTATTTGGTTCATGAAATTTTTCATATCACCTTTTTTTAATGGTTTCTATATCACTCACCTCATTCAACTTAAGGTCCCATTTGCAAATGCATGGTTCATTTCCATGATCAACAAACACAAACAAACAAATCCATACACATGAAGAGTTGGGCGTTCTTATAATAAAAGTTCATTTGAAATAAAGTTAAGAACATTTATTTCAAGAACACCTCACTTTGAGGGTGTCGTTCAATGTAAAACATTGGCATAAAATTTTAATTGTTTTTTCCATGTGATACTTGATAGGTATCATGAAAAAAAAAGAAAAAAAGGTGGTTTTTTTATTAATTTAATTTTCCCGAGGTCATTAAGAAATTGAAATTTGTCATGGATTTAAATGTTAGGTAAGTGTACATCATTTACACTACACTTACATAGTTTTTGCGTGGCTTAAAATGTGCATTTACACAATTTTACATTTACAAAGCCTGACTCCAAGGTTAGGCCATTACACTTACACATATCATACCTATGGCTAATGTTCAACATGAATCAATTCATTAAAGTTTTTGCCCACAAAAAGAAGAAAAAAATCTATTTGCAAAAATCCATGAGAATCAAATGTTCATATTTTCAAAGCTTTCCACTATTCAAACTAGTGGGATAACATTACAAATAATAAATGTAAGGAACATTTTTAAATTTATTCCTTAAGCACAAAAATTTTTGAATATTAAAATTGGGACTATTGAATCTTAGTTTTTCAAATACATAAGTATTTCAATATTGCATAGTCGAACCATGGTCTTAATTATGGTTCATGGATAAAAAGTTTTAATTTTACACAATGTGAAATTAAATTTACTACTTACACAAAGGGTGTGTTTAAAAGCATATACCTATTAAACAAACATATTTAATGCATAATGGGCATGTCAAATCTCTTAATCCATTCCATTTGTGAAAGTCGACCTTCCCATCAATTGTCATGGTCCCTTCCATTTGCATAAAAAAACATTTTGATTTTTGAACATTTGCGATTCTAATGTAATTCTCTTCCATTGTTTACCTAGTTTTTTCATTTTTAAAAATCATGATACCCATCAAATGTCATAAGGAAAAAAAAATCAAAGTAGGTTTTTATGTTCGGTAGAACCCTTAGTATGGCCTTGACCAAAATAAGGGCCCATGCAAAATGAACTATGGGCTTTACTAGAATAAGGGTTCACATGTAATGAACTACGAATTTTATTGAAATAAGAGCCCATCTCACACCAAACATGAGTCTTATTAAAATTGGGTGGGATAAAGGTTCATATGAAATGAACTATCAATTTTATTGAAATAAGGGGCCATGTAAACAAAACATGAGTTTTACTTAAATTGTGCCCACCCTTAACTCCATCTTGCACATGTTTTTAATATTTTAGTAAAACCTACAATATTGAACTCACTTTACACAAAAGAGCCTCAATTTAGAAATTGAAACACAGATCACATTGGGGAAGGAATCTTCTTTGAGCTCTTATTACATTATGGGGTTGAAGAACTATATAGTTAGTGCACTTGTTCATTTGCATTCAATGAGCCATTCAAGGGCCAAAAGCCTTTTCATTAGTGGGAAAAAATAACCCTAAAACTTGCCAAAAATGAAATTGAGACAACCCAAAAACTTCTCATCCTAGGTTTTCTATTTTGGTAATGCTCCAACCTTGGGGCTTTAGCAAACAACTATGGTTAATTGCACACAACCTAATGAATTTGTTTATCTACTACTCAATTTTAAAGGGAAGAAAATATGTGGTCATAAATTTTTTTTGTTGGGGGTTAAGTTTTTCATTATGGCTACCAAAAAATTGAAAATTTTGTTTCTTAAATGTCAATTGGAAAAAAAGTTGGAAAATTTTGCCAAAGTTTGGATTGCTAAAGTGGGCCTTATGAAGGATCTATCTCTATTTCAATGACAATGTTCTTTGTAAATAACATTGTTTCCTTGATAACAAGGAAACTATAAAGGGTGACTTTTACCAAAAAAAAATCATTGAAATAAAAGTTTTATGAGGCAAAAAAAAACATTTTTGGAACTCAAAAATCATGCATGGCAACCCTTTTCTTAGAACAATCTTAGATTCCCATCCCAACAACTCCTTAATTTTACTAATGATAAACTTTCTTATAAGGGTCATTTGTTATGTGAATTAGTAACACAGTTTTTTACAAACCCAATTCAAAATTCGTTACTTTCGTAGTGTATTCATCCATACAAGGTTCAAGGGTTTTATAAAAGATTAGAGTTGTGTGGTTTTATATGTTTGTAGTTTGGCACCATTGCTCAAAATGCAAACCCAATGTCTTGTCCATCACAATGGCATATCTTTAAACCCTTCTCACCCAATGTGTTTTCCCATATTATCTTTGAGTTGTGACAACATGAAGACCAAGTAAAAACAAAAAATTGCAACAAATCTTTAATCTATGAGTGCTAGAGCTTTTCCCTTTGGCTAGGAGAAGGCTTTATAAATGACTTCTAAGCAAGTTGACAAAAACCTTCACATCCTATAGCAACTTAAAGCTCTTGTTTCTTTAGTTTCCAATGATTTCCAGAAGCTTCCAAGTTGTTTGCATGAAAAGACAACTACTAAGAAGAAATCAACTCCATTACTATATAGTACACAAAGAAAGCCTCCAATTTCTATTTTGGGATTTCCATGTCCATCAATTTAAAAATCCTTCAGAACAAACCTCTCAAGAAGGTGGACGAAAGAGATCCCTAATCCAACAATGTAAGGTCTAGTAAATAACACAATTGGAGGCGACACTCGAGGCAACACATGCTTGAAAACCCGAAATAAACTTCTCATAATGGGTTTCCCATAGCATCCAAATTCTTCACAACTCATACACACATGCATGCATAACCAAAATCATATATAACACACCATCATGAAAAAAAAACAAAACAATTCGTTTATCAAAATCACAACATAAAGTTTCCAAGTTGCAAAATTTGTTCTCTCACCTTCAAAGCCACCAAATCCAAATCCATCCAACACATGGACATGCTAGAGCATCATCACAAGAGACGAATGAAAAAGCCCAAGACAACCAAACAAAAACCATTGACAAAAATGATAAAGGTCATGTGTAAGACCTCAAATGTGGATGGGCGACATGGCCACATCAATTGCCTTTGCTATTTTGCAAATGCGATAAGCCGCCTCCTCATTACATAAATAAAGTGTATTTGCATTGCATTGCATGTTCTACATTGAAATTTTGAGTTCTAAAAAATTCCCAAGGCATTCTATTTTACAAATCTATCACCCATTTTAAAAATGATATATTATTGGTATTTTTTGCTGATAAGGCCCTTGGGACCTTGTGGCCTTATCCTACAAATAGTGATGGGGCCCTAATCAAACATAGTGAGGAGGCCCTTGGGAAGAAGCGTCCCTCTATACTTTCGTGGTGATTGCTTTTGGATGAAATTTAGGGTTTGCAGTTACGATGGCTAGGGTTGGATGATTGGCGCTCTTCTTCTTCTTCTTCTTCTTCTCCTCCTCCTCCTCCTCCTCCCGCAATAGGACAAGAAACAGGTGGGGGAAGAGCACCGATCTCGAGAGCGTCGTGGTTTGTGGCTTTCTTTCCTCTTCATCTTTCACCCCCTTCTGTTTTCTTGGGCTGATTACCCATCTGCAGCCGCATCTGCAGTGTTTTTTTTAAAATTTTTTTTTTTCCCGGGGTTTTTAGTTTTTCACGGCACCGTGTGGAGCTTTCTTTTGCTGTGGTGTTTTTTGAACAACGATCTGCAGCTTCCATACCTGCAGTTTGTTTCTTGTCTTTGGTCCCACTCTCGTTGTTTTTTTTTTCCCCTTTTCTTCATTCTCAGTTTCTCCTGCAAGCTCCTATAGTGTAACTTCGGTGTCGACAGGCGCGTGTGGACAGAGAAAGATAACACACGCACACACATACAGAGAGAGAGAGACACACACACACACACCCACACACACAGAGACAAAGAGGCAGACAGCGCCTTGGGTACGTACAAGAAGCGAGGACGGTCCGCTGAGACGAAATGTCGAAGAAGAAAGTGTCGCGTGCCGTGATGACTTTGAAGGATTTCCATGGCGGTTCGATTCCTTCAGATTTGCCTCTTCCATCTGCTCCTGGAATGTAAGTGAAGCCCCCCTCCTCTGTTTGTTTTTCTACGCTACTGACAGTTTCTTAGAAGAAATTGAAGAGATTGCTACCTAAATGCATTTTGGATTTTTTTTCTCTCCTTTTTTCTTTTCTTTTTTTGGACCAGGGGTTTTAGGTTTTAGAGCGTGAGGTTTTGAGTGCTTGATTGTTCTTTCTGTAGGGCTGTTGAGCGGAGTTCTTTTGAGAGACAAGGATCCGGGGCATGGATGAGTCCTGTTGGTAGAGGAGGGTACGGTGGCAATGAGCGCAACAGCATGGGTCAGAACAGACAGGGACTGGGAAATGCTATCCGCGGGTTTGAAGATAAAGCGTCGCTCTTCCCTAACCCTGCAAACATAGGGAGAAATTATGACGAAGATGAGCGTAAGCCAGTGGATGGACGCCCTCGCAGCAGCCACAGTGCAGAGCAATATGAAGAGCATGCATACGATGAACGCCCCCGCTCTGGCCACCATGATAAAACATTCAACCGAGTTTCTCCAGATGAACATGGCTACAGAGGCATGGCTCCTGCTGCATCTGGACAGTCCTCACAAGTTAACAAACCAAAGCCCCCAGTATCGTCACCCCCTCCCAATTGGAGGCAACCTCCACAGCAGCCACCACCAACTGCTGGTTTTGTGGATCGCAACTCTGGTCCAAATGTGTGGCCAGCACGACAAGAATCTGAGGTTAACCAAATGCCTGCAGACTTGGTGCAGAATCAAAGCCAAGTATCTGCTTCATGGCGGACACAGATGCCTAAATCAAAATCATTGGACTTAGCAATGCCTGACAACAAGGCAAGTCCCAAAAGCTGGCAACCTGAGCACAGCTATGGAGGTGAAAGTACAGGATGGCAAGGGCATGGCCATAGTTCTGAGAATCCAGAACGATCTCATTTTAGCAGGCAGCAGGCCATGTACCCTGACAAGAACATCAACCCACGGGG
Organism: Sphagnum tenellum; assembly: GCA_963921925.1. Classification (NCBI taxonomy): domain Eukaryota; kingdom Viridiplantae; phylum Streptophyta; class Sphagnopsida; order Sphagnales; family Sphagnaceae; genus Sphagnum; species Sphagnum tenellum. Next base: position 8,452,354 of record OY998152.1, on the reverse strand, counting down.
TTATGCCTCAGGGATAGCTCAAATGGATGGAAGGGTGATTTATGGAGAGAGTTATGGAGGCAGGGGGGCCTACAGTGATGGGACCAGACCTGGTTTTGGTGAAGGGGTAAGAGTAGGAGAGAATAGCAGGGTTCAGGGGGATGTCACATCTGGAGGGTATGCTGATGCAGGAGGTTATGGAGGTGATGACAGTGGTAGTGGGTTCAATGGCACTGGAGCTATAGCAACTGGGGGAGCTTCCCATGATCCTGGTAACAGAATTGCTTTCTTTGATGTGGGAAGGACTGGAAGGGTGGAGAATGGGTTCATGAGGGAACCCAGTCACCCTGAGGGTCTGCGATGGGCTAATAGTAGCCTCAGAACATATAGTCCTGGAGAGGGTCGTGACAGCTATGGATCAGATGCAAATCGTGGCGCTGTTTTGCCAGAAAGGAACTCCCACAGCTCAAACCCACATGAAAGCCAGACTCAACGAGTGTATGAGGATCAAGGTGACAGGGCTCCAGCTGGCATGGGTTGGGAGACACAGAGAAGCCGACCTTTGGTGGAGAGCAATCGAGCATTAAGCAAAGAGAGATCAGCCCATTCTGCTGAGGGATATTGGGTTGAGCACTCTCCATCAGCCACTGCTCCAGCTGATGCTTCTGTGCCTCGAGCACCATTGGTGCTTACAGAACCAGTTGCTGAGAGGCCAAAGTTGAAGCTTCTTCCTCGGTCAAAGCCTCTGGAGTTGAATGAGGCACTTGGGTGCATTGGGTCAGAAGTGCCAGCAATAGAGGTTCTGACTATCCAGTCCTACATTTGTACTTGCAGGATAATGTTGAAGTATGTTGGATAGAAAGTACTGTTGTTTCAGTGCACATCTTCCAGACTTGATACAGAACATTCAATAAAATTTTCATAACACAAATTTTTCTGCAATGTGTGATTGCAGGAGACTGAGAAAGACTCTGGTGGCAAATCCGATGAGAGGCAAAAAGATGAACCCATGTTTTCAGAAGACACAGCAGATGATGCCATAGATGTGAGTGGGTTTGTGGTCAAAGGGCCACCTTCAAACTTTGAGTCTGGAGATGGAGGTAGCAAGCTGGCAGAGCGTCCAAAGCTGAACTTAAAACCAAGATCACAGCCATTGGAGGCACGAGGTGCCACTGGTGGCTCAGATAGATCATGGTGAGATATTAGTTACCATGCCCATGAGGATAGTGGGAAACTGAGTCTTACTGGCAGTATTGATTTCCGTCCCTGGATTTCTGTTTGCAATGAAATGCAGGCTTTAATCTGAGTGTGGAGGAAGAAGGTGATGGTCTGATGGATTTTGCATAGCACTCACATGGTTCTTGTTTCATTCATTTTGGTTTTGCTGGAACTGACAGAACAGTGATGTCTGAAGTGTTATTCTGAACTTTCTCTGCAATTCTATAGATATCTCTCTGATGGCCAAAGTGGTTGGTCTGCATCCAAGTAGTCAGCAGTCCTGTGCTTAAAGGATATGTTCAGGGTGCAGGAGGCCCAAACCACTAACCCTTGATGGTGGACTCTCAATGCTCTAGTCTTAAATACTTGCTTGTATAGGAGCAAGCTAGAATGAAATGAAGTTTACCTTCACAAGCTTGTCACAGCTTGAATGAGGGTACTATTGCCTTTTCTATTAGCAGTCTATTGTGAGCTAGCTGAGATTATGGCTTAGTCTTCCTGTTGCTTCCAGAAATGTGGCAGCAACTGAAAGCACAGATTTTTGTGTAATTGCTTGTCCAAAGTTTTGTAACTCCCACTGACTTCATCAACTCCCAATGGTGGGTATGAAGAAGTATGTCATAAGTATGAGTTTCTGTTTTGTTCCCATCATGGCTGGCAATCGAGAGTCATATTAGTGTCGTTATTATTATCTTCATTTAAGCTGCAGCAAGCTTGTGAAGATAAGCTTTATTTTTATTTTAGCTTGTCCCTGTACGAGCAAGCATCTGAGGCATAGAGATGCCTACATAGAGAGTCATGGTTGGAACCTACTGAGCATATCCTTTAAGCACATCACTAGTCGTTCTTGTTTTGTTCATTTTGGTTTTGCTGGAACTGACAGTATGGTTACCTTTTAAATATTATTGTAGAGTTTCCTCTCCAATCTCATAGATATCTGGGCATGGATAGATTTGCCTTTTTGGAGGGTTTTTCCTCCTGAAGGGTGCAGATATCATGGGCAAGATTACTTGATATATCCACAGTGTTGCAGAATTTAAATGTTAGATGTTGGTATTCTCAAGTGACCACCTCATTGTATATCTCTAGGATTGAAGGCAGCTTGTCCCATGTATACATATTCTGTCTATGTAGTCCTGAAGAGGACTTGCTTAGGACCTCCACCTGCAAGTAGCATCAACAGTACTTCAAAAGTTTATGTATGCATACCTGCAAAGGGTTTTGCCACATCAATGATCCAGATCTAATTTTCACTACACCTGTCAAGAATCCATTTGCATGAATTGGTCCAAAAACTGGTGACAATCTGAAAATGAAAGAGATTGTGAGCAACACTTGTAGGGCTAAGACTATGCATTGTTATTGATTTTCTTTCATTTTGTTTGTCGTTTGATTGTGTGCAGGGACTCTGTATTTGGTGGTGCTCGTCCTCGTGAACTGGTAAGTTTGATTCTCCAACAAGTGTATTCTGTTTCTCTTCCATTCCAGCTCTGCATTCGGGGCAGGTGTGAATTGTAGCTCAATTTACACATGTAGCTAAAATGTATTTTCATCATCTTAATCAATTTGTTTTCCTGCCACAGGTATTGAGGGCACGTGGTGCTAATGATTTTGGCACAGCAGGGGAGAATCGCATCCCTTCCCCACCATCACCACGCATGTAAGTATTTTGTGTGGTTGAGGGGATGGTCTGTTCCTGGATGATGGTAACACAGCTATATTCAGACTCCTGTGTCTAAGAAAGCCTTATAAAATATCTGAAGAGTTTGTTGAAGTGTGAGAAGGCAGAATGGTTGTTCTCTTATGAATATCCCTTGTGTTTATTGTCTTTTCAGTGGACAGATTCCTGGTAGTGGCAATACCAAGCTAGAGCAACAAAAAGGTGGGCGTTCTGATCGCTCTGATAGCTGGGGAGAAGAAAAAAAGGTGGGCAGCCAGCCATATGAGCACCAGGGTGAGCGGTTCATGGAAAGGCAGGGATCTGGGTTGAGGGAGCAACAAGGAAGTAAGCAGGACTGGCTTGCTCCTGGCAATCACCTTGGGGATAAAGAGTGGAAGGGTCACAGAGACTCTGAAAAGCAAGACAATAAAGATCGATATGAGGTAAACCGCCCCTATGATTACCAAAATAGTCACAGCCGTGGCACTGACAGGCAAGAATCAACCCTGCGTGGTGCTCACAAGGCTGATGGTTGGCGAAGACCTACATCTCCTATCCCTGTTAAATCACCAGCATGGACACCTTCTAATAGTTCTACAGCTCCAGGTGGTCATCACAGCTTCAATGCTCCTGCCTCAGCCCTTGAACTGGCCAAAGCATTTTCACGGTCATCAAGCATTGGATCACCGATGGCTGGAATTACTCAAAGCAACAGTGGTGATCAGCGACATTCTGTGAATTTGATTTCTCGAGGCCAGGGTTATGGACCTGGATCGATGAAAGGAAATGTGAGTGGGTATGATCAAAAGGATGTCTCTTTTTCACGCCTTGCAGAATCACCCCCTGCTTCATCTCCAATTAAGAGAGATGTTTACGCTCCTGGAAGTGGCTATGGTGGCAACAAATCATACAACAGGTTTGGTGGCAGCAAGAATGGAGGAGGTTTTGGTTCAGCTGTTGGTGATATGAACAGTAGGTTGTCATATGGATGAGGCATCTGCAATCAGTGCTCATTTTGAAGCACCCATATGACTAGGCTTCAATTTCAGTGGGCATCTGGAGCATTGGTGAGGGATTGAGGAAGTTATTCAATTTTCTGTAGGATCTGCTTCCAGTGGCCATTCTTAAGGTTCATGCTACTTTTCTACAGTTTCTTGGCATGTGTAGTTCACCTGAGTCTCCCAGCCAGTCATTTTGTTCAGGAGAAGGCCCTATCCAATGGTGTTGTGCCTCCAGGGGATCAAGAAGCTGGACAAATTAAAGGTTGTACCCCTTCAGGCTGGGTGATTCCAATGACCTGTCCTCTAAAAATTTGTCAGTATCCACTATTGTTTTGCTGTGCATCTTGCTTAGGGCCCTCCCTGCTCCATCATGAACCTTGTAGCAGGATGGGGTGATATTCTGTCTCAAGCTCAGGTACAATTATCAGTAGCCTTGATCTGATTTGCTCCAAGTGATTCTGTTAGCATTAATCTTCAAACGCCCATCAACTGTCTGTTTTTTTTCCCCTGTCCAGAGCATGCTTATTGGAGAAATGCATTTGAAATTATTAGGACATAGGAAGGAATGATGCAAAAGAATCAGCAAAGAAACTGAGATTAGTGGCACCTAATATTGCTTACAGTGTACCCTGCTACTGATGAAGATGAGAAACAAAGGAGACGGTACATGAATTCCAACAAATTGGTTGCTTGTAGTGCTGCTCTTAATACCTTGCCGAGCCACACTAGTATTGTGTCTTCTCACCCCATTTCAGGCCTCAACAGTCTTCTCAATGCTCAGGAAAATGTCTTCATGCCTTCGACTTGGCTTTCTACCAGATTTTACTTCTTTTTTAAATCTTTTTTCAGACTTCTGTCAACCTATCTGTCTGACAACCATCTGTCCATTCAGATTGCTAGCCTTGGATCAGCTGAACGTAGGGTTCACTGGATTGTGCAGCAGACAGCTCCTTCTGAAGCCTATGAAGAAGAGTTCTTTGGGAGTCATCTGTGTTTTCGCAAAAGATGGATGGCTAGAAATTCTGACCAGGTAGAAATACTGACCAGAAATACCAATATCAAATGACATGCCTTGTGGTTCTCCATCTCTATGGAATTTTGGGAACTAATATTCTTGGTCAGATCTTTCCAACTGATCAGGCCAACTGTGCAACAAAAATTGTTGGTGATGCTTAAAAATTCTTGTCTGCTGGTTTGTCTATACAGAATCTCCAATAGTATTCTGTCATTTTAAAGCATATCTGCTGAGCCAACAACAAGGTTTAAAAGAAATTAGGCGCAGAGTTTGATGTCTTGGATGTCTTGTTGGACTTCAATCTGTTGGTAGATTTTGGAGCTGTGATGCTCACTAAAAGCTCAAATGCCTTTTAGATCTGATTACATGTGGATGATTGGATTGGGGTTGAATCTCCTGACAATTCCCCCATGTGTTCAGCCAAGCCATGATTGGTCCCAATGATATATTTTGTCATATTTGGGTCTTGCCTTTTGTAAAGGTCATTGTGTGAAGTTCTTGATTAACACTAGTTCTTCTCACAACATTTTTTTGGTGGTAAATAAGTTTTAATTCACATTGAGGCATTTGTGTGTATTGAACATAATTGGTTTGAGATATATTTTTATGTTTGTTTGATATTAATATATGGCATGCCTGTTCACACACCTTGGATTTATTCAAAGTTGGAGATGAAGAAGGTGGCTTGGGTTTTGACAATGATATGGGGTGTGAGTTTATGTTTCAACTTACAAGGTATATGTTTTCATTGTAGTTTGTATTGTGTGACTAATTGTGGGTGAAGTGTACTTCAAACCCACATATGTGGGGGAGAGCTATGGATCAATTACATGCAAGATGTGAAATGGTTGGAATGAAACATTGAAGTGTTTTAGACGTCTTTTGTGCAAGTCCATGTAATAAATCCAACTTTTTCAATATCTAACCAAGATGGATCTACCTTAATCACATTCAATATATCATATGAAAACTTCAATCAAAATTGGACAAAATTAAACCAGTCCAAATTTGGAAAGTTAGAACTTTAATTGAAATCAACCTAATTTGATTAGAATCCATTTAGAATTAGCTTGGAAATGAATTGAGATTTTACCAAGATTGACATGGCCTTAAGAATTGACATCAACTTAACCTCATTAAAATTCATTGGGATTTAAAATATGGTCAGGATTGGACCTACATCTGAACAAATAACTAACTTGGATGGATGTTGAGGATGGATGTGATCAACCTAGATCTAACTAGAATTAGTCCAAAAATGGTCCACCATTTAACTGGGATGGATTTGGCTTAAACAAATCAAATAGAACTATTTCATAATGTTAAACCGACGATTTAGTTTGCCCATCAACAATGGAGTTCATGGTGTAAAAAGGAGTGGCATGGAATAGAAGGCAATTTCTATATATTTTTTCAAATTGGAGAGTGATAACAAGAAATTGTTTGTGAATCAATAAAAGAATTAATTGTGGGCTGAAATTGGATGGATTTGGAGACCATGTCCAATTTTGATGATGGAACATGTAAAGTATTTGTACAAATGTGGGACCAATATTGCATTTGTCAATTATGTAAATTGACGGTGAAAGGCAAGATGGTAGGTAGACAAACAATTTCCAGATTTTCATAAACTTAGGCAAATCCAATGTACATTAAAAAGATGTAATATGACTTAGGTTGTTATTATGTGTCAATTGTTGGTGAAATAAGATACTTAAAAACAAATGAAACCCCAACATAATAGGTTCATGTTCACACTAAATATTTTTGTTGTTGATGGTGGAGTTGTGCTTTG